>CAXKVX010000499.1:0-186720 GCA_964058865.1 Eleocharis quinqueflora
AGCATGGTAGCTCGGAAGGAGAATCCGATCTCTTTGATGATGAGGATGCACTTGCATGGGAATGTGAGGCACATAGATGGGCTCGCATGTTCTTTCTTGTAGTCTTACAGGAGCAACAATTGAAAAATATATTTGTGGTTTGTTGTTTTACTTGCATTTGCGAATCTCATCTTTCAATCTAAGAACACTAATTGTTGCATTTATTGGTTAGTCCTGCAAATGTGTATTAAGTTGGGATAAGACCTAGGCTTTTAATTAATTTCCATTATATTGTTACTGGCCTGTTCAACCCGATTTTGACTCATATGTCATCAATTATGCAATTGAGAACAAAATAAGTCAAGGTAAAGTTGAATATATAGTAAAAGTGTATACAAGCAATTTGTCACTTTTCTTAGGTTCTTTTAGTTCTGTTCATAACTGTGTAAAGATAAATTAGTTATTTGTGCAGTTTTTCTGGAGCCACAAAAGTTATCTTCGTGATCTGGATGGAAACTTAAAATGGAGGCCTGTTAAGTTTCTAATTCTCATTATTAACTTTGTTGAAGAGCTTCAAAGGGGGTGCAAAAAGCTACAAAAATCAGATTCCTCTCATGATCTCTTACCATCATGTCATGGAGAGCTAATGGATACATTGGTTTCTATTCTGGTAAGGCTTGTTCTTTCCATCCATCATTATGCAATGTTTTTTATTTATACTCTATTTATAGTCTGGAACCATTTTATTTTCTCTGCTAATGATGGTAATGTTGGAAAAAAAAATATTATCACTAACCTTAATGGTGATCAAAATATTCTTGTTTGCTAATTTCATTGTCTGTTTGGAAATAGCAAATATCAATCTATTGTTATAAAGAAACATAACAGCCAAGCTAGCAGATCAAATTAATTTGCCAGTTATTTCTGACACACTTGGTAAAATGCAGGAAAATCTGATGATTTTTGCTGGCACTGCATGTTCAATACTCTGGTCAGAAGATGATATGAAAAATGCTTCGGAATTACCCTCTTCTATAAAAGGAAAGTTGGGGGGCCCGAGCCTACGACGATTGACACTATCTCTGACCCCTTCAGTGCTGCAAGCTGTAATTCTCTTTATTTCTTTCTTAATTTTTCGTTCGTTTATATAACTAGGACTTGAAATTTGGTATCTGATTTAATGTGACCCCAAAATAGATTGCCGTTTTAACACATGAGCAAATGAAAAGAATCAGAAGATTCGGAACACTTATCATTTATTCCATCATGATCAGAGGCACACCAGTTCTGGATCCTACTGGTACTTTCTTGGCACAGTAGGATGCCGATATTAGGAGGTTTTTCAATGGTGCAGATCCCTATGCCAATAACGTACAGTTGTGGGTAAATGGATTCGACCGAGTAAAACAGATATAGTGCGGATACTATCTGGTATGGCTGGTTAGTCCAAAGTTCTTTTGCGACTGACTAGATCTGAAATCTAACCAGGTTACATTGTCGGTGATATCAATATAAACAAATATGTAATATCTAATATAAATAAAATTCATATATCAGAAGAAAATATGCAGAGTAAATGGACCTATCTAATTACATGAAAAAGAGTTCTTGATCATAGGAGTTGGGAATGGACCAAGATTTTTCTATCGACAATAATTATATGGCATAAGGTGTTATAGCTGATTTAGTCTGTCAATCAACCCCCCCCCCCCCCCCCCCACACACACACACACACACACATTATGTTTCTGAAACAAAGGTTTTATACAAAAGAAAAATGGAAACTGACAGGGGCGTCTAACAATTTGTTGCACTTGAGCAGATCTTTTCCATGAAGGCTATTGGCTCTGTTTTGTCATGGTGCCATCAATTTAAACAAGGTCACCGTTTTGAAAATTTATCTAATTTCCTATTGGATTTTGCTTGGAGAGTTATCCGATCTCCTACATCCGAAACAGAGGTATTATTTTGAATTTTATGGTGGACAAAACCTTCTAGAGGTCTGAGATTCGGGCTATCAATCAGAGCGCTCAATTTGATCTACATATTTTAATCTTGTAAGAAACCAAATTTACATTTTTGTTGAATTCTTTTACTTTTTTTTCTGGATAGGAAAGACAGATCTAAATTATTTAAAAACAACAGTTTTCTTCCCATTCACAATAAAATAGTAAAATAATTTAACAAATATAAAATTTGGTTTCCGACAAGGTTTCAATATGCAGATTGAATTGAGAGGCCCAGATCTACTATTTGAATCTGAAAACCTGAGATTTTAATTTGTAGGACCAGAATAGGTGCTATGATATTACTATGGACTCTTATTATATGTACTGGCTTTTAAGACAAGATAAGGTGGAATATACAAAAAGCATCGGTCCAGGTAGCAACCAACTTGGTGATTTGGAATTAAGGCACTGTCATCCGCCTGCACCTTTTCTGTATTCTTTATAGATATGCACTTTGGCTTTATTTGTATTGAATCTGACAGGCATAATACTTTTGGAAATTCTTTGGAATAGAAATTCTCAACGCTGGTCAATTTACCATCTTTATATACTTGAGCTCTTATGTCTTTTTTTTTGCTAGAGTAGACAGGAGCAGAGCTTCATTTAGCTGCTTTTGAAAGTCTTTCCCATGTGCTCAAGTCACTCTCTACTTCCTTTTCATCACTCGTTCTTGTTCATGCTCACACCAACCAAAGAGCAGGCCAGTTAAATGGGATGTTGGGGGAACCTTCTTTAGATTCATTCATGCTTGGATTTCTTGAGAGCATAAATTGTCTCCTCGCACATGGAGCTTTATCTCGGAGCAGACGAGCAGTTCTTATGAGCTGGAAGGTGAGTCTAGGAGGTGCTTTTCTGTTGAGCAACTCTTCTCTTACTGCATTGGGCACCATGCTCAATTAAGCATCAATTTCCCACCAGTCACTTAACTGTAGATTCACTGTACTAAAATTACCCTGTTGGTCCAATTAACATACACTAAGCCATGAAAAGGGGAAAAAAGAATAAAAGAAAAGAAAGTAGTTTGGTCATCTTGTACCATGCTGAAT
This sequence comes from Eleocharis quinqueflora, assembly GCA_964058865.1. Lineage (NCBI taxonomy): Eukaryota > Viridiplantae > Streptophyta > Magnoliopsida > Poales > Cyperaceae > Eleocharis > Eleocharis quinqueflora. Next base: position 3,035 of record CAXKVX010000499.1, read on the forward strand.
AAAATATGCTTTCATAAGGCCCTGGCTTTTAAAAGATGGTTGACATTCTAGTTGCAAATGGTAAAGTGAATGAAGTTTTGACCTAAACTACTTTTATGAAGTGGCTTTGCTTGGAGGCTTTGCTTTCCATTCCTTACAATGCTGTCAGTGAAGCACCATTGTCTCTTAGTCAAGCGCTTTCCAATTCAACTCTTAGAAGCATTTTCACGGATATTGTGGAGAGGTATATCAGTTATCTTATATGTACATATATTTAGTTGGAAAGTCAAGGAACCAGTTCAAATACCCTATAGTCACCTAGGAGTATTGCACTTAATCCGAGAATTACCTTCTTGAATCAATGAACTAGGCACCATGTCAGTTTGATGTTCTGGTCTGGTGGAGGTTTATCCTAGAATGTGGTGATGAATACCTAAGGGAACTGAATTAGTGAACTGACATGCAGTTTTTTTTGTGCAGTTGGAATTTTAATGTTGTTCAGTGTTTGTGTAAATTATTATGAAGTGTTCAGGACCTAAGGGTTGGTATTCATTTTGTTGGATGCTTACTATGGAAATTTATTTTGAATATATTCAGTGTTAGTAACTCTGTTGATTATATTCAGCCTTGAACAAACTGGCGAAAACTCGGTGTTGTCTATTTTGAAATGTGTGAGGTTGGTTTTGGGGCTTGCAAAAAAGCACCAGGAAGCAGCCTCGCCTTGGCTTGATTCTCAGGTATAATATTTTACTCTTTAAAAGTTTCTTGACAGCTTAATAAGAAGTTGACAGTCCAAACTCCAAAAGTCCAAACCAAAATTTTAAGGTACGGCATTTAATGTTTAATGTAGATGGTGATGCATTTGGTGAAGTCATCCTGGATACTTCATGAGAGTTGCAATAAGAGAAGAGTTGCTCCTCTTGCTGCTCTTTTGTCTGCTGTTATCCATCGTGACATCTTTTCTGACTTGGAGATGCATGAATCGAGTGAAGGTCAAAAAGGTCCTTTGAAATGGGTCAGTTTAAATATTGAATCTTGTGTGCTTCTCCATAGTGTTGTAGGACGTGGTGCTTATATTTCCTGTTTGTCTTTTTCTTGATGTTGAATTTTCATCTAAACCTTGATTTATATGTAAAACATCTTCACAAAGGAAAAAAAAGGAAACCAATAAAAGGCTGAAACTAGAAATTACACACCCATTTTTTTCTTAGTCATTTTGGGCCGGATTGCATGGGGTCCAGTGATGAATTGACACCCTTGGTGAACTTAGATAGCACTGGAATGCTGAAATCCGAGATTACAAGCGATTTTCTTTGTGATTGAAATACACACCATTTTCTTTGTGATTAAATACACTACTTCATAGAGCTTTGTTGTTCTTTATCTACATCTTTGTCTTTAAATAACTTCCCTTATTTTTTGTAGTTTGTTGAGAAACTTCTTGATGAAGGTGCAAAAAGTCCTCGCACCATTCGTCTGGCAGCTTTGCATTTAACTGGATTGTGGCTGCTGTATCCGGAAATCACAAAATACTACATCAGAGAGCTGAAGTTGCTATCTTTATATGGATCTGGTATTTTTCCTAACCTAGCACCAAGGATTTCAATTCTGGATGTTGTTACCAGTGATTAGGTTCATTGGCAGGCTATTATAGTCACTAGATTTGTTCAATTGTATCCTCTCTTTTTTATCTTATTTTTGTTGTTTCTTGGAATTATGTTGTATTGAGATTTGAGAGTGGCTTCAGGTTAGTTTTGTACCCTAGGTGATTTATGCCAACTAAGGATGTCTTAGTTATATTTTGGATGTTTGCATCAGAATATAATGATTTGGTCTACATTCCTCGCTGTTATTTGCACCATTTATATATTTGAATTGTGCCATATAATGTAAAGTTGTGAACTAGTTCTCTCTCATATTTTTTTTTTTCCTTTTTCTTAGTGGCATTTGATGAGGATTTTGAAGGTGAGCTATCTGAAAACCAAGATGCTAAAGCTGAGGTGTCTATGTTGGCTCAAAGTCCAGATTGTGAGTTTACTGAGGTAGAGTGCACCTACATTTTCATGTTTTCTGTGTTTTTGAGCCTCAGTTATGTATGTTTGACTTTGAGCCCATATATTCCCCACGCTTGCAAAAGGTGAAACAAAAAAACGATTACACTGCAATAATTTGATCACAATTAACTGACTGAAACTGGTTATCCTGACTATGATTACTTTGATTTGTGCCTTAACTTTTCTAATTGTTGAACAAATTCAGTAATCTAAATATTTTTTAAAAAGTAAGCTAAATATATGTTTTTTCTTTTTCTAGGCGTTCATCAACACAGAATTATATGCCAGAGTATCAGTTGCTGTCCTTTTCCATCAGTTTGCAAATTTTTCTAAAGTAGCTATCAATGCGAAAGATTGTTCAGCTGCAATTTATTGCGGGAAACTATTTCTTTTAGAACTTCTTGACTCTGCGGTATGTTTATTGTATGTTTGTAAATTGTTTTTGCAAGGTTTGGGCCTTGGTTTTAGGCTTGCTTGTTACATATAATTTCTGAACTTCACTAGATGTTTGACCTGTATGATAACAGTATCAAGAAAATAGACAGAAATGAGCAAAAGAAAAAGGTATTTTCATTGATGAGCAAATGGGTATATATAGAGATACAATCCTTTTGCAATCTAGTCCCTCAAAATACCCGTAATAACCCTTTTGCACTAAAGACCCTACAAAAGACGCTAAACCTGAAACTAACCGAAATTACTACAAAACATCACAAATCTCAACAAAGGACCTAGATTTCAGAACCGTTGTTAGTCTGACAGTCTGAATGAAAAATCACGCTTTCAACAACAAAAAAACCTTTATTCCTAAACAAGTTGCGGTAAGCTAGAAATGAAACCCAATTGGTGTAATGAATAACCAATGTAGATAAGGCTTTGATAGGACTGAGTAGGCCTCAAAGTGGAACAGTTTTCTTCTTCCATGAATTTCCTGGTCTTGGCTGCAGGAGTTTTTTGTATTTCTAATTGGTACATTTTACCTTATCAGTCTGATTTTCTTTTTCTATTTTTTTGGCTTAGAAGTTGGAATTGATGATTAATTAACTGGATTGGATTGATATTTTCATCTTTATTGCAGGTCAATGATAGAGACATTTCCAAAGAAATTTACAAGAAATACAGCAGTGTACGCATGATACTCGAACTTATATTAAAATTTGTCCATTTTTGCCACTGTTTTGTGGATAGTTTTGTAAACTATTTCTTTAATTTCAGGTGCACAGGAGAAAAGTCCGTGCATGGCAGATGATTTGCATACTGTCTCATTTTGTGGAAGACGATATTGTCAAAGAAGTCACTTCCAAGTTGCATCTGTGCCTTTATGTAAGTACCCCTCAGATTAAATTCCATAAGTATCCAAATGTTGTTTTTTGCATTAGATTTGTAAATCAGTTGGGGCATATACAGATGCTATTGAAGGCTGAGCCAATAGTTGTGTGGATTTGAGGTCCTCTGTGGTTAGGGTCTTCATTTTTTAATGTTGCTGCTACCTGTAATATCTTCCAGTATATTGTATGGCAGAATGATGTCATCTGGATGCCTCTCAGCCATGTATAGTGCAGGGACACTGGCAAAAAAGTTACTAAATGACGGAATTGTAGTGCTCAGCAATTTCTGCTTGCTAGACTAATATCATATATTGCTTTTGTAGCGAACTAACCTGCCAGCAGTCCGGCAATACTTGGAGACGTTTGCAATTCAGATCTATTTGAAGTTTCCGGACCTGGTAATTGCGCTAATTTCTTGCCTGACATTATTATTTCAATAACTTTTTTTGGATATCCACATGCCGGTATTCCTGGTCATAGTAATTGTATGTAGATATCAAATTATTGTTTTCAGATGCATACCTAATCTTGTAATGTTCGTTGGTCCCCACAATTAATATGGGAAATCGAAGCTCATTTAACTAATTTTTGTTTAAAACCTTTTATATTCAGGTGGAGCAGCAACTGCTTCCAATATTTCATGACAATGCGATGCGAATGCAGGTGAAATGATCACTTCAGCTTGGAATTATTATTTGTTAATTAGTTTACTTTTTATTCCTTATGGTCTACTACTCTATTGCAACTCCTGAAACTCGCGCACTCACAGAGTCAATTTAGAATTTCTTTTCTGTTGTTTCATTATGTATTTCCGTTCAATAAGAGACTTGAAATCTATTATCCCAAGCTGATTTTGTTCTTATTAAAAAATATTATTGGAAAACTGATGTTTGTCGTTCAAATCTGACATTCTTATACTATCTTTGGTATGTATTAAATGAGGTTATCAATTACAATTATATTCCAGGCACTGTCTTCATATGTGTTCATAGCAGCAAATGTGATACTTCACACAAAGGAGTTGACTCTTCAAATAAAACATCTCAAGGGATTACTTCCATCCATAATCCCTTTGTTGACCTCACATCACCACAGTTTACGTGGTTTCACCCAGGTTGAGCTCTTTTTTAATGGTTTTCTTAGCACATGCTTATGTTCTGATTAGATCTGGTTGTACTGGTTTGATCTTATATTTGTTTCGTGACATTTTGGTTTTTTAGCTTCTTGTGTAAAATATTTGTTATAAGCTACAATTATTTCTTAGTTTTAAGATTAAATGTGAATTGTTTGACCAAATATTAGCATTAGTCACCTTATACTATTGCCATAGAGGTATGTGTTTGATTGGTCTTGGTCATGTCTGACTCTAAACATGGGGCACACAGAATCATCCAATTAGAGGCGGCGATCAGGCTTGGTTTTGAATAAGTTTTGGTTGAGCCATTTTTGGGTTAGTCTTAGGCTTTAGATCTCTGTCTTGGTTTCAGGTCACCTTGGTTTAGGTTCAACTCAATGAAGTTCAAGTGATCTGATCAACTAGTGTGCATAAATTGATCAGTTTTGGGTTGTTTTTAGTATTTGGTCAGAAGTTGTTTACAAGTTTGGTTTAAGTAAAGATTGGTTCTAAGGCTGGGTAGCTTTCAATTGACTTATTTCAATTATATTCGTGTATGTTGAATTATGTACCAAGCATCGTCATGTGTTCGGGTCATGTCTGTTTGAAATTCCGGTTTGACTTTTTCAAGAATTTCATGTTGGCTTTGGGTATAGGTTGGATCCCACCAGGGGATTGGCCAAGGAATCATCTAAAGACCCAGCTTTTGCATGTTGGAACTGTACATTAATTAATGTAAAGTTACCATATAAATAACTAAACTAAATACAATAAATTGAGTATTCCGGTGATTTTATCAACACCTAAGACATGAAATTGAATGCTGGATCCATTTTGATATTGATAAGATCACACAATACAGAGAGGCGTTCCCCCACGTTGCCAACACAAAAATGTACATCAACTAACTGTCAGTATGTTGATATGGTAGTTATGTCAATTATGCCTAAATATTGATCAACATAGATATTTTGTCAGCACATTCAATGATGCTAATTGTGGATACTAATACTAATAATTAATATTTCATTTAGTAAGAACATGATGTTTGACTGCCAAGACCACAAGTATCCACCGTTGAAATAGAAATGCAAAGAACATCAGCAGCAAGAGCAGCAATCAAAATAAATAATGATGTTGAGTATAATAATAAAAATAATAAAATAGTAATAATGATAACAATAACATTAATAGTTATATTAGAAGAGAAAGAGGTTCACAAAACTGGACCTTTCAAGTGTTATAATGTTCTTAAATTGTGTTTCATTATCTACAGTTGCTTGTGCATCGTGTGCTGACAAAGCTGTGGCCTCTTTTGGAAATAGATAGTTTGGAGACCGAATCTTTTGAGAGAAAATGCTTTGAAGATTTGAAGGTTTATCTTGCTGAAAATCCTGATTGTGCTAGGTATAAAATTTTCAGCTTTTCTACTCCATAAATGCTCTGTGATGTAAATGTGTCTTCCTGCATGTGGAGTCAGGTTGAAGCCTGATTGTTAGATTTTTGTTGATTATGTAATTTGGGACAGGATTTTTAATGTTTGCTGATTGGAAAAGGAAAATGATAGAGCAATCACCATGGATTGTTGATATTCTAGTGTTTACTGTAGAAACGTTCTTGCATTTTTACTTTTTCTTTTTCATTTTGTGTTTCAATAACTTCTTTTTCAGGTTAAGGACTTCCATGGAGGCCTTTTTTGATAATTTTGATCCAAATATATCTTCATCGCCAGCTGGAGTGTTCAGCAGTCATCATGAGGTTCAAATTACCTTTGCCTTGACAATTTCTGCCACACACTCAGATGGCATTGGTTAATATCACTTCTACCAGATGAATAGCCTATGAGCAAGTGGACACCCATGGATCCAATAACAACTTCAAGAATCCAAAGTTTAGATTTGTTTTCCATCCAAAACTTGTATTAAAGGTTTAGGCATGAACTATCTGTCAGGATGAATTAACTGCCAGCTAATGTAGAAATTACCAAAAAGGGTAGAAAGAGTTTAAGAAATAAAATAAGCAGGATATCTTGTACCGGTACTTTAAAAAGTTAAAGTGGTACAGAGCCAAAATCTAAAATGGTAATCTTATTTAAATTGTTTTTTCTGACTTTTTTATGCTTTATTCTGCTATTTGTAGGGTGCTGACTTTGAATGTGTTCCAGTATCATTAATGGATCGAGTGGTTGACTTCTTGAATGTAATAATAATTGAAAAGGTTTCGCTAATACTTTTTTGTCTTACTCTTGCTGGAGATTGATTGCATGGTCTAAATAATTTCAGGAAGCAAGGGATGAATTGAGGCATTCTGTAGCAAAGGATTTGGCTATAATAAAGAGCGAAAGCTTTGCACTTTCGGATTACAATGTTGATAACCATGTCAAGGATATAACTATTGATTTCCAGAAGAAAATTACTCTGGGCATGGACAAATCTGGTTCTGACTTGCCACCATTACTTTTAGGTTTGCCTTGTCATATTTTTTTCTCCGACTGGTTTACGAAATATGTTTCCTATTGAATGAAGAAATCTTTTATGATGGCTGTAGAAAATTTTATGCTGTTCATTTTTTGTTTAAGCGTTGAATTTTTCTTAAACCATAGATAATAATATAATATCTAGAGTTGTTGTGAACTTTCATAGGTTCACTTTTTGGAAATGTAATGGTCTTATTGGTAAAACACGAATTTAGTATCAACAAGCGCACATGTTTTCTTTGTCTTCCTTTCTTTTTGTGATTTTTGCAACGAGTAATTTATCTTATCACACATTTCAGAAAGAATGACACTCTTACCACAACAAGCCTTGTGAGCAAAGCAAACATTGCACTTTTATAGTATATAAGCTGTTGATACTTATTTTTAATAACCATATAGAGATGGAAAAGGAAGACCAGCTATTTAACTCAGCTTTGCAATCAAGAAGTGAAGCTCTGGTGAGAATAAAACAAAGCCAACAGAATCTCTTTGTTTTAGCCTCTTTTCTGGATCGGATCCCCAATCTAGCTGGCTTGGCACGTACTTGTGAGGTGATATTTAATAATTTATGGATATATTTTTCTTTGTTTCAGTACAACACCCAACAATCTGATGACCATCTCTGATTATTTACTAATGACACAAATGTTGAAATCTTGCAAATCATGGTCAAACACCAAATGACTAATTTGCCCCTGAGTGTTTCATATTACCTCAACCATGTAAATTACGCTACATAAAGTAGAATCCCAACTTCTAAACTAGCTCGACTATAACTTAGTTGGCCTCCAGCTTCTCAAAGAATGGATTGAGGAAAATTCCTCTTTCTACCAGACTAACCTGACAGTTTGGTATTTTAGCTATTTATGATAGAGTCGGGTTCGTGCACATATATGGTATGGTACAATATTTGTAGTCATAATGTCATTTCCAGATACAGAAGCAAACAATATTTGCTTCCTTTTGATAGGTTTTCAAGGCATCTGGATTGGTTGTTGCTGATAAAAGTATTCTCCAGGACAAGCAATTTCAACTTATAAGGTATACAGGAGCTTGTCAGTTAGGACAACCTTTAACAACCTATATGCATTTGCAAATAATATAAATTACTTCAGATACCCTTGCAAAAACAATAAAAATAGACTAGAAAATCCGTACCATGCTCTTTCCAGCAAATATAGTTTTTGTTCTCATATCATATACAATTATAGTTTGGGAGTGGTTGGGCCAAAAATCACACGTTTACCAATTCAGCTAGTTATGATTGGTGCTGAGGATGTGTTATTAGCCCTTACTGCATATCTATTTGTACTCCTTTTCTTTTTTTTCAGGTGTTACTATTTACAAAAGATGTATGCTATAATTCGGTTTTTATTAAATGCAGTGTGACAGCAGAAAAATGGTTGCCTATATTGGAAGTTCCAGTGAGCAGTGTAAATGCTTTCCTGGAGAAGAAGAGACGTGAAGGTTATTCTCTCATAGGCCTAGAGCAGACTGCCAATAGCACTCCTCTTGACCGATTTTCTTTTCCGAATAAAACGGTGTGTGCCAAATGTGTCTTTGGTAAAAAGCTGTTTTAGTCCCTTTTTTTCTGATGTGAATTCTGCATTTTACTTTTCCAGTATTAAAGGCACACCAACATGTTTTTATAATTTAGTATGTTATCAGTAACCAATGTTTTTAAATCTGTTGGAAATTTTATTGTCATGATTGTCTAAATAGCCATTGTCAAGTGATCCCCCTCTTAATTGAAGTTGAGACTCTCTCTCTCTTTTTAACAACGCAAACCAGGTTTTTATATTAGCATAAAAATGTATAGACCAACTTCTGCATATGATGATTTGCAAATCTTTGAAACGATGTAAGGCTAAATGTATTAGCATTTTTCGTCTAAAGATAATATTATATTTAATATTTTTAGGTTCTTGTACTTGGTCGGGAGAAAGAAGGCATTCCAGTTGACTGTATACACATGTTAGATGCCTGTGTGGAGATCCCCCAACTTGGGATTATTAGATCACTCAATGTTCATGTCAGTGGTGCCATAGCAGTATGGGAGTACACTAGACAACAGAGATCCAAACAATGAAACAGAGCATAATTTTTATTCATGTTGTTTGGGTTCCTGCCCTTTTGCAAGCACTGTCAGCATCTGGACATAAATCTTTGTATGGATCAGAGAGAAGCATTCCTGTTAGTGCTTTGTGAATTGGCTTTTATGGCATGAGAGGTGATCATGATAGCTTATATTATTTGATTATTTCATGGGAAACACCGGTGGCATCACTTATCTAAGGAAACTGGTGACAGCACTTAATTTAGTACAAGTTGATAGCTGATTTTGGCATTTATGGAGTGATTTGAAACATTTGGTTTCGAGTTCTGTTGACATTTGGTTGCCGTCTTAACAGTTGTGTCACTAAATTAAATTCGATAGACAGTTTATTTAAATAACAAAAATCATATTTATAATTTATTCAGTGAATTTGGGGTTCCAGTTTTGAGTGTTGTACGAAGTTAGCTTTCTTGACGGTTGTCTCGCTAAATTAAATTTGATAGACAGTTGATTTAAATAATGAGGATATTCATAATTTAATTCAATGATTTGGGATTCCAGTTTCGAGTGTTGTAAGAAGCTAGCTTTTTCGATACATGTATCTGTTTATTATAATTGCGGTCGTCTGTATTTTTTAATGCATATTTGGTCAGCGAAACCTTACAGTTACAGTTAGCAGATGCTAATCGATTCAGGCCTTAATTAACTCTGCATTTTGTAAAAAAATTTAATTGATACCTACTTGTAGTTCATATCCAGATTCAAATGGATGAACTATTTAAAGTAGATTTATTTAATGAGTGATGAATTTACACAAGCAGATTGTAAAATTTCAAATTAAATTTTATACAAGTCAATCTGTCAAAATTTTGGAGATTTTTCAATCTTCATTCAATATTTTTTTTTAATAGTAAGACCTTATTGAAACAAGTCTTTATTAATTAGTCGGGTACCTTTCATTTCTCGAGTAATGGCATATTATGATTGTTTGAGTTTGTACTCATCTAATCCATTTTTTTAGAACTTCATACATAATTCGTCACCAATGATGCAGATCAGCTTTAACAATTTGAAACTTGGAAATATTCGATTGAGGCTGATTTAAGCGATGTTTTAGTTAAAAACTTAAAATCACCAATTACCATGGTAACAAAACTTTTACTCTAGATACAGTTATCAATTAGCAGCATTAGATGCAAAGGGTTTGCATAATTTTTCCAGAAATGAATGATAACAATACGTAATGAAATGGAAATAGAGAATATGCAATTTTAACAGAAAAATACTTCTGTTTTCTTTTTTGTAAGGAATTCTATTAATTTTGATATTTATTATTTTTCAAAAGCGTTAACTATTTCAAGATTGAGAGTTGATACATAGAGCTCCAATTTGATATCAATTTTCGATATCACATTAACATGTATAATAACTAAAATAATGTCATAATAAATCTATTAACATGCATAACAATATAACATTTTTTAATATCACTATTCGAATATTCGATAAGTGATTAACATGCATAATAAATAATAACTGATATTCGCGTACCAAATATTGATATCTAAAAGTAAAAGTGTTATACATAATCCAGCTCTATTTTGTGACGACACATTTTTTGTAAATATTATATAATGATAACATTATTTTAGTCATACAAATTAATTTAATTTCAGAAAAATAACGTAACACAATCGGATGAGGGTTTACTCATACTTTTTAGCAAAATCCGGAATCAAACTTTAATAATCGGGTATTCAAAAATTCAATTCATATACAACCAACTAAGTTTACTTCTAAAGTTTTCACTGGATTTTCACCAGCGCCTCTCTCGCGTCGACTACCAATCGAAACCATGGGAGCTTTCACTTCTAAGCTCTGTTACTACTAGCGTCGTTTCCGCTGCTTCCCTCCAGTTCCCCATGGATTCGGCGGCTCCAGAGGCACCGACCGATCGCGCCGCCATCGAATCCCAATCCACGTAAACCCCCCTTCTTCCCACTTCTACATGCTCTTATCAACTTGTGTTTTCTCGATTCCTATCTCACGCTGTTTGCATTTTATCCTCCTGGTCTGAGCTCAGACAGAAGAACCCGTACGAGGATCCAGACGATGGACGGCAGAGATTTCTCCTGGAGCTGGAGTTCATTCAATGCTTGGCTAACCCTACCTACATACACTGTATTATTTTTCTTCTTTCTTTTCTCTCTTAATTTTCTTTTGTTTTGTGTTAAATTTTGATTTACTGCCCCGAGTTGTAACCACCGATTATTAAAGAATTTTTCTGAGAATTGCATTCGATTTGTTGCCTTGTCCAAATGCCATTAGAGTTCTTGAGTTTTCTGCTAGCTTAAACTTCCAGATCATTTGAATTGAAGGGAAGGGGATGGAGAACCATCATTTACCTTGCTCCTAAGTTATAATTTCAAGTGTTGATTGGAGGTGAATGTAGGTGAGAAGGGAGAATTTCTCTGTTCATTTCTTTCAAAGTTATTCCCTTCCAATTTGGCGTGTACAAAAGTTTACCTCCCCGTTATCTCTTTCCTTTATTGTTCCTTCTCCCTTGAAATCTGGAGCAGACCCTACGTAGCTAAGTTCCCTTTGATGCTTTAAATTTTTGAAGTACCAATTTGATTTACAGCCAACAGCAACATGTAAACTTGTTGGTGTGATTTTAGTTTATCTGGGCATAAAATGGCTTCAAGGTGGGTTTCTGTCCCGTAAAACAGAACCAGTTCCAAGGATACCTTCACCAGTTCAACAGTCACTAATTTTGCTGGAAAGCATGGAAAAATGTGCTTGTCATTATTAACTGTTACTTGAAAGAAAAAAGGTAACGTGGCAACTATATTTTTTTATGTATACAACACTATGATCTGAGACATTTAAATTCCACGTCAAAATAAATTTATATTGAAATATATCCCTCTTAATACAGATCTTGCGCAAAATCGTTACTTCGAAGATGAGGCATTTATAGGATATTTGAAGTATCTCAAGTACTGGCAAAAGCCAGAGTATCTTAAGTTCATCATGTCAGTTCCCTTTCTCCATATTTTCTAGGGGAGTGTGTGTGTACCAAACTACTAATGACTTGCTATTGTCATCTTTTGCTAAGTGGCTTTTGTGAGTTCTATATCTCAGGTATCCTCATTGCCTTTTCTTTCTTGAGCTTCTTCAAAACCCTAGCTTTCGTAATGCAATGGCACATCCTGGAAACAAGGTAACTTCACTGTCTTTTTCATGAAAATTATATGTATGAACTCTCATAAATTTTAGAGCAATTGTTAGTATGCTATCTCAAGAGCCAAGAAATTTTATGTTTATTCCTGCAAAAAGCGAAATGGACTACTCTCCACCCTCCTGCATGATAGCTATTCGGAATCTTTGGATTAGTGACCTAACCTTGCTATTCCACTAACCCAACCCTTTATCGGTTTAGCAACCATAGAAGTTAGTATCTTACGATACGCGATGCGTATCTTACGGTTCGATACGAGTAGTCAAATTTAAGGGTGAGTCGTCATTTTCCAAGATAAATACCTTAATATGCAAGAAATTTACATCGATATCAGTTGACACTTATCAATATATTTAAAATTATACATCGATGTCAATTGACACTTATCAATATATTTACAATTACGATGGTTTCTTTAGTTATTTAGATTTTTTTTAGATACTAATTACTATAATTCTTTTGTTATTTTAAAAATAGCTTAGCGTATCTTAATGACACGATACGATACAAAATCCACCAATACACGATACATTTTATGATTGAACTACTAATAGCAACTATTCTAAATCTTTGGGTTTAGCCACTAACTGCACTAATCCATCCATTCATCCAGACACACCCTTATACGAAATTGGGAGAGGGATATGTAATATTTTAACATGTTTTGTTTCATAGATTAATTTTCCAACCAGGTAAGGAATATCCTTAGACACTGTAGGCTCGAAAATGATAATACTTTGGTATTTAACTAATACTGTTTGGTGAGTGATAACCTGTTCTTGTTTCTTTTACAGGAGTTGGCTCATAGACAACAGTACTTCTTCTGGAAGAACTACAGAAACAATAGGTTGAAGCACATCCTACCTAGACCTCCTCCTGAGCCCGCCCCACCATCCTCTCAAGCTACATCCGCTCCGGTGCCTGCACCTTTACCGGGACCAGTACCCATGTCAACTACTGCACCATTGCCACCTATGGCTGCAGTCAATGCGTCTAATACAGCCTCTCCTATGCAACAGTTTGGAGGTAGTTCAAATCTAACAAAGGCTGATGCAAGAAGTACTATGGGAGATCGTAGGAAAAGAAAGTATGTAAAGTTTCACACCTCTCAAAAACTAATTGTTTTTTGCTTTTGACAGAAAAAGGGTTAAGGATCTGTTCAGAAAGCAAGAAAAGATTTCATAAATGACGAGCTAATTGCTATATGTAATTCAGACTGATATATTGGTTAGAAATGGGTAATGATATGTTGGATAATAAGGTACACTTAATTAGTAAAAGTGCCTATTCTAACATAAAGTCGATGTCAAAACAAAGGATACTGCAGCTAGTTTGACGTTACTTCTGCATTGAAGAACATTTCTCATATGTAGTATGGGTTGTGCAGCTAGTCTTATCCTCATATTTATTTTTTTGTTCAGGAAGGATAATTAAGGCAGCTGCTGCATTATGTCAAATTAATTGCAAGCTCATCCCTTGGCACCAAAAACCTTCAATTGGAAGGCCCTTGACTTCTGTCTGGGGTTGGATATATATTTTAGTGTTGTGTGATGCAAAAGCACTTTCCAAATAGAATGATATCATGATATTGGAAACTATTAAGTGCGAGTGCAACTCTTGTCCAGTAGCTTCAATGTACCATCATGAGTAGGTCCTTGTGTACTAGATCACACTTACTGGTAACATGACTTTAACGTTTAGTGGATAATGTAATTGATTATATTTTGTTGTGTACTTCTATTTGCTCTTCTCGGGCCATGCTTTGTTTCCTCGGGAATGATTAACACTGTCATGTAGATTTTTGTTTTGTAGTGTTTCTGCAAAAGATTGAAGGTCTTTCAAGCCGTCTACATAGAATATTGTCAGCAAGAATTTGGATTACCTGGTGAGTGTGCACCTCAGCATACACAATGTCACTATTTAAGGTTTGTGCAACCTGTTGGGATTCGTACCCACCTCCCCTAGAAGTTTCAAGGTTGTGGCATGTGTGGCGCAAGTGTCGGCTGAGAGAAAGCATGTATGGTATTGGTAAGGGGTCCCAATTGGTCCTTAACATTATTTTGTAAGACTGTAAATAGGTCATGCTTACTCTGATCCATCAAAAGTAGAAATGTATGGCTCAATCCAATCTAGGGGTTGCTAATAATCTAATCTAATTTAGATAGATCTAATTTTGTACTCATAAGATGCCATATTGCCATGTAAGGTGGTGAGGTTAATTAATAGGCTCTGTTTATAACCATCGTTGGGTACTTGTAACAAGCGATAAGCTTGCCTCCCTCCTTGAAGCTTCAGGGTTTCTTGAGCTTTCTTTTGACCTTTGTAGGGATAAACCATGGAAACACCTTTACCAATCAGCTTCATAGTGATAAACCATCAAAACAACCATTAAGGTGTAAATTGCATTAGTGTTACGAGGGATTCATTCCCAAAGGTTATTGGCATTACATAGCGCCAACCTTTTTATTGTTTTTATATTAATATTTTTCAATTTGTTAGATGTCTTTGGTATCATCCAAGGAACATGCATATAGAAAATGTAATATTTTGACTTCCTTCTGACGTGCGTCAAGAAAGAGTACTAGATTGTCAAATTTGATTTTGTTTGCTCCTGATGGAATAATAAAGCTGAATTGATAAAATGGTTTTCTTATGCATGGCATATGATGTAAACAAATATCCAATGATTGAGATGAAATTTTATTTTTAACAATGTGGCCCTAAATTTTTTGACATCATGTCTTAATTTGTAATGCTTGCGTTTATTTGATTTGGAAGCAAAATAGACTGCTTTCAAGACGAAGATTTTTATAATGAGTGTATAAGCTGTTATTTTTGTTTTATTTGCAATAAAAGATATTCTGTAGACGGTTTTCTGTCAAATACAATAAATTTTGGAGGGCCATGGGGCCATTAGCTCTTTATTTAATAATTTCACGGCCAGATCATCTCAAAACTCCTAAAAGAATATTATATTCTGTTGTAAATTTTTTTTTATTGATGCCCGTAGGCTTACGCACAACAGCACAAATGCACAATCCTGGAATGCTTTACTGATGGCTGTTGGAAAACATCGTGTTTGAAGGAAATATCGACGCCGACATGTTGTTCGAAGGCTTGGTAGTGGTATCAAGAAAACATGGGTTCCAAACATGCACCATGCTTGCAGGGCATAGTACCTGTTAAACATGTAATATACCAATGCAGCATTGCAAGAAGAACGCTCTGTCAATAAAAATAAAAGAAAAAATACGCTCAGGAAACTCTAGCCACCACTGCAAAAACCCCAGTGGGGGGTGCCTTCGCTTGCCTCTCCCACCTTTATCCTGTTTTAAATGTTCCGTCTCTTCGCCGGCCTTTATCTTCAGTAGTTTTCTCCGTCTCTAAACCCAGCCTTCATTGATCTGCCCGTCCGTTTTGACCTTCCTCACCCCAATTGAAGGACGTTATTCTCCCAATTGGCCGACGTTGCTTCATCTTCACTTGTTTTCTCCAGTGGCCAATACCCGTCTCTTAGTCGGCTTTCATAGACCCACCAGTTCTCCTGCCGCTCCACCCATTCTTGTCCCGCCCATTTTGGGGCTCCCACTGTTCCCCATCTTTTTTTTACCTTACGCCCCAAGTAGGCTGGCGTTGCTCTGCTCCGTCCCCAAATCAGCTGACGTTGCTCCGCTCCGCTCCCTATGATTTAGATTCACACTAAGTAAAAGTATAATTCATCAAATGTTGTTCCCAATGCCAGTTACTTCGACAAGGAACCACAGGCTTCTTCAAATTTGTCTTTCTCGATGATTCGGGATAGAAGTTCTTTTAGAGCACAGAGATAACAAACAGTACATGCATAACAGTAACATACATCTAAATTTAAAATGTTGCACCAGATATGTATTCTGTATCAGTACATGCTAAGAAGAAATAAAAAAGGCTTAGTGCACAATTAAAGATAAACAACTTGGGTAGATCCAATAAATTGCATGGAAAACTAAGATGGCTCAGTACCTATAACTACCATAACTACCTCCCAACCTAGGAGAACCTTGGGAACTGGTGTAATACGGACTGTGAGACGGTGCAGGATAAGAAGAACTACTATACTGAGAATAGCTAGATCTATAACCAGTATCTAGACTGCTTCCATAGGAGCCTCTTGCCGGCTCTTTATGTCCCGCAAGGAATTCCTGCGTAATAGAATATTTTTTTAAGTGTGTATATCATTCTATCAGATCTGAATATTTTTTGCAAAAAAAAATGAATTGCAGTTGAAACATGATATCTACACAGGAAGTGATGGTTTAGCAGTAATATGGACTGCTCCTGGGTTTGGGAGAAATGGATGGGAATGAAATTAAAAGGTCGATATATGACAGTCAGAATTACAGACCACTATAGTATGGAAAAGGTCATAGAAATGAAAACTTTGCCTAGTATTATACCTGAACAAGCTGTTGTGCCGCTTGAACTTGAGAAGATGTCCCTTTGATTTCAACTGTTATTTCCTCAGCTGTTCCTCGGCTCTCTTGCACCGTCACCACAGCCCCACTTGTAGCTCGTATGTAAGATATGTTGCCTCCACCTATTCCTATTATATCCTCTGCATATGTCAAAGGAATTTGCATCGTCTGTGTTATCTGTACAATGTTTTTACACAATACAAAGTTACAAACAAGGGCACAAGTTTCAAAAACAAAAATGTACTTATAATTAAGATATATCAGGTCATGTTCTAATGTTTAGGCTGGTACACACAATGAGAACATATAATGGAGCTACCAGCCACTAAGATTCTTGGCCCCAATGTTAGAGGTGATATCTTTATACAAAAAACATATTGCAGCTTAAACAGGACAAACAGATCAAAATGAAAGAAAACCTGCAGGCATCAAAACAGTATCCACCTGCTTATTGGATACATAGAATAGCCAAATGAATCTTCACTTGGAAAGGACCAAAAGCAAGTCTAAGAAATATTAATGCGGGGTTTACCTGAGTCAATAGAGGACCCCCTGCAACTGCACGTCCCAGCCCAGATGAATAGTTCGACATTGCTGGGTCACGCCCGTACAGCGAAAGGCCAGTACGTGGAGGAGCCTCAGCACTGACTGGTGGCTCTCGCCCTAGAAAGTGTGGGTCGCGCTTTGCCGGAATAGGTGCATAATCAAGACCACTGACCAGTGATTGTTGATGTGGCATTGGTGCAACCATCGGTTGAGGAGGTGGTTGGGCGACATCAACTGCCCATTTTTCAATCTGTGGTTGTTGAGGTGTTGCTGACGTAGCTGCAGCAGCACTTCCCTAAAGTATGAAATGAGTTCAATTAGATGGTTAAAATGCGATCAAACAACAAAATGAAGGTTAGCTACAGTCTTCACTCTCTCTCTCCAAAGTATAAATTTCAAGTTGAGAGACTTACAATCTTCTCAAACAGAGGAAGAATGCTTTGGTCAACTAAAAACTTGCGGAGATGGCCCACAACACCTTGAAGGGCCTTCTGTACATTCAGAGTTTCACCTTGTATCTCCACTAACCTTTCATCTTCAGAGGCATAGTAAGGACGTTCGTCTGGGATAGGAAACCATGCAAATAGCTCAACTTATCAAATATTAACTCGAAAGAAGATTGTAAAAAAATTCAGCTGCTAAAGAACATTTATAGCATCATATCTTAATCAATAAAATTGAATATGACTGGAGTTTTTGTATCAGTACATGCTGGCACAAGATTTGACCATTAAATATGCACTCACTCTCTCCAATTGAATGATACCTTCTTTGAGACCATAAGCTGATAGTCAAGTATCATATCAAGCAATAATCTTTGGAAAAACACAATAAGGTAACAATGAAAAGACAGGAGTGGTACAAAATTGAGTGGAATATATAATAGGTCTTACATATCATATAATTACACTACACGGTACATGCAGGCAGTAATATAAAAAACAGAAGGTACTAACAATTTGACAGGGACCATTGTTCTGTGATTTAATCAGCCATATACCAGCTATCAATCTTTAATTTCATGTTGCCCCAATTAAGCATGGAACAACAGAAGAAACGCAAACGATAATGCACCCTTGTTAATAAAGCACATACCAGGGGTAATAACACGTATTGTAGCACCACTCGACTCCTGGATTGACTTGATAGACGACCCTTGTTTTCCAATCAAATTCACAGCTTGTGACGAGAAAACCAAGAGTCGAATAGCGCAGACAGCCGGTGCCTGGGCTCCGCTTGCCATATTCTCTGTACCTGGCTCCAGTATTCCATTAATACGCTTGAATATTCTCAAGACTGCTTCCATTGCTGCTGAGATCTCAGCCTCGGGTTCTTCTTTCCCGGCAACTAAAACCTACATCACATATCAAATATAAGAGGCCAAATTACTAATTTGCTAGTTATCCACAGTTGCAGAGTTCATTTTTAATGTGACAGAAGCAAGTTACATAGACATGTAAACAACAACAACACTAACAACAAAGCCTTTAGTCCCAAACAAGTTACGGTAGGCAAGAGGTGAAACTCAATCGGAGTAATGTCAATTGGGTTTCATTTCCATGAGAATGGCTGAATTTTACGATGGCTCGCCAAGCCTGTCACAATCATCCTTTTCCTGACTTGAGATAGGCTATGTAAAAAATACTACACACAGGCGGAGTCTAACAATTTCATATTGGGAAGTAGGAAATACCTAATTATGCATTATAATTCACCCGGTTCACTAGCACATACAAGATAGCAACCAATAATTGTTATTATTTATTGTTAGCTTATTTGTTTCTCACTTCAATTGAGTCAACTAAAGCTTCTGCTGGAGAACATGTCTTGTAGAAAAGAAAAAAAAAGAAGACATTCTGGAGATAACAATTACTATCACTAGGAAACTAGGACTACTTACTACTCTTTCAGAAGTGCCAACGGGACCTTCAAGAATCCGAACTCTAGCCTTTGTCTCTTCACAAAGCTTCTTGATTAACTCTCCCTTTCGACCTATTATACTTCCAACCTTAGCAACAGGAACAATTAACCTAAACACGCTATATCCTGGCCATCCAGGCCACTTATTGACAGGTGCTTCACTTAGCACCACTGTCTCTGGTGGTTTCTCCGACAAATCGGCTGATGGAGTGGCCGCGATGGCTTGGAGATCCCCCATTTGTTCTTCCTCCTCCTCCTCCTCCACCTCTTCTTCTTCCTCCTCTTCGACTTCTTCCTCGACTTCCTCTTCGACCTCCTCTTCTACTTCCTCCTCCTCCTCCTCCTCCTCTTCTTCTTCCTGTTTTGGCTCGATCTTCGGTTCGATAACCGCATCTTGTTTTCTCTGGCGCAATCTCACCATGATTTTCGGGAGAAGGTTTTGGGGAGAAAAGCAAGGGTTTTACGCGAAAGAAGCAGTAGATGTAAGAGAGCAGCAGATTCAGGAAATTGATCCTGCGAAAGTATTTCCTTGATAGTAATATAGTATAGAATCAAATATTATAAATTTAAAATTATCTCGTTGTTAAAACATTATTTTAACCCGTAGTGTTAAATCTCAACTTCAGGCCTGTGCAAGATGATGCTTATTTTGTGCTGAGCTGTGCTGTGTGTGGATCTGTACCCTAATTTAAATTGGGGGAAATATTTGGGCTATATTGGGCTTTGTAAACTCTCCAGTAGTCGATTGTGGTGTGGCAAATCCTTTCTGTGTTTGGGTTTGAATTCCCTTTCTTTTCTTTGTCGAGTGTCGTTTTTCTTTTTTTCATTTCAGGACTCAGTTAACAAAGTCAAATTCACTTTCTTTTCTTTGTCGAGTGTCGTTTTTCTTTTTCATTTCAGGGCCCAGTTAACTAGGCCCAATTCACTTTCTTTTCTTTGTTCAGGGCCCAGTTAACTAGGCCCAATTCACTTTCTTTTCTTTGTCGAGTGTCGTTTTTCTTTTTTCATTTCAGGGTCCAGTTAACAAGGCCCAATTCACTTTCTTTTCTTTGTCGAGTGTCGTTTTCTTTTTTCATTTCAGGGCCCAGTTAACAAGGCCCAATTCACTTTCTTTTCTTTGTCGAGTGTCGTTTTCTTTTTTCATTTCAGGGCCCAGTTAACAAGGCCCAATTCATTTTCTTTTCTTTGTCGAGTGTCGTTTTTCTTTTTTCATTTCAGGGCCCAGTTAACAAGGCCCAATTCACTTTCTTTTCTTTGTCGAGTGTCGTTTTCTTTTTTCATTTCAGGGCCCAGTTAACAAGGCCCGATTCATTTGTCGTTTTTCTTTTTTCATTTCAGGGCCCAATTAATAAGGCCCATTCACTCCTTGAGCCGGATGGTGATGTCTACAGTCCATTTCAAGTTATTAGTACCCGGAACCGGAATAAAATAGATAGGTTAGAAAGTAGAAAACATAATTTTGATTACAAAAATATTGAATATATACCCGTCAAAATATTTACGGCAAAACATTTGCAATTGAAAATTTTTCCATCAGAACTTTAAAATTAAATTGAAATTAAATATATCGCCATAAAAAAATAAGATTTGTCTAATATTTCTCCATCCTATTATTTCAATTTTAATGCTAACTACAATAATTTTATTTGGTAATTAGCCTTATAATAAATACTAAATTATATTTTGCCCTCCTCACTATTTCCCGCAAAAAAAACAAATGAAAATCGAAATCTACATCTTGAGAGAGAACACTCAAGATTGTATATTTAAAAAAACACACCAAAGAATGCCAAGAATTTCAGGACCTCCGATGAAGACTCCAAGATGTGGGAATGAAAGTTGCCATTCTTCGTCACGATCTGAAACGTTTAAAACTCATCTAACTACTTCAATATATTATAATACAGTTTATCTCGTCCAAACTCATCTAACAACTTCAATATATTATAATGCAGTTTATCTCGTCCGTCTTTTTAGATTGGACGCTAAAACCTTCGTGTCGATTAGCTAATTCTGATCTCAACATGAGAGGCTTCTCATATATGGGTCGCGAAGAAATTGTCTTTTAACTTCGGCCATCCATATTACTCACTTGCTGTCGCATTATTCTCTTCGTTGATTTGAATCATTCAAAACTCATCTAACATCCAACATCCAATATATCACTGTATCAGCCCATACAGTTCATCTCGTTCGTCCTCCTAGATTGAAAATCTTAGTGTCAAGTAGCTGATTCAAACCCCAACATGAGAGGCTTCACACTCCAACATGAGAGGCTTCTCACATATGGGTCGCGAAGAAAATTGTCTTTAACTTTCGCCACCCATGTAAGCGACCAAAGCTCAAGGACTGTTATTTAAGCCTCAACCAGAGACCACTCGAGATAACAACTAACAAGAGGCCAAAAACAAAGTGGCAGTTCGACTCGAGAAATAAAAGCTTTTATGGTTTTCTCCGAGGCTATAGCCTCAAAATTTCAAAAATTTATTAGGGCAAGTCAGTTAGGGATGTCAATGAACTTTATCCGTAGTATTTTGTCTATCTCGCGTCTATTTTGTCCGCGAAAATATCATATTCAGCCTATTCGATCCGCGTAGATGGACTTAGAACTGACGGTCCAACCTACTAATGGGCATCACAGCTCGACTCATGGCTACCCGCATAGGCCCATCCAATACTATAGTGCATCGTAGCATCAACGCATCAAATAATAGACAAAACTTTTTTATCACTGAATGTGTAATTTTTAATTACTGAATTGTAAAGTTTATAATAATTTTAGAATTTCAAATTGACATCGATTGATAATTTGATATCATAATCAGCTATCAGTATTATAATCGATCTAATTCATTTAGACTTCACATCTTATATTATTTAAGGCCCAACAGTATTATAATCGGCTCATGAGTAGCACATTAATACAACTTCACAATTTATGGTCCATCCCGGCTCGTCTATAGACTTGATCCTACCCGATCCTTCTTGACAATGAGCCGGACTGATATAATGCTTGAGCCGATAGACATGTACGTACCGACGAGACCAATCCCTATAGTCACCATCCTCCAGACCACTGCAAGCAAGCGGCTACTTTCCATAATTTGAATTTTCATTATCACATCAAAACACTGCAGTCACAACGTAGGTATTCACATAAACCAGACAGAAGTCAGAAACTGACATGCATCATCATTTGCTATTTCATCAAACAATTTAAAATTAAAGATGAAATTTAAGCGACTTTACGATAAATGACCAATCACATTCAACATTAATTTAAATTTGATAAAATTCTATCAAAATAATTAGAAATATTATTTATACTCTTCATTTTCTAATTAAAATAATAATTCTAAAAATGGTATAATATAACTATATAAGAGTGGAATACATACCTTTATGAACGTAAACTAGAAGCACTCATTTTTTTAGTTAGTTTAATCAGACCTCCGCGTCTGCTGCCATATTTTAACTACCAAAAATCTACCGCATAGAATTTACACCGTTACGTTGATGAGATTTGTGACGGTTGTTATTTTACATTTTTTTTAGAAGGCAAGTCAAAGAAGTCTTAAAACACCAATAAATGGTGCCCATTATATTCTTTGTATTAAAATGTCGATCGCAGATGTAATTATTGTAGGGAGCTGATACGCAGATATCATATTTGATATCAGCTATTGATATCGATTTTATTACGTATCTTTAGTTGAGTTATCATGTATATTATTTGAGTTATTATGCAGGTTATTTTTTGTAATGAAATAGTTATACATGTTGTCGATTTTATTATGCACCTTTAGTTGAATTATCGTGCACATTATTTGAGTTATTATGCATGTTATTTTCTGTAATGAAATAGTTATACATGTTTTTTTTGTACTGAAATAGTTATGATATAATATGCATAATAACTTAAATAATGTGCATTATAACTCAACTCAACTAAATGTGCAAAATAAAATCGGTATCAATAATTGATATCAAATGTGGTATCTACGAAACATTATCCATTTTTATTACTTTTTAGTAACAGGTTGGGCCGTGATGTTGGTGTTTATTATTAGTTTCAATTTATTTTGTGGTGGTGAGTACAGTTAATTGTATTGAGGGACCATGTACTAAAATTTATTGCTTGCTGCTCTTACGGTGGAAGCCGATTTTACTTTACCTGTGAACCTTTTTTAAAAAGAAAAAAATATATCTATAACAAATTTATTTTGGCAATTTAAAAAATTAACGGAGTATTTCAAATTCGGATGGAAGAATATTATTTATGAACGTTTAGAAATTAGATTTGAGTGACTTGAATTTCAGATCTATCTTAAGGGGAAAAAAAGACTGAGTAATATATCAGAATAGAAAACTAACCTCGCATATATATATATCTTTACTACTAATAAAAGGAGATTGGAGTTTTTGACTCCAAACCTCTATTCACCTCTCATATTAATACCGAACGTTGGATTATATTTTTGGTTAATCACAATCGTTCAGTTTTACCGTTTCGAGTTGCTGTGCTCTTTTGCGCTCCTTCACAGCGAATACGAAAAAATGAGAATAGAACTTCATGTAATGACTCTCCGCAAAACCCTAAGTCTTTACTCTATATCACTTGCCTCCCTCCCTCTCCCTCCCCTGTGCATAATCTCTCCTTTTCTCTCGCCAGGGAATGGAGCCTCAAGCGCTCTTCAGCTCCCAAACAAATGGATCTCCACCACGTGCTTTATCCACTACCGCCATCACCTTCAAACACTTTCTTCCTCACACCATTAGCACCATCCATTTCCCATCCATTTCCTCCAAACTTGCTTTATCTACTCCTCTCCTAGCCTCCGCCTCTCCTCTTGACCATGCCTCAGACTCGAAACCAGAGAAATGGCCTCGACCTCGCCTCAGCCTCGCCTCAGCCTCGCCCCAGCCTCATCGGTCCCACTGGATCGTATCAAAAACTAAACCAAAGCTTCAAGATCTGAAATGGGGAGAGAGACAACAACAAGTTTGGCCTTCTATTGTGGCACTTCTCCTGCAAGATTGGATTTTTGCAGACAGTGTGAGTTGTATAATGTGCTGGTGCTTGTGGCACTCCTCGCATCTCCTCTCTCCACTTTTGCCATCGTCACCAATAACGAGACAAACAGCACGAAGGTGATGCTTGTGATTGGTGCTATGGGGAGTGGGTTGGAGTCCTTGCCATCTGATTTGGCCTTTGGAGTTACACAAAGCTCACTTCTGCCTCAGCTATTATGCTGATGTAAGAGTTTAAATTGATGTGCCCAGTTTTTCTAATTTGGCTCCATCGAGAATTCATTAATAAATTTTACCATTGTTACAAATATACAAAGATACTTTTTACATCCCCAGGAATGGTAGAGTTTGCACCAACTTGGTATCAAAGGAGAGGAAAGATCGGTCTTTTTGGTGGTGCTGGTGTTGGTAAAATTGTACTTATTATGGAGCTGATTAACAATGTCACTAAAGTTCATGGTTAGTTCTGAATATTTATCATTAATTTGCACTGATTTGTACTATTTGTCAGTATTCTAATTGATTTATTATTTCTCAGGTGGTTTCTCTGTCTTTGTTGGGGCCAAAGAGAGAACTCATGAGGGTAATGACTTGTATAGAGAGAAGATTGAGAATGGTGTCATCTAGCTAGATGACAAGCATGTATACATTATTCTAGCTTAAAAGGCTAATTGCAAAAAACACTTAAATGCAAGCTGTAACTTCTCTATTCCTTTGAGACCAACTACACAATTTTTGTTTCATATTGACACTTCAATTTGTCAACGTGTTGCTTCTCTTCTACTAATGTATGAACTATTTCTTAATGTTGCTGACTAAATGATGGTGTTTGCACAGGACAAGCTTCGAATCTTTTTTATTGTTTTCTCATGGTTGGAGTGGTGCTTATTTGGTTTGATTATGGTAGAAAGTGTAATTACTTTTATGCTTTCCAGGGTGATATGATGACAAAAGGAAAAAAAAAAAAGAAAAACTTTTCATTGCTACTGAACCAGTATGTGTGTTGGTGGTAGTTGGTTGTCAATTCTTTGTTTTAACTGTAAATGGTAGAGATCTATTTCTTATCTAACCAGATATTTTTGTATACATGTTGATAACAAATGTGCAAATGAATGAGCCTCTGGGTGTTTGTGCATGTGTTGGTCTACTGGTCTGACTGTCGAGCACTTCCGTGATGCCGAGGGCCAAGACATGCTTCTCTTAATTGACAATATTTTACGCTTTACTCAGGTCCTCTTTTAATCAAGTCGAATTTGTTTTATTTTTATGTATCTGGTGTCCATATGCTGCTTTAGAATTGTGCAACTTGCTTGTAGTTGTTCTTGTAGCAATTAATTATGAAACATGAGTGTAAGACTCCAAAGAAAGAAGTTCAATAAAATAAAGTAAGCACTGCATGATTGGAAATTCAACATAATTGAAATCGGTGATTGAGTTGCCCTATTTAATTGATGTTGCAATGATGTAATGATTTAAATATGCTTTGTTGGTATTTGTATTGTATTTTGAAGTTTGATTGAAATTTTTCTGAATTATAGGCCAACTCTGAGGTGTCTGCCTTGCTAGATCGTATCTCATATGTTGTGGGTTATAAGCCAACCATTGCCACTGATCTTGCATAAAAGACATTTCATTTTTCTTGGATCATTTTTCTGTTTGCATATACAAACAATATTTATTAATTGTTATTTTTGGGTAGCAGATGTGAGTTTATAGGAGCTAACCTTCGTCGATCAAAATTGGATAGAGCTAATCTTCAGAGTGTTAATCTCCAATGTTAGTTTTTTTTTTCTTGTTTATCGAGTTCTTTTAATTTTTCTTGTGTTAATATCAACAATTTTTTCCTGACTACCTGAAACTTTAATTTTGAACCATGTAAACTTTGAACCAAAATGTATCCAAACTGAAGGTAGATACCATAAAGTTTTCATGAGCACATTATTATAATTTATTTAAGTTACTATGAAATAATGTATAGTAATGTGCGATTAGTACGTTGTTGAGACTGTGATTTTGAATTTATAATCATTGAATGTTGTTTGCAAATAACCCACACAAAAAAAACATGAGGTTGCTAGCAGAAATAAAAAAATGCTAAGTTAATTCTTTGTCGATAGTTAAGTACATGTCACCCCATTGCACTCAGTTTGAGAAGGACCCATCCTGAAATCCGAATTTTTTTTTTGCTTTTGCAGATTCAAGTTTGGTGGACTGTAGCTTTAGCAAAGCAGATCTTTTTCAGCACATTTACAGGTTATTGACTGTCTTTCTATTATTTTGAGTTAATTTTCTAAAACAAGATATAAATTTCATTCTTTCCTGGAGTTGCTGCTCTCATCTTGATATATCCTTTTAAAGGGAAAGATGGAGGTCAAGTCTCCAAATTCATTTCATCTTGACATATCTATTTACTGGAAATATTAATCAGGCCCGTCATAATTTGCTCACTGGAATAGGTACTCAATTACTCATGGTGATGATATTAGTTACTTTCTATTGTTATTCAGTGCGAGTAGGGCAAATTACAATTGTCACAGAGCAAAATAGAGCAAAATTTTTCTGTACATGATCTGAAATTATGAATGATGGCATAAGATGTTCCTTTCTTGTCCATTTATCTTTGAATTTTTCTGTACATGATTCTTTATGTACATTAATTTTCATTTTAAAATGGCAGCGATCCATAAATATGTGCATCTCTTTCAAATGATAAAGAAAACATTATATTTGACATTTGACCCACAATATCTCTTTGTTGCTTTTTGCTTTTTGCCATGTTATTAATTAGCTGCTGTTCAAGATTATTATTTATCATTTTATATTATTAGGTACAATTTGTCACAATATACAATATTTCAATTGCCAATACACCAGCTATGTTTTTTCTTTAAAAAAAATTTGTGGGCAATAGCCTAGCTGATTAATTTACATTGCAAATTTAAAGAATAAAACTTTTCCCAATCAAAATAAATTACATAAAATGCATTGAAACTTTGCAATCAGGGTAGAAACTTTACGGAGTATTGCAATAATTTCTTTTATAGGAATAGAAGTCATAACATTAATATTAAATATTTATTAACAATAAAAGTATAAAACCATGAAATTTCTATAATTGTTTCCTAAAAATCAACCAACAATATGTTGAATTAAAAATCTGAAAATTTTCTCACTATTTTACTGATCTCTCATGCGAAATTTCACTTAAATTGTTACGGCAATAGCCTTTGGATGAAAATCAGTCTATATTATTCTTACAAGATATTTATATTTAGTATATTACACATTATACAATTTTGGTTCACCCACCGCAACGCGTGGGCTTTGAACTAGTATATATATATATATATATATGTGAAGGGATCAAATGATAACTATTTTGGTGACACCAACTATGACAACAATCATTTTTTTCATTTACAAAGTTCAAATTGTTGATTCAAACCGTTGAATATGATCTCCATAATAAAATACTCTTGCAGATCAAAATTTATAATTTTTTGAAATTTTTACTATTTATTAAGATGGGTGTAAAATTCAACGACTCAGGTAGTTGTAACTTTGGCATATTTTTGCACCCGTCTTAATAAATAGTAAAAAAATTCAAAAAAATATAAAATTTGATCTGCAAGCGTATTTTATTATAGAGATCATATTCAACGGTTTGGATCAACAATTTGGACTTTGAAAATGAAAAAAATGGTTGTTGTTATGTTGGTGTCACCATAGTTGTTGTCATTTGATCCCTTCTCTCTCTCTCTCTCTATATATATATATATATATAGTTTTCAACCTCCTTAATGTATATGCTTATGTTTATTTAAATGGGAGTTAGATATATCGACCCGTCCAACATGATGGATTCAGTTGGGTTCAGTTTGCATGTTGTTTTTATTATTATGCATCTATTTGACTACACGCTCGACTGAAAACAGAGACCAATACGCTCATCGATGCGGACTGGACGAATCTAGTTGTATTTAATTTGAATTTGTTGTAGTTTTTATGGATGTTATTTAGGTTATTCTGCATGTTTTTTTTTTATCTTACATGTAATTATAACATGCAAAATAATATGAATAACATGTATAATAACACATTTATCCAATTTAATTGACTTTCATAATAACACAATTAACATGCATAAATCGAATTAATTAACATGTTATGCATATCATTTAAACTATTATGAATGTTATTAGATGCATAAAATAACAACAATTTTTCATTAGAAATCAACTGAACGCGTCACGTGAATATTGCTAACGGAATCGAAACATTTTCATATTTAAATATATTGAGGGGGGACATTCCAAGGTACCCAAAAAAAGGCTACACTGGATTGCTCAGTTCTGGAATGTAACTTTGTCAGAAGAACAAGGTTCAAAAAAGAAAAAGAAAAAGAAAAATAGAAAACAGAAAGCTTACGCCTATCATTTGTTACAGATCGGAGAAGACAAAGCTGTATTCACATCTTCTGAAATAGTCAGCAGTGGTGTCTCCATGCATTCTCATCGCTGCTACAGCGTCGAGTGCTGTACGCACAGTATTTTTGCTACAATACCACGAAATTTACAGCGTAACAGTGCTGTCTGCTGACTATTTCGTGACCCCATATTATTTCGGAAATACGGATTCACAAAAGCTAAGGTAAAGGATCACATGATTGGTGATAAAATCATAAAATACACCAAAAGAAAATGTTAAAAAAAAGCAAGTAATCGTCTCGTGTCAGGTTTCCGAGAGATCTGCTGCAATTGGCGCTGTTGGCTCTGAATTAGAAATAAATTTCTGTGATGCTACAGACACAAAGGTTTTGTCTAAGTAACAGCACTCACGGTCTCATTTGGTTCCCTACTGGATCACATGACAAATTTCATAACGAGTCTAATTTTGATTCATATTAAAAATAATAGTTTAAGATTTTTAATTTTTTTATAAATGATCGGGGTCGCTATTAACCGTAGCGATTCTAATTTTCATTCAATATTTTATTATTTTCTATGAGTTTTTTCTTCGCATGAGTCCCACTTTGATGCAGAAAATATGAGCGCTATTGTTAGTCACGTCTCTAAGAAGTTGAAATAATTATGAAACATTTAGAAAAGTCATAATTGAAATTTATTTAGAGACGCTATTGTTAATTGCGTTCTTATTTTCTAAAAAATTAAAAAATAAACAAGTAGAAAACATAAAAATAATAAAATAATCGAAGAAATTATGATGCTATTATTAATAGCGTCTCTGATCACTTGTAAAATTTTACAAAATCTTAGACTATTACTTTTAATCTAGCCCAAAATTAGATTCATTATGAAATTTTCCAGATCCACTTGATGATATGATTGCCTCCTCTCCATTTCGTACCAATTGCAATGATAACGCTAATTAATTCTAATATAAATTTTAAGCAATTTATAATTAATTATGCCAATTTAAAAGTTAATTTTGTTAATTTTTTCCTTTTTTGAATGTGAATTACCTTTTTCTATAGTTTTGATCTCATTATTGTTGTTTAGAATCATAACTGATAGACATGTTAATTGTTATTACTAAAAAAAATTAAGCAAAGATCTGCATACATGTGATGCTTTTAAATTTACATCTAATTAAAGAGGTCAATAAGTATACTATAATTAAAAAAATGAAACAATTGTTAAAATTATATATTTAATTTGTGTTCACTAACTACATTCCTAAAAACGATTATAAATTTAATACCAGGATATAATTTTTGCAAGAAAACCCAACATCCTAACAAACTTTTCCTCTGCTATAATTGTTGGTTCCTGAATAATTAGCTCTTATAAACTTAAAAAAATAAAAGCAAATACATAGCATTTTATTTTTAATAGAAAATTTTGAAGGAAAACTCAATTATGACAGCACGGTTAGAAAAAAGGAGAGGCTGCTTTTGTCTTTCTTTTTTTTTTTTACTGTAAATGTGCCAAAATTCCTCCTCCCACGTTCTTTCCCAGCTCATTCCTCCTGGTTTATTCTTTTTCATTTTATATCTATAATTTTATTATTTTGTTATAGAAGTTTAATATTTTACCCTAAAAGCTAAAACTATTGAAAAAAAAAATAATATGATGATTGATGAATAGGTGCAGCCACTTGGTCGATCTTATTAAATTTAACAAAAAAATTACGGAGGGTTGAAAAACGTTTTAATTTAAGCAATACAACTAAAATAACTTCAAATTTCTAATTTAAATTTTCAAGTTATACATAAATGATGAACTAATTTATCCATACAGAAATCCGCTCAGCTATAATTTATCAAACTATTTCAATATTCATGAAAATATTTAAGTTTAATTTGTGATCATTAGTTGTGACTGTAGGATTAAAGATCAACGCTGAACCGCTAATTTTATATTCATGAAGAGATTTTATATTATTAATTAGAACCATCGATCTTTAATCTAACGGTTCAAATCGAACATCTTTCTCTCTGCGGGAGAAAATTTCGTTCGCTTGGTCCCATGAATTGTCATCGAAATAATTTTATTGTATTCAGAAAAATTATTTGGTGAATTGGTTTCCATTTTTTTCTATTTTTTTGACATATAGTATTTAGTTAAGGACAACAGTTGCAAAGATTAAATCTTTTAGTTATAAATTGTCAATATGTTACTCTTTTTGCTGATATTTTTGTCTAATATGCAAGGGTGGGGTCCTGAAAAAATAATATTTCATATTTTAGTTCAAATAACTTGATATCAAATATATAATCATTGGAGTAAAACCCAAAATATTATGATTACCCTTTGAAATAAGAATTCATATCCCATGGAATACTCCGTATTACGGAATAGCAATCCAATGCTTCATATAACTTCGAGATTCGCACGCACAAATTTCAAATTTGTGTAAACCATCGATTGCTATTCCGTAATACGAAGTATTCCGCGGGACGCTCCAATTATTAGATGAGTTTGTATAGGTTCTTTAAACATACATTGTACCCAGTGGCGGAGCCACGTAGCTCGAGGGGGGTGCAGCTGAACTCCTCTGGAATTTTGTTTAAAAATGATCATATATATTAAAAAAAAATTCAAAAATGCCCATGTATTTGAATTTTTTTTGCATAAATGACCATGTAAAATAATTTTTTTCTAGAAATAACCATCATTTCGAACCCCTGAAAAAAACCGTAAATCTTGAACCCCTAGCGAGAATCCTGAATCCTGAATCCGCCTCTTATTGTACCACATAAAAGGCTTCCCTTTTTCTTGATGGGGATTGGTGATTTGGGGCTGGCTCTGCTTTGTATAGCGTGGTATGCACTCACAATTGATCTTAAAAAATAATGTTAATTGTAAATGTCTATTAATTATGTTATAAGGATGTTTTCAAAGCCACGAGTTCCCAAAATGCCATAACTTCAAACTTTTTACTCGTCTTTCACAATTAAATTTAAAATATTGAATTCATACAATTGATTTTGTCCATTTTATAGAGATGCATGCAGCTAATTTTTATGGTTTTTAAGATAATTTTCATGCTAGATCAAGTTATAAAAATGAATGTTTTTGGAAGTAGGTAAGACGAAGGCCGTTATTTTAATCTTTTCAAGAATGAGTAAATGCATGTTTAAATGTTGTTAATTATGATTAATTGATTAAGAGACTGATAAGAAATTTGCAACTTAGGAAAAGGGAAGCACACATACAGCAATATAACGGATGAAAATATGAAATTCGAGCTGATACAACATTTTTGCTCTGTTTTACAAAATAATAAAAAATGGAGAATTTACAACAATTTCAGGTGGTTAAAATATAGACCAGCATTGACGCAGTTACCGCGCAACTATAACATGCCTGTAACATGATCTTGCG
This sequence comes from Eleocharis quinqueflora, assembly GCA_964058865.1. NCBI lineage: Eukaryota > Viridiplantae > Streptophyta > Magnoliopsida > Poales > Cyperaceae > Eleocharis > Eleocharis quinqueflora. Next base: position 35,078 of record CAXKVX010000499.1, read on the forward strand.
CTCACAACATTTTTTTTCCAGAAAAATTATACATTAAAATAAAAACTATGCTAAACAAGAAAGAGATAAAGAAGAAGAGGTGACAATGGTTAATGGACCACATGCTCAAATGTTGGTATCAAGAGAAACACAGAATAAACAATACCATATCGATCTTCCTGACCTATACTAATTGTAATGGAAAAATAAGCCCGGTACCGGTACCGGTACCATGCTTGTACTGGAGAAATTTCACGGCTTTTATATAGCGTTGTAGCAAAATCGTTGCACCGAAGTTGAATTGCAGGAAGGTCTCCGTCTCTACAATTAATGAGGTAGAATCCCTAGAAAATCCCAATTTTGTCCCATTTCAAATTTTCAATCCAAGTTTATCTTGATATAAGAGGCATGATCAATCTTCTGGCATGCAAATTATGCAATTCATGGCAAAAATTGAGCTGCTTGAATTCCCCATCTGAACAAAGGAGGCAAAATTGGGATATCGAAGATGCATTCTACTACCTACAATGATTGCAGAGAAATGGGATGGATTGCGCAAAATTGGGTTTGGAAATTGTAAATTGTAAATCAAACAGCTAATTGTTTCTGGCAACAATTGCTTGAAGTTGAATCCTCTTCAGAAGTGAAGCAGTTGATCATCCTAGAGAGAGGAGGCAATTGTTGTTGGGTTTCCAAATATTGCATCTCATTTTGCAGTAGGGAACAGTAGGAATTGAATGTAACTGGAGTTACATTCAGTTCAAATCCCACTCCAAATAGGAAGTCTACCTCTAAGTAATTCATCTCCATCAAGCTTATGCCTCCCACCTTTGCAAAGTAGGCATTGTTGTAGCATCTGAATAACAACACAAAAAGAGGATGTCAAGTTTGGTTTATCTCATTCAAAGAAGTTGTAACACCTTTCATAAATTAAATGTGGTAAAAAGATTACTAATTGAGGTACTTTTTTATAATTAGAAATACTGTATAAATTGAACAAAATTGGGTGTTAAGTTGCTTTGTTTCCTTTTTTTTTACTGGTTGTTTTGCAATCTATCTCACGTTAGCACGAATTTGTTACGTCGGTACGAACTTTGATGAAAAAGATTGTAAACAAAAGACTGAAACTAGTAGGACACAAAGATGGTTTATCAGGTTTGGATAAGAGCATAAGAGCATAAGAGCATATTCTTTCCTTATCATGTACTCATGTTATACATAATGTTCTCAAGAAAATACACTTGAAAGATTGCAAAACACCCCACCTTCCCCTAATAATTAATATTTATTCTCCAAATACAATCTCCCTCCTTTCCACCTAATGTAACTTTATGGTATATATGCCAAATTAAGTTTTGTACTAGAAAATATCATACCCTTCCTTGGTTCCTCGTTTTATTATTAAAATGTCTACAAACTACTGTACTTCCTCACTGCTCTGTGATCTCTGTCATGAGCTAAAAGGGATGGTCGTTCATAATTTTTTTTATATAAGGGTTATATCTTTAATTTCAGTATTTATTACGTTTCAAATGTTTCTTATGAAATTAGGACATGATAATTAATAAACTAAAATTTGATTGAAGTTTTTTACCAAGAGGAGAGATTTCAGTTAAGTGTCCCCATCAAATAACTGGAATTCATTAATTGATCAAGTAGGAGCAATTTAATAATCAAATAAAAGATGAGATCAAAGCTGGTAATTAGGACCCACTTGCCATTTATATACAAGGAACATATATATACAGCAATGCAACGACTTGGCTATATATATGCACTATTTTATAAGACAAGATAAGGCGTAAAATGTATATTCAAATTCAACCCAATTCAAATCTTAAAATAACTATCAACCTGATCCTAGGCTATGTTCCAAATCTGACATATGGTTCATAGATCAAGCCAAAACTTGAGATGTAAGATTACAAAAATATTTGAATTCAAATTAATAGAAATTTCATATTGATCAATTTTGTTGTTTTCCCAATTAATGCGTTGAGTAATGCCATCTGAAGAAAATTGATAATCCATCTCTATCCAATTGTTCGCTGTTGACTTTTTAAGCAAAAATTGGAGGAATATGCTATTTCATAAAAGAAGAGCGAATTTTACAATACGTTTACCACAATACCTTTTGGAATAAAATTGAATTTTGCTATTTGAGTAATTACCAAAAGAAAAAAGGGAGTTTTCTGATACAAAAAAAAGAAGAAACTAATTATCTACAACTCAAAGAATTTGAATTATGTATCTACTTATCATGGTAAGGACTGAAGAAGGGAGTTCCTTTTATATTTTTTTTAAGGCTCTCAAAAGAATTTAATCACAATTAGACTCTAATCTTCCATCAAATTTCAATTATATTAACCTAATTAATAAAGAAAACTTAAAACTTACATGTCATCAACAAACTTGACTGCTGTTAGAACACTGGTGATAAAAAACCGGTGCACGTTCAAGGAGTCGATGGTGATGCTTGGATGCTTCTGCAAATACCGATCGAGGTAGATATACGCGACTACATAGCAAGAGGAGCTACAACCAGCAAACCTGAAAATTCGCTCGAGGTAGTCCCGCACCGATATGGCCGGCTTGGATAACCCCTGGAAGGCTGATGCAACACCACGTGGCACCAATGCGGTACTAGATAGAGAGGCGGAGAGGGAGGAGACTGCGGTGGCAGTGGCATCGTTGCGCTCAGAGACACGTTCAAGGAGGGAGGAGAGGATGGAGACTACTTTAGGGATGGATTCGGGGTCGCACACCGAGTCGGCCATGGATGGATCAAGAGAGAATTGAGGTGACACTTGTTGTTGTGTCTTTGTGATTTAGTTCTTTGCCTCCGTGACAGGAAGGAGGAGAAAGAGGAAGGGATATAAAGAGGAAGAGAGAGGAAGGGAAGGACATGCGATCAAGTAGTGAGATGTCTCAAGTAAATTGGAAATGGGAAATTCTATTTAATTCAGAGAGAAAAGAAACGACGAAAACAGGACAGCGTTGGTATTAAGTATTTACCATGTAAGAGTTGGATTGAGATCCCCTACTTTTCTTTCTCTTTGATCAGGACTGTTGAATTATAATGAGCGGGTCGGATTAAAATCAAAAGATCTTCTTGCAGTTTATATGTGATGATCGAACCCTCCATTTTTAATCGTACGATCCAGAAGGGAATAATAGAACCCTCATTTTACTCCAAAATAATAGCAGATTCGGACCTGTAAGAGTTACCCTTAATTGGAAGATTCTGTGGCATCTGGATCACGTGCTTACTTTACTGTTTAATGTGAAATCGCTTCAGTTAATTAGCTTTGAACAAAACTGATTAACTGGGTTTATTATTAATTTATTGACGAGTTGATTATTTTTACAGAAATTCGGTTAATTGAGTAGGGATTTTAACGTCGGATTCGGAAAAGATAGGAAGATAGGTCTCAAATTTAATGAAAATGTCATCCATCCGATGAAATAGTAAAAAAAACTACAAAAAAATGAGAACTTTGATTCATAAGTAAATTTTATTATAGACAATATTTTCAACATTTCGAATCTATCATTTACATTTTAAAATTTGAAATATGAATAATAAGCACGATTTAATCTTGTGCTTATGTAAATAACAAAGTGAACTCTTATATTAATATTTATGATATTGTGAGAAACAATTTTGGGTCTCGTGGTAAATACAATGCACTTGTATTTTTTTTATGAAATAACATGTTCAAAATAAATAAATAAAATATATATTTATGATATTGTGAGAAACAATTTTGGGTCTCGTGGTAAAAACAATGCACTTGTATTTTTTATGAAATAACATGTTCAAAATAAATAAAAAATATATATATATATTTATGATATTGTGAGAAACAATTTTGGGTCTCATGATAAATACCTTAATTTTTTTAAATATTCAAAATAAATTGTAAAAAAACCAAAATGGCAAAATTATGGTCGTATTTATCAGAGTAGTCAATCCGGAGTCAAAGATTCCTTCAAAACTCTGACATCACAGAAAGCCACATAACTCCGGAATCATAAAATCCTTCTTAACTCCGGAGTTACTCCGTCCCCCTGTTTCCGGAGTTCTGTCTTTTAAACCGAGTGGCTTTCTTCTCCATCAGATGCATCTCCATTAAAAAAAGTTTAGATCTGATTAGTTTAAAGCAGAATTTGAGTGATTTTCTGCTGATTAGTTTGATTATATCTATCATATTTCGGAGTTATCGAGGATTCTCTCTGCTGTAACAAGTTCGTTTTTTTATTTTCGAAAAATATAGAAAATCACAAAATTTGTAAAAATTTGTAGAAATTTGTGTTGATTTTTGTAGAAATTTGTTAGATTATTGTTAGGTAATTTTTATATTAGTTAGTTTAGATAATTTTGTTATATTAAAGATTATATTATTGTTAAATTAGTTAATTAATTTAGAAAATCACAAAATTTGTAGAAATTTGTTAGATTATTGTTATTATTGTTAGGTAATTGTTAAATTAGTTAGTTTAGATAAATTTGTTATATTAAAGATTAGATTATTGTTAAATAATTAATTAATTTTTATTATTGTGAAATTATCTAGATTATTGTTAAAAAAATTGTTATTTTATAGATTATTAATTAGTTAGTTTAGATAAATATGTAAGTTGTTAAAAATTGTTATATTATGTTGTTTTTTTATATTTAAAGGTAGTTCTGACGAGACCTCGAAGTAGTTTTTCTCGACCTAGCACTTCTCAGTCTAGCACCTCTGAGGCTAGTGCTTCTCTCCCTCCTAATTGTTAGCATTTTTCCGACTTGTTGCAGATGTCTGTCGCCCAACGATGCCCTTTTCCGACTTGTTGTCAGCCTAGCACCTCTTCTCTGCTTCACTCCTCTCTCTCAACTGCTTTTAAAACGATGCAAAGATGAAGAGAAACCAATTAACTCCAGAATCACAGAGTTCTCCACAACTTCGGTATCACAGATTCCTACATAATTCTGAAATCTGTGATTACGGAGTTATGGAGAACTCTGTGATTCCGGAGTTATGCTAGAATCTCTAACTTCGAGATGGCTAAATTGATGATTTCTACTTTAATTTGGCCAACAATAACATTTTCTTTATTTATTTTGGTTATTTAAAAAAATTCCGGTAAATACAATGCACTTGTATTGTTTTTATGAAATAACATGTTCAAAATAAATAAATAAAATATATATTTATGATATTGTGAGAAACAATTTTGGGTCTCGTGGTAAATACAATGCACTTGTATTTTTTTTTATTTTATGAAATAACATGTGAATGGCTTACTACTTGAATCTCATTATTACGAAACTTCAGTAAACAATTTATGTATTAACGCAGCAGAAAGTTATTTAATTAGTATTAAATTGTGGTTACATGCTTCTAAAAATACTAGATATCTATGCTCTTGTCAATAGCTTATATATAGATGTAAAGAAGTGATGATTATGCAAAGGCTCGGTGCAAACCAAAATATTTCACATAATTAATAAACATATATATTGTGGATACATGAAATAGGTACGCGCATTGATATTAACTCGTCCTCATTTGAAATCTACGCAACAAAACACTAAGAGCATCTCTATTTGTGAAATTTTTGGAGTTTTTAAAATTAGTGTCACATCAATTTTAGAAATTTAATTTTTTTTAGTTTCTAAACTCTCCATCCCTAAAATTGAAAAGTTAGAGTTTCTAAATTGCCACGTCAGCAAATATTACCAATATCATGAGAGACGGATCAATTTTAGCCAATGAGTAAGTCACGTCACAGTTTATAAACTCTAAAGCATAGTTGCTAAATAAGAAACTCTCGAACAAAATTTCTAAATAAGAAACTCATCTACATCCCTTAAACTCATTTAGAAACTGCCACATCATATTAGAAACTCCAAGAATTTCAGAGATGAAGATGCTCTAACGAATTCACACTGCATTGTCAAATTGACCAAGTCTTTACCTTAAAATTCTAAGATAAAATGCCAACCTAGCTAACAGATTACCTAATTGGGTAGCGACATGCAAACGACTTCTAATCGCTACCCACGCAAACGACTTCTAATCCAAAGAAAACAAATAGAGAATTTATTTCAGAATTTTTTAAAACGTTTCTCTATTTCGCATAAGATAAAATATTTTTTGTTTTTAATTTCAGTAGAATACACTTCAGTCTCTTTTTTTCTTTCTTCTTTTGTCTTATTTCTTTTTAAGCTTGTTTATTTTCCTTTCAACTGCATATTTCTTTTTCTTTTTTCTTTCTATCTTTATCGATGAAAACATTAAAAAATATCGCTGAATCAATGTTTTGGTGAAAACATCGATGAAAGTATTGAAAAATATCGATAAATCGATGAAACAATAAAAAACATCAATGAATTGATGAAAACATCGATGAGTGGTCGAAAAACACTGATGAATCGATGAAAACATTGAAAAATATCGCTAATATTACCACGTGAGATGTTAGTATGACAACCAGAAGAGTTAGTATGATCACGTGAGATGTTAGTATGACCACCAGAAGAGTTAGTATGACCATATATTTAGTTAGTATTAGCACATTACATTCTTATATAGTGTACATTATTTAGTATGAACACATCTTTTATTTAGTCTGTGCCTCATTTCTGTACAAAACAAACTTGAAACAGCTAGTATGATCATCAGAGGAGTTAGTATAGCTACCTGAGAAGTTAGTATGACCATCAGAGAAATTAGTATGACCATATTCTTAGTTAGTATACACACCTATTTTATTTATGCACACCATTTCTGTACACAACATATTTGAAACAGTGCAAAAAAAACGGATTCGAAACAACTAGTATGAACACATATTTTATTTAGTCTGAACATCTTTTTTATTTAGTCTGAACACATTTTTTTATTTAGTATGTGTCTTATTTTTTTGTGCAGAACTGACTTGAAGCAGTGCAAAAATATATCTAAAATAATTAGTATGAACACATGTTTTATTTAGCCTGAACACATGTTTTATTTAGATAACTAGTATGACCACATCCTTAGTTAGTATGAGCACAAAATAACGTTTGATCTTCGAACAGATATAACTTTTAACTCGTAACTCCGATTCCCGTGTATGAGCACTTTTCGGAAACGACAAGACACGACGTGCACACATTATCAGGATGTAACCCGTAAGGATGCTATTTTGAACCCAAAAAATGTTTCTAAAGCCTGCAAATAACTTTTTTTTTGTTTTTCTGCAATTTTTTTGCTCAAATTTTCTGAAAAATGCTTGAAACTGTGTGAAAATATATTTGAAACAGCTAGTAGGAAAACCTATTATATTTAGTCTGAACACTTGTTTTATTTAGTCTGCACCTCGTGCTTTCTGTGCCAATGAGACATGAAATAGTGCAAAAAAAGACATGAAACAGCTAGTATGAACACCTCTTTCAACTAGTATGAACACATGTTTTATTTAGTCTAAACACCTGCTTTATTTAGTATGTGCCTCATTTTGTGCAAAATAGACTTAAAATAACTAGTCTGAACACCTATTTTATTTAGTCTCATCACATTTTTATTTAGTCAGAACATCTAGTATGAACACCTGTTTTATTTAGTCATAACATCTTATTTAGTCATACCACCTATTTTATTTAGTCTATACCCATGCATTTTATGCAAAACATTCTTAATAGTGTGTAGGACAGAAATGTTCAGAATAATGCGCGCGGTCCAACTTTTCATTTTTTTATTTGCTTTGACTGTTTGACTTTTCTTTTTTTAGAAAGTTAGTTAGGATACTTCTACGAGGTACAAGAGTTGTGGTACAGTTAATCAATACCAAAAGATAAATGACCTAGTTGAATAGAAACAACTAGAGTTGTGCTAAAACCCGGGCGGGTCGACCCGCCCGTGGTCTGACTCGTACCCGGACCGTGACCGACCCGACCGACCCGTGGAAAATGGAATCGTGGATCTAGGGCTGGTCGGGTAGGCCAAAATTTTCGAAACCTGCCCGAACCCGTGACCCGTGGACCCGTGACAAATTCATGTCACTTTATGTCATTTCAAAGTCAAAAAAATTCAAAAAAATAAAACAATCGGCAGAAAAATTAATTTTAAAAAAAAAAGAAAATCCGGTGGGGACCCGTGCTCGACTCGTGCCCACCCGACCTGCCTGTGGCTAAGAGTTGTGCTAAAACTCGGGCAGGTCGACCCGCCCGTGGTCCGACCCGTACCCGGACCGTGACCGACCTGACCTGTGGCTAAGACTCGACCCGACCCCTGGAAAATGGAATCGTGGATCTAGGGCGGGTCGGATAGGCCAAAATTGCCGAAACCCGCCCGAACCCGTGACCTATGGACCCGTAGACCTGTGGACCTGTGACAAGACCTGTGACAGATTCATGTCACTTTATGTCAAAAAAATTCAAAAAAAATAAATTAAATAAAAATATCGGCAGAAAAATTAATTTTAAAAAAAGAATCTGGTGTAGACCCGTGCCCGACCCGCCCCGACCCGTGCCCACCCGACCCACCCGTGTTTATCACAGGTCGGATTGACCCTTGCCACTGCGGACTCGTGCTTACCCCACCCGTGATACCCGTGGATCCGCCCGGGTTGGAACCACGAGTACCCGACCCGCATGTAGAACCCTAGAAACAACTAATTATTAGAATGACTTCAATAAAATTATGAATTTAATTTTTGGTGAGCATAAAAAATCACATTTTATTAAGAAATTTAGTAATAAATGTTGAAAATTTCGAAAATATTTATATATCAAAATAATAATAATTATTATTACTACAATACCAAAAAAGAAGAAAAAAAGCGGGTTGTATTGTTTGAAAGGAGCTTGGTGACACTATAAATTTATTGTTTCATTATCTCCAAAGAACAAATCGTGTAGAGAAGAGTTGTAATGGTTTATGAGTAGGGTTCTCAAAAAATCCGGGCGGGTCTACCCGCCCGTCCCTGACCCGTACTCATGCCTAGATCCGTCTGGACCCGTGGATCCCGGATCCACGTATGTAGCACGGGTCGGGTTGGCTCCAAACCCGTCTGGACTCGTGCCTAGATCCGCCCGTGCCCGACCCGTGGAACCGTGCAATAAATCAAATAAATTCAAACAAATTCAAAAAAATTCAAAAAAATTCAGAAAAATTCGAATATATATATCTTAAAATAATGTGCAGTTTTAAATTAAAAAATTTTAAAAAAATTCAAAAAAATTCGAAAAAAAAAAAATCGAAAAGTTTGACGGATCCGACCCGTCCGGATTTATCACGAATCGAATTGGATGTTTTGGGTTCGAACCCGTGCAAACCTGTGACACCTGTCCCGCCGTACCCGTGAATTCGGACAGATCGAATCCACGGGTACCCGACCCGCCCCGTTTTGAGAACCCTATTTATGAGGGAAGTAGCGAAATAGTCAGACTAATAATTATGTATGAGACAAGTTTGATTCAAAATGAATCACTCAACAATTTATGCATCTTTTGAGAAAAAGAATGAGACAATTCTGATATTATTATTAAAATATAATATTTTGATAAATCACGAGGGGGACAGTGCCATTGTAGACTTCTGATTTATCAAAAATGTTCTACTTTAATATTTCAAATTAATTCAAAACTCAAAATTAAGATCGTTAAATAATCATTGTCAAGGATAGCTCCTCTATGACCCTTTTATAATAATATTTTAGTTACTGACAAAAATTTGACTTCGATCAGAGCATCACATTTAAAAAGAAAGCACTTCATTAATCTATATTATATATATCCCTGCCGCAGATGAGATTTTCTCCGCAGCAAAAATATTGTACGTATTGCGTAGTAAATCTCAATTTTTCATTTGCATCGATATTCGTACAAGCTAAACTTTATAATATAAAACCTCCTGAATCAAATATGGACCGTTCGTAACCTACAACGCAGAGAATCTGAACCGTAATACCTGCTGCTGGCTGTATGTAGCCTACAGCACAAAAAATCTGAACCGTTAATTCCTGTTGCGCGGCAGAAAATCTGCTTCCAATCTGCCATGTCACTGACATAGAATAGTAAAAGAAGATGATCAGGCTTAATTTAACCTTTTTCAAGTATCAGTTGATAAATTGTTATATAATGGATACAATATAAATTGCTATGGCCCCCGTCATGCATGGTTCGTCTTCCTAACATGCATCCATGTGGTTTCCACTTAACGTGAGCACAAATCAATATGCATATATAGTGAATCTACTTTTATTTTTATTTTTTAATTTATAGAGCCTATACGACAGCAGGAAACTGTCTACTGGCCAATTTGAAATATAAGTTCTTCAAAAAAATAAAATTGAAATATAAGAAAAAAAATAGTCTAGTATAATTCTGATTCGGTATGTAACTTTAGATAGCAAGGTAACATTTTGAAGGCTTTTCAGACAGAGTTGCAGAATAAATAAAACCTTTCTGAAAAGAGACAGACGATTTTTTTTTTTTTTTTTTTTTAGGAAAGAGACGGACGATTGCATGCAGGATTGCAGGGGCACTGTTACAGTTGTAGGATACAGAAAACATGACCAATAAATTTGGCTGTGTAAATTCATTAGTATTATTCCTATATTTGCAATAAAAATGATAAATAATAAACTAATCAGGGGTGATTCTAACTTACGTCTCGTAATTTCTTTTTATTAAATTCAATTCTTATAGTTATATATAGTACATAATTCTTCAGAAAGGATAATGTTTCGTAAATATCACATTTGATGTCAACTATTGATACCGATTTTATTATGCACCTTTATTTGAGTTATCATGCACATTATTTGAGTTATTATGCATGTTATACCATAATAACTACATACATAAATTAACATGTATAACTATTTCATTATAAAAAATAACATGCATGATAACTCAAATAATGTGCACGATAACTCAACTAAAGGTGCATAATAAAATCGACAACTTGTATAATTACTTCATTACAAAAAATAACATGCATAATAACTCAAAATATACAGTATAATTCAACTAAAGATGCATAATAAAATCGGTATCAAATATGATATCTACGTATCAGCTCCCTTTCAGAAATATTATTTAATTAAAAATCAAAATTGTGGATATGTTTGCAGGTTTTTAGATAGAACATGTATTAAATTTGAATTAATTTGGAATTTTATTGGTTATTCATCATGAAACTACTAATATTTCATCATTAAAAAATCAATTATATGATGAAAAGTGAAATATTATACAAGTTGAATTGAATTTGATATATGTCATCATTTCTAAGTAATTGTGAGCACATCTACAATTTGCATGTGCTGCCTTTGTAACAATTTTAATTCTTGCATAAAATTTCACTAAATTATTGAAAATTTTACTTCCTGCATGCACGACTTCAATGAACAAGTTACATAAGTGGCAAAAAAGAATAAAAAAACCCCAATATGATACTGAATAATATGAACGGGGGATTAATTTATTTTTTTAACTAATATTGTTGTTTTTATAAGAAATTTGTTATGTTTAAATTTATATTCACCAAATCATTTTCATTGGACGGCCCATAATTTTTTATATCAATAAACTTTCCCCCTACAAAAAATATGACAAGAAATATAAAATAATAATAAATTGTTATTAAGAGGATTGTTAAATTTCCTCATCTGAATATCAAAAAGTGAGATTTGTTATTTTTTTGTTTAACTTCAACATTAAAAAAGTACTCTTAATTAATAGGTGTGAATTTTAGATTGTTTAGTCTAGTGACTAAAAATAACGTCCTTCATGTGAGAGGTTTTGAATTTTATGTTTAAATGAGAAGACTTAAGATAATTTAAATTTGAGTTTTTTAATTTTACCCTTATTTTATCTATAAAAGAATAAGGTGTGGTTTATGGCAATTCCTATTTGAAGTAATTAGCAAATTATTTACAATTTTCGCTCGCTGCTATAATCAAACTTCCAGAATATATATATATATATATATATATATATATATATATATATATTGCATTAAGACGTCCACGAGAAAACACATCCAACCATTTTCGTGGTAGCACAGTACTAATATATATAACGTGCAAAGCACATATATTTATATTTTAATTATTATAAAATTTATAATAAATATATTCACCATTACTTAATTTATATGGACCACGGATACACTTCAGAAACATATATATAGTTCATGCCACCTACACTCTAAATTAAAGTTCACTTAAATTAATAATGGCAGATAATTAAAACAGATAGTGGTTTACCATGAAACCATGCATGATCCATTACGATCTCTCCTTATTAAAACGGTTAAAAACACTCGTAATATTCCAAACAGAAGATGAATGAAAGCATTATCACATGACTCAATCATTACACATGTATATATATATGATATATGCATGCAAGATGTGTAACTAACCTCAACCTCATCCATTGAATTAAAATTTAAAACCTAGGTTATTATTTTATACCCTCTCCAAAGGTTTTACAGTTTGAGATTAGTTCTACTCAGATAATACTGATCCAGAATAACCTAAAGATATGACATTGGGCCGATGTATCAAATAAAATAAGGCCCACTAGATAACCCATTTATGAATTGCACCATGAAGAGTATATTGCAAAGTTGGGTTTCAAATTTTTTTGGGCCGAGAGAATCTCGGCAGAATACGCGCAGTTCAGACTCCGAGCTTTTAAAACATACGACAAAGTTGGAGCTACACAGGGAGCTACGGGTCTGTTTGGCGCTTGAAGGATGTCGAAATAGCTCTGTTTCTAACCCGGAAGGATGGTCAAATAAGAAATGAAATATCAGAATAAATTGTTATAATAATAATTATTAATATTATTATATTATATTATTATTATTATTATATTATAAAAATAAAAATTATTATTAATTAATGTTAATTTTTTATTTTTATTTTTATATTATATTATATTGTAACATTAATTTGTTATTATTATTTATTATTTTAAATAATAATATCATTATAGTTGTTTTATTTTTCTTATATTATCATTATTACTATTATGTTACTAGGTTTTATTACTATATTATTTAATTTATTATTATTACCATTATATATTATATCATCATCATCATTTATCATAATTATCAATATTTCCACTATTTGAATTAACAATTACGCTCTTCCGAATAGTCAAGAATATCACTCTTTCAAAACCACACTATTCTATATTTACTATTCTAAATTACGTTGTTATGTCGTTATTCCTTGTTTGGCAAACAGAATCCAAGATCTTAAGCCACTTACCAATCACAATTCACAATGTCAAAGATATCACAAGAAAGCTCAAGAATTATAAAGAAAGAAAGAGAGCAAGGGATAGAGACAAGTGGACACATGATATAACGTGGTTCGACAATCTTTGCCTACACCACGGGACCCTCGGTTCCACACTGAGCTGAAATAAACAACACTATACCAAAGTGTTTACATGGACTAAATTGTTTAACAAATGCGATAAGAAAGACAGAAAAAAGTTATACATGCAAATAAAGTTAAAGGATGTATATAATCAATAACATAACACTTATTCATGTGGAAGATTGTTGGAATTTGAGACGTCAAAATCCAATAGTAAAGTTCGGACTACGTGTTAATATGATTAATATATAAAATAATGTCACAAAATATAAATTAATATATTAGATGTGTCATATAATTATGATTAATTAAGAAACGACATAATACATATTTTGCTATGTTTTTGGACACTAATTCATATAGAATTAAAGTGAATTAATTATAATTATTTATGGACCAATTATAACTAATTTTAACTAATGTTATTGTTAAGGTAAATGCTAGAAATATGGTTTGGATTAATCTCAATTCATTTGGATCAAGAAACCAAACCAAACATGCCAAATAACAAATCTTTGCGGGTCGCAAAAATAATTTTGCGGGCTGCAAAGATAAGTTTCGGAAGGCAAGAACTTGCAGGTTTTCACTGATTCTTTCCTGACTTTTTGTGCAAACTATACCATATCTTGTATACACGTTTTGTGCAGCTGTACATACTGTTTGGGAAGGTTTCCGAAGAAAATATTGGCATGAAATAATATTTGTTATTAATTACAAGATCTCTCCAAGATAGCGTAGCACTAGCATTTATGCGTTCTGTCTCCAAGAAATATGATGGTGTTAGGAGTGAATGTGATGCACTAAGATCCTTATTCTGATCTCTTCATTAAAGACAAACATGAAACGACTGATACTTGATTCGTAAATTTAGAGAAAAAGACAAGAGCATATGTATCTTTTTGAAAGAACTCACTAGCAAACAAAGCAAAGATTCTCTTTCAACCATCTATTTCGACTCTTTGATATTACTTGAAGTGCAAAAGACATAAAACCGTTAAAGATGAAAAGTAAGCTATGCTTCTGGTTCAGTTTAATATCTCATCTCTTACACATAACTAACAATTGTTTAGGGTTTTAGTTGAAACGGCGAATCCAACTTGAATTACACCAACAATAAACAATTGCTCCAACGTTAATCTCTTTCACATGGATATCTCAATTGATTAGTCGAGACTTCTCTCCGTATGTTTTTCACTGGATGTATCGATAGCAGTTGCCATCATTGAGGTTACATTGGGCTTATTGTTAAATACATTATTGGGCTTATTGTTAAATACGTTATTGGGCTTATTGTTAAATACGTTATTGGGCTTATTGTTAAATACGTTATTGGGCTTATTGTTAAATACGTTATTGGGCTTATTGTTAAATACGTTATTGGGCTTTATTAAGGCCTTCTTCAATTCCAAAGACTCTTTGTAGCCTTCTATTTGGAGGTTATAATTCTCTACCATCAATTGCGAGATTCGTTGAAACCTTCTTTTTTGGAATTATTGAAAGTCAAGTCATAGCTCATAGCTGTCTATCCTCGCGAGAGGGGCTGCACAATTAATTAATAAATAAATAAATAATTGACAGAGATATTGCAACTTCAAGACTAAGCAATTAGGAGATGAAAACTTGTTTTTATCCCATTAAGCAATCCAACCACTACGGTTTAGATGAGGTTTCTTAATTTAATTATCCGGATGCCTTTCTCGAAGGTCAATTTAATACATAACCTTCTTTGTGTTTTTTTTAATTAGATGCAATTTTTACAAATACATATTTATCAATAAATAAATTATCTGCTTATATTTTTTATATAGGAAGATTCGTTATTATCCGACATTTATTACTTTTCAAAAAAATTACAGAATCAAGTGCTCGTGAAGATTTGAACTCATGACTTCTTAAAAATCTATCTTAATTAGTTACTATTAGACTACTATGCCATTTGTAATTTGCTTATATTATATTTGTATATGCCTAACATCATATGAATTTTTTTTTTTTTTTGGGTTTCTTAAGAAGTCGCAGATACATTAATTATCTATTCTTTACTTAGTAATTCTTGATTTTATTGTCATTTTCTGAATTTCTAGTACAATGTAAATGAGATTTGAATCAATTTTATATTCTGCTATATTCTAAATTGCCTTTTTTTTCGTAACAAAGTTCATTAATTGTTTCATTTCTAACTTTTTATTAAAATCATGTGACATGTTAGATTGATTGATTGATTGATTGATGATTGGTCTTAAACTTCTTTAATTTTATTGGATCTGAACTAACTTTCAATCTTTTATTATTATTATTATTACCGATTTTCTGAATTGAGAGAGATGCTGATATTGAACAGTTCAAATAAATAAGATAGTCAAAGTATATATAAAAATATTAAATTGACTCGCTACAAGATTGCTGTATTGATTTACAACGAGATTAAAACTCGGAATTAAAATTTGAGCGATAACATCAGTATGTACGTAGTGTCTAGTATTTCTATGAATTATGTGATAACATCAGTCGGTAAATAGTTCCGAGACTTCATCATAGAGAATCTGTGGTTTTGAAATAACTCGTAAAAGTTGACACCAATGTTTGTGCAGTTGATTAAGACATTGAATTTTTATGAAGAGGTTTTGATTTCAAATCACGTTTGTGGCAAATTTTTAGAAAGTTTTAAATTTTTAGAAGATTTTAAATTATGAGTGAGTTGCAAGCCTACAGACAATTAATAAAAAAAAAATTATAAAAGGATGTTTTAATTTTAGCATTTTAGCATGAGAAGCACTTGTAAAAGGATCTTATTTTCTTGGAGGATCTTTCAGCCGTAGATACAACAGAGTTGCGTACAACAGAATACATGAAAATTATCTAAAGAATATGTTGATACAATGACATATTCTTTAAGGTCTTGAAATTTCCAATTTTTGTGATTTTTTTAAAAATTGGAATTTATTTAATGATGATAATTTTGAATTATCACCATTAAAAATAAGAAATGCAATTAAGGATGTTAAAATATTACATTAAATTATGGTTTATAAGTATAGGATTCCAATAGAAATTATAAAAGGGCCAGATGATAGAAATTAAATTATGGTTATGATATTGTTGGTCGAAAATTATTTTTTAAGTACCCAAAATTCTTGATCTAAGCACAAAAAATACTGAAAAAACAATTTTACTGTAATAATGGTAGCCTGACGTATAACGCCAGGAAAAGGATACCAAAAGACGTTTTGAGAAGAAATCCAAACATACCCTTACAAATGGTAGATGGCAATATGATGTTATCCAGTAAAAATGTTCTAAGTGCTGAAATATAGAGCGTAACATTACGTAACGTTGTCTTATGTTATGTCATATACCGTTATAACACTACATTATAAAACCTGAAAAAAATTGTTCAAAGTTCTGAAAAGACAAATAATAGTGTTATGTAACGCTCAAGCGTTATACGCTAAGTGTATAGCCTTTGAACATTTTCAAAGCTCTCAAAAGACATAGCGTAGCATAATATAACGCTATCTAGCATTGTAACGCTAAGGATACATTGAAAATTTTCCAGAATTTCGAAAAGATCGAGCGTAGTGTTATGTAACGCTACTCTGCCATTAAAACACAAATTTTATGAACATGGCCAATTGTTCTGATTGTAAGATTAATTTTTGAATTGTGTTTAAAGTATAATTTTGAATAAAAAAAAATAGAATGGATAAAGCATATATCTTAGCAAATAAATAACTATGATTTCATTTCATCAAAGTGAGCTCTCATAATAAATGATTATTTACTTTCTAATTTATAAAAGTTATACATATGTTATATGTAAATATTGGATCGACCCAAAAGGAAGGACAATATTTAGTTGAATCATATATGCATGGTTATTTGTAATAAACAGTTGATAATTATAAGATTAATATGTGATTAATTTATCAGCTCAAAGAAAGGTGACTAATTGACATATAAGAAATTATCATTTTTCTGCAGGCCTAATTATTTGACAATATTAACTGACTCCAAATAGCACTTAATATAGAAAGATTATTTGTAGATGAATTGTTATGTTTATGAATTAGTTTTATTATTCAAATTTTATATGTGTTGCTTGTTCTTTGATAATTTTCAGCAAATATTACTAGCAATAAAGATATTTTGATTCTCAATAGTTCTGATTATAAGGAATGAAAAGGTTAATTGAAAATTGTTTTGGTCTTGTTGATCTTGACATTGCATTACAAGAAGATAAGCCGACAGAACTAAACACATAAAGTACTGAGGATGAAAAATAGGAGATGTTTCGTTGGTTAAGATCAAATTGCATGTGTCTTAAGGTCATGCAAAAGATAATTCCTGCGGGTTCTCAAATTTTGTTGTGTTTTTAGCGTGTTTTTGTGATATTTTACTTTTGTGTGTTTTTATTTTTGATTCATTATTCTTAGACTTACAACACACATTCACAAATAAATCAGAAAATAAATTTGAAAATTCCTTCTTAAAAATAATCTCCACAGAGTTTGAACATCAGATCTCTTCTATACAATTTTTATGTCTTACCAATGCAATAGATATTACTGAGCTACTTTTTTGTTATTTATTGTCTGGCGGTGGGATTAGTTTAATCAGTTCCAACTTTCGTAACTCTTTTTTTCAAACAAAAATAGAACCACCTAAAATACCTAATAGACATTTTTATTACCACTTGCGTAGTTGCGTAGATACAAGAGGGATTTTTCTCACAATGAGGGTATATCTGTAAATTATGTATTTCACAAGGGCACCTTTGTTGATACATGACTGTAAAGTTAATGCATATGACCTCACTTTTTGGCTTTTCGTTCTGCCTTTTTTTCTTCTGCTTATCTTAAAGCGAATATTATTAATTAATTAAATAGAAGTCTAACTCAAGAAAGATGTGATATAGAGCATGTTAAAATGGACAATTAATTAAGCAGGTTTATTAGTATGATTTCATGCTGCACCTGTAAATATGTCAATTCGTGTAAAATTATTGCTGACAAATGAAATACACCGCATATAGTAACAAGTTTGTGAAAGGTTAATACTTGGCAAGTTCTAAATTAATAAATTAATATTCAGAAATATACAGGTTAATATAAATTTTTTACTGCATAGTATAAATAATATATAGGAAATTTTACAAATATATAAAAAGTTTCCGAACTTCGAATTTTTTTTAGTAAAATGCACAACTAAAGGAACATAATTAAAATATACTATACAATATAAACTTAACAAAATAAAATATATAGTAAATTTTTAAAAATTACTTAATTTAAGTATTATTTTGATATTTCCTCAAGATCGTTAATTTTAAGTGTTGCACATTTCATGTATTTAAGTGTAATTTGATATTTTATTAAATCATTAAATATAAACCTCTACTAATTATATGTCATATTAGCGGTCATTGATAAAATATCAAATTATACCGTATGCAGCTTAAAACATGATCAAGCAATAAAATTTAGAAGAGTATTTTTTTATTTTAATTTATTGGTCACGCGCTCTAATTAGGAACTGTCATTTCAGTTTTCTTTGTAGTTGATGCTTTCATTATATTCTATGTTTTTCTCTTGTAAAAAAAAAAAACAATGTCAAGAAAATTACTATGGGTTCAAAAGCGTGTAAATTAGATGGCGACGGATATCAGCCCCTCCTGAGACACTGTAGGCTTCGAGAAGTAGGATGTCATACTCTCAAAAAAAAAAAGTAGGATGTCAGACTGTCAGTGACGTATTATGAAACCCGTTACATCTTCTGCGTTACATCCGACCGTTTGTTTTATCAAAACCAACAATTGAGATTTTATGTGGCATGCCATAGTAGGGTAGTAGGGTACCAAGGTCTATTTTCCCATGTCGACACGGCGAAGGTGGGAATAGTTCATAATTGCCCATTTTTTATTATTAGAAATATAATAATAAATTATAAATAGAAAGAAATATTACGTGTGAAGTTTCAAAAATAAAAATGTTCTAATTTTTAACAATTCAGATCTTTAGAGAAAGCACGAACTTGTCAACTCCGATTTTAAAATATACTCTTTCTACCTATGCGTTTCGAAATTAAATAAATCAAGCAACACTTTTTGACTGCACAGAGTTTCCAATATCGTGCTACGAATTGCGCATTTCTAATTCCGAGCAATAAACCTTCTTCAATTGCACGAAGTTCGCAAACGCAGACACCTCTAAATTTCGTGCAATAAACCTTCTTCCCTCGATCCTTATTCTTCTATGTCGTGCTCAAAGAACTCCAAATTTTTTTAGCCATTTTGAAAGTTTCATGTTAGAAGAATTGGAAAAATGGTTCTCAACTCTCTTCTTAGCTCAGATATGTTTTTCGGTGGTTTCTTTGAAGGTAAATTTTTTTTCTTTTCGTTAAATTCGTATTTAGGTAAAAAATTAAGTAGAAAATATTGATAATAGACATCAAATTGGAAAATGTGATTGTTAAATGAACTCATAGATAATTTTATACCTATTGAGTAATTTAGCCAAAATTTGTGGGTAATTTTGCAAAAGTTACAATTTTGGTGGAATTTTATTACATATTTTAATGCAATTTTATTACAAATGGTGTGTAGCTACTTCCTAGCATACTATCGGGATTTGGATCATAACTGGTATTATTTGTATTTGATGTTGACTCTACCACTACTTCCAACATGCGAAAATTGATCAGCAGAGTGACATTTTGGATAACTAACTTTCAAATCACATCATTATCTACACCAACAAGTTGTAAAAATAGAATCCGGGAGAACCAATATTTAATCCTGCACTTATGTTAAACTTAAATTGATTAGGAAGTAGGCTAAGTCCGATATAAATTTGTCTCCTTCATGAAAATTAGTTTTTTCAGTTACATGAAATGAAAATTTGGCACTTAAATTGTAGTTGACACCTGTGGATCCTCTCAGTATTTGACCTATGTGATACATGTTTGTTACAATTATTGCTCGCAACAATCTATACACAAAACGCGTCGATAGATTAGTTTTTACAATATATTATTTTAAGATAATTAGATTAAACAAATATATACTGGTAACTAAAATTACTACAAAATGCAGTAATAAAAATGCAAAGAAAAATTTTCAAATAACGAATTACAAAGTAATAATGAATAAAATATATATTTTTAGAATAATGTGAAAAAAAATTTCTTTAGGTTATTATTTAAGTTGATTTTCCTATATAAATAAATTCTTAACACGTAAAATAATTATAAAGTACACTCAACAATGAAAGTATAAATTTATGAAATTTAAAATGAGTAAAAATAAGTTCCAGAACAGAGAAAATAAAAAAATTACAATTTAATTGTCTTTTTAAAAAAAAAATTAATTGTAAACAAATTTTTTTAGTTTTGAAATAGGAGATTTGAGGTGAGAGTGATAGTGATAGTGATAGTGAAATAGACGGAGGAGTTTTTATGGGAAATGGAGGAGACAATTGCACAGAGTTGGAAATTCCATGTAATATATTTATAGCTTAATGCACAGAGTTGTGAAATTCGTGTATTACCCCGAAAAGCGTGATTGCACGGATTTGTCAATTTCGTGCAATCTCAAAAACTATCGGTGCGCTAAAAGTTGTCGGTGGGTGCTGTATTTTAAAGGTCTGAGTTGCCAACTCCGGACATGTTCATTTTTCAAACTTCACATATAATATTTATCTCTATTAACAATTTATTTATTATATTTCTGATAATAAAATATCGATCATAATTGACTTACACCTTATAAAAATATTTATCTGACACGACGAATCCACATGTTTAATATTCATTATCAATTAGTGTTTACATCTCTTTAGGTTTATTTCGCGTTAATCTAGGATTACAATTTTCAACTATTGCACTTTTAAATTACCGATACAACCAAGAAACATCCTACCATATTATATATTATAATCTTGACAATTGAATTTCAAATAAATTTAAGAAATATTAAAAAAACAAAAAAAAATTATAGATAAACAATGTTTACAAAAGATCTAGTAATCTAGTTGTAGCTAACTAGAATGACTTATAAGAAGTTATGAGTTCAAGCTTCCATGAGTGCGTTATTTTATAAAAAATATTCAAAAATAATAAATATCGAATATAGTGGTGGGTTCTTTTATATAAAAAATAGATTAACAATGTTTCAAATTTATGGCAATTTTAAATTAACATTTTTTATGGAATTTTCAAATGTCTTACAAATTTCCTGTAATTTAAGTTAGGGACTTTTGATAGAACATTAAATAACATTTAAATTACATTCAATTGAAACATGATCGAGTCATAAATTTAAATTCGATTAATTCGTATAGGGAAAATATATCACCCCTCGGGATTTGCCCCCTTCAATACTTCTATCATCTATGAAAAATATATTATGGTTTGGCACGATACGGAACGGAACGACACGTCACGGTTAATATTTTATTATATTTAATGTGTCATTTCGTATCATGTAAAAAATTGGAAGGGATCGGAACAGAATGATTAAGACACAGCACGTTTAGGGAGGGTACCTTAAGTACGCCCACAACCAAGGTATAGTTTCACATTTTTTATCATGTGTTTGTCAACGTCGTGTCTAAACGTGTCGTGTCTTAACCGTGTCGTGCCTAATTGTGACGTGTTTGTTCATGTCGTATTGCTTCGGTACGACGTGCCTTATTCATGTTAATCGTGCCGAAAATAATAAAAAAATTAAAAAATAGAAACAAAATTACAAGAACATAAAAAACTGAAAAAAAATCTTTAAATTTTATAGACAATTATTTTTTTGGACCTCTAGTACATATTTTAGAGAGTCATAACAGTTCCAAAAAGAAAAAAAGATATATTGATTCGTAAAAAAATTTAGAAAACAAAACAAAAAGAAAAAAACAGACGAAAAGGCGAATTGCGGTATTACAACTACTAGCATTATCGAAAGCAACAGCAAAAATCTTATCTTTCAATTGATATTCCTCAATTACTCCTAGCACATATTCAAATATATGGTTTGCATCATGTGGGTAGTCCAACTGACGAAAAACAATTAATCTTTTATCTAAAAACCATGTACCAAAGTTAGTATCTTGGATGATCCAATGGACAGTAACAGAAGAATATGACACGTTATATTTACCAGCTGACCATATATCAGAAGTTATGAATATCTCATAGTTGATTGATCTAAATTCATCATACAATTCTGATCGTTTGGTCCAAAATATATTAAACAAATCATCTTTGGTTTTTTGTGGTATGATTTTCTAAACTGGGGATGCAAAGTCTCAGTAATAAATTCCTCAAACAAGAGATCACATGTCATTGACAATGGTTTTTCAGACCATACACAATACTTAATGAAATTTTTCCTAACCTTATCGAGGTTGTACTTAAGGTACCCTCCCCTAACACCAGTTGTGTCTGGACCATAGAAGTTCAGCTTTCTTCAGGTATAGTTTCACCTTTTTTTATCATGTGTTAGGTTATGTTTTAGTAATTTTTCGGTACCTTGGTCAACCTTGAAATCATATACTTTCAAACAAATTAAACACTTAGCTGCAATGGTGTTGCCATTTGGACCTTTGATATCCTCAAAGATTTACCATGCCGACGATGTCTTTGTTCGAGCTCTCTTGCTTGCCATGCTGCGTTGACTCCCATCTGCAGGACCCTCCACGGATTGAGGAGTCTCATGCATTGCTGATGATAACCCAACTGACATGGGTGGGATTGGAACATTGCCGATGTGTGGAATTCGTGGTGGGATATCGCATGCTACATTCAAATCAACTCTTGGTTATACGTCTGGTTCGGTATATTATACTCCGGGGTCACGCCTAATTGTGCACTTACTTGTTCAAGTCAGTTCAGGTTGGTGTTCGAATCCATATGGTTGATTGGTAGAAAACAACAAAAAATGTAAACAAGAAGAATATTTTTTTTTGGATTTTTTATTTGCGAATTTTGAAATAAAATAAAACATGAATAAAATATAGAATGAAGTTAAATAATTATTTAAATATAAAAATGAAACTATTTTTTGTATATTAGAGACTTAGAAGAAACTAAAAAGATAATTATTAAAAAACAGAAAAATCGAAAAATTGTTTTTTATGATTATTTTCGAGTATTCTTAAAAGCTTCGATTTGATTTGTCACATCCCAAATTGAATTTGGTTTGAATTGGTTCACTATTAAGGGAATTTTGAGTCAAAACAATGAAGTTTGGATTCTAAGTTGAGTTTCAAGGGTTCAATTTGATTTCTTTTGGTCCAGAAAGGTATCATAATCACCAGGCAACCATTTGATTTGGCACTATTTGGTTTTGAGTTTAATTGAGTATAACTCACTATTAAGAGCATTTGGATCAAAACAACAAGAATTTGGTACAATTTTGAATTTCAAGTGTTCAATTAAGTTCTTTAGGGCACTATGAACATTTACAAGCATAAGCAACATCAAATAAGCATTTAATTCAATCTGTAAGTACTTTAAATTTGAATTTGGTTCAATTTCAACACAATTTGGTCAATTTGAGTGCTAGTTTCGGTTTTAGTGACTAACCTGACCTTTTAATCATCAAGCTAGTCCACAATCATGTGTATAAACATTATTCAATCATCACAGAAGCAATTATAATCAAGCTCAGCATAAAATTTCTAGTTTTGGTTCAATTCAGTTCAGTTATGGGTTCAGCTGAGCACCATATCTAAATCAGTTCTAAACAAGTAATCAAATGCATGAAAACAAGCTTGATGATTGATTTGAGACAGTTCAAATGTTTGTTTTGAAGGATGGAAAAGCTTGAGATTTGAAAAGATCCAGAAGGCTTTCAATTTTGATTTTAAAGTTTGAATTTCAGAATTGAAACTCAAAAGGGAAGAATATTTTTTTGTTATTTTCTTTAACTTTTGGACTTGATTTTTTGAGAATTTAAATGCTAAAGATTTGGGAAGGATTTCAATCTGGATGTCAGACAGGTGCTGAAACACCATACATTTGAGGTTGATTTGGATTTTATGGATGCAACTTGAGATTTTAGTGACTGACATGAGTGTTTCAGCTTGGATTTAGATTTGTCATGCTAAAAGAAGCATTTCTATTTTTGAAATTTCAAATTTAAAAAAAAGGAGCTATTTATTGCATTTAAACCTTACTTTTCTATGATTTTTGAGAAACTGACATTTACATGACTATAATTTTAAAGTTAATTTTCCAAAAATTATATAATTACTTGAAGTTTGTAAAAACATAATGTACATGTCTGTGAAAGGAATTTAGATTTGGAGTTGAAATGAGTTATACAGAAATAACAAATCTCTGACAGCTTTGGATCAAAAGGTTGACAAAGGGTATATGAATTTGGTTTGAATTTTAAAACTTCAAAACTTGATTTTACATTGGTATAAGATGTGTTATAGTGAGACTTACATAAAGCATAAAAGGAAATTTATCTCAAGTGCTTGAGAGATTTGAACACATGACGAATATTTATGGGTAAATTGAGCATTGATTTGATTTGATCTGATCATAGTGCTGAGTTTATGACTTTTAGAGCTTGCATATGGCTCAATGTCTGTTTCATAGCACATCACAGGATCAATAGATGTACTGGATCAATAGAGGTATTTGAATCAGATTGGAAGGATTTGAAGCCAGAAAAGACATGGAAGACTAGATCTGACTTAATATTAATTGAAAAGGAAAAGGAGATCAATTGAACTCAAATTTGTGGTTAAAATATCATAAATCAATCATCAAAGACTCTCATGCATAAAGATCACGAATTTTGGATATCAAAGACTCATGCATAAAGATTTTAGATTTTTGGATAAAAACATCAAGACAACAAAAATCAAAGAGTTTCAAACTTGATTTTTATTTCACAAGCGAGCAATTTACACAATTCATAAAGAAAAGAAAATATAAATGGCCTATTCTCTGTCAAATTCAACACTACTCACCTATTTAGATGACGTGTCGGGTAGAAGTGAAAGGCTTAGCAAGTGTCAAGTAATTTTGATCACCTCTATAATTTGAACAAAGAAAGAAATGCCTTTTCTTTGAAGATTACATAGGTATTTATAGGTTTAGCATTCGGCCCCACATTGGATTCCTAAATCTATTTGGTTTTCTATTACATTTCTTTTTCTTCCTCTGATTTGATCTTGTATAATCTTCTATGTTGCAACTTGAGTTTTCAGGTGCCAAGTGGGACCCATTTTGTTAGGTGCTCTTAACCTTCTAGAAGATGTAAAGAGCATCCATGATCTTGGCCTTTGATTTAAATGGCTGGTGCTTTCAGATGTTGCCAACTCAATCTCAATCCTTGTGATTTGATTTGGTTGGCTCTTAGAAGATCTACAAGTGTCCTTTGCTGACCTCATCAGTTTTGGCAGAAGTGTAGAAGCTTCCCAGGTTGTTGGGGCTGATGTTGACACCCCATTTCACTATTGCATGCTTCATTGGAGCTCAAGATTTGAGCTTTTGCAATTGGACTCCAAATTAACTCCAATTAAGCTTCAGACATACTCAATTCAATTGAGTGATGTGAGGTCATTGCAATCCCTATTTGCATCTACATAACTCTCCAGACCCATGTCCCCACTTGTCAGCATGTGTGAAAGAAGATTTAGGTGCCTTGATCAAATTGGGTCCTACTGAATAAACTACATGCCATAAAAGGTGGTTACTTCATATCGTAACACGTGGTAAAAGGAAGGCATTGGCGCTGCATTGACTCCTGTTTGTAAAGGACACTGGTTTCGGGTCGTAATGCATGAAATAGTCTTGTCCACTTTCTCCAATTATGTTCCGAGTTGCTCCAAATCATCACATTTGCTCCATTAAGCTTCAAATACATATTTACCTGCATTACAAACATAACTAGGGCAATAACTTGTACTCTTAAACAATTTTAACTAAATCAACCCTAAAATTAATGAAACTTGACTTATTTTGCATAATTAATCCTAGTTTTCAATATATGACAATTCCACTTATCAACTACATGTCACAACTTCACTTAATCAAGAACATCACATGATCTTACAACACATAAGATCCAACTGAATCAAATCAAGAGAACAAAAGTATTCGGATTGACAATTAGGCAATCACTAAATCAAACTTTATTATATCCAGGATTTGGCTAATGGAACTCTAGAGTGGTCAAGGAAGAAGATTAAAGTGTTCATGGATTTTGGTTGAGAATGATTTGTTTGGATGATTTATGGGAAGTTATTAGTTGTATTCATATAAGAATCAACATCAGGTTGCACTATTTATGGTGACATGTTGTGATAAGTTGGAGACTCGTCATGATGTTTGTGGTTTTTTTTACCAAAATATCCTTCTTTATTCGGGTCTCTGACAACCTGGGCCAACGTCCCTCAGACTTGTTATGAAGACTCGACACCCGTCATGACGACTCGACATCTCGTCGTTACAACTTGTTGAACTGAACCCTCACTCATTTTTGTCAGCCATTGCCTATGACATTTATGAACTTAAGCTATTTTGGCAAATCACATGCTGGCTCGTCGTAACGATTTTCCACTCGTTGCACAACGACTTTCTGAAATATTTCCTAGAGAATTCTTTTCTTCTGGTGTCGGTACAGAAGAAGAAGATGCCACGACAGGACAAGAGCATTTTTTTCTTTTTAAAAAGTAACAAAAAAGAGAGGTAGCAACAATTTTAAATGACAAATATGAAAAAAATCGATTTTAAATGACATTTCTAATTTTGAATGACACAAACAAAATTTCCCCTAAAATATATAAGGAGAGTATTAGTGTATTACAAGTAGCTTTGTTATTATGTAAAACAGGTCCACCCATATCTTTTTTGGTGCTTATACTAGAAAATCAATTAAAATAATTTATATTAGATATACTGCAATTAAACTGTCATTCACTTGCTTTTACAGTTTACTAAGCATACACACATCAGCAGAGAGAGAGGTCATGCAACCAAACAATACAAAATTAAAGAAAAAAACAGAAAAGGGGAAGGGAGAAAAGCCTTCTCCACCTATTCAATTCACCTCCTCCTCTCCTTTCTCTTTCCCCACCATTAAATTTTTGATACCTCCAATTGCTTTCTTCTCACCTTCTTTTTCTTCTATTGCCATTTGTACTTATTCCACCGCCTTCTCTCTCTTTCTCTCCCTCTTTTTTTTATCTCCATTTTCTTTAATTCCCTCGTCTGAGAAGATTAAGAGTTGCAAGGAGAAAAATAAAACAAATTCCTTTGCCCTAAATACAATACCTTTATACTGCGCCCACTGTTATTTTTTTCTTTTTATTTCCAAAGAAGCAAAGAGAAAACAAAGGACAGGACTCTCTATTGTATTTACCGAAATTATTCGAAACACCAAAGTTTTATTTTCCAATTTTGTTAAAGAGATTTTCTTTGTAGAAGACTGAGATAATAGGAGAAGAGAGGCTAGAGAAATGGGAAAACAAGGTCCTTGCTGTCATTGTGGAGTCACAAGTGAGCTCCTAATTTTGATAATTTTTTTTTTTGTATTTTTAGGTTGTTCTTTGTTTATCAGTTAAAAAAAATATTCTGATACCTGCTTGTTATTGAACGCTTCTTGTTTGGTGTATCGATTTGTTAGGTTGTCCTACCCCGTGCATGCTAAGTAAACTTGGAAATTTCCCTAAAATTTATTTAATTATCAGGCGCTTAGTTCATATACTATTTAAGTACCTAATTCTTAGCACCTAAAATATTGACTGAATTAATGCTCAATTTTGTACAGTTCTTTTTGTTAGATTAATATTTGATAATAGTTGCATGTTTTGCTATGAAATGAAATGAAGTTATATACTACTACACCTTGCAGAAGTTCTGCAACTCCTAGGCACGGCTCTAATTTTGTCCAATCCAAATATATCATGAATTATACTGACTCTTTATTTAAAGGTTCCTTATAACAAAAAATCATATTCCGTTGAATTGATCCTAAAAACGCAATTCCCCAGTGCTTCTGGTGTAATTGAAATTAAAATATGCTGCTTTATTGACACGAAATTGAGGATTAACATACTGGGTTATAATGTCAAAAGGTTCAGTGCATTGCTGGTAACGTATCAGTTGGATTTTGGGTGAGCACACCAGACACCAACTTTCTAGGCCTGTCTTTTGTTTTTCTGATTTGCTTTGGCATGACACCGGCCTCCAAAGTTGGGTTCTATACTGTTCAAAATGATTGGTTTAACTTAAATTTAGGTTGAATAATAATATTTTAAATGCAATTTCGTAGTCCCAAAACAGGTTGTAAAAAGAAAAACTAAAAACTAATTGTAATGTGCAAACAGGC
Source organism: Eleocharis quinqueflora (assembly GCA_964058865.1). Taxonomy (NCBI): domain Eukaryota; kingdom Viridiplantae; phylum Streptophyta; class Magnoliopsida; order Poales; family Cyperaceae; genus Eleocharis; species Eleocharis quinqueflora. The sequence continues at coordinate 63,771 of CAXKVX010000499.1, forward strand.
ACTCCTCTCTGGCGAAATGGGCCACCAGACAAGCCGGTTTTGTGCAACGCGTGTGGGTCTAGGTGGCGTACAAAAGGCACATTAGTAAATTACACACCAAACCGTTCCCGTGAGTTTGAAGAAGTTGAAGTCAAGCCTAAACCAAAACTTCCTATAAAAATAAAAAATGTATCATTCAAATATAATAAGGATAAGAAAACACTCCTGAAGGAGGAACCAAGTAGTCATGGGAGCACCCTGATGGCTTTAGAAGGTGACATGAGCAGCCGATCTTGTTCTGGTTCCGGATCAGCCATTTCTTCTGAAAGTTGTGTGGCAACTCGTGCAAACGATGTGACTGGTGAGTTTCAGATTTGTTAAAATTATTTTTGTGCAATATTGTGTGGTTTATGTCGTTATTTTGGCTAAGGAGGACTAGTTTATCAAAAAAAAAAAATACAATACCCTTTCACCCAATCACAAGCATACATAATCTAGGGTGAGTTTGTAGTACACAAAAAAATATGGACGGTCACTATTAATTTTATAAAATGTCTAAGATTTTACGGAGAAGTTGTAATAATACATCTACCACAATATTTGATGAGAATCGATATTGGCTACACAGGAAAAAATTTCATTCTTTCATTCTATTTCTAAGGTTTGTTGCCAAAACAAATCTTGATTAATTGTACTTAGCTTTTCCAATATTATACGTTGTTTATTGAGAATTTAAAATTTTCTTCACTAAAATGTAGCATATACATCCTTAAACTCTAAAAGTTTGATAGTTTGTTTTGGCAAAGAAATGAGTTCTTGAATTGTAGATGTAGATAATATGCATCATTTCCATTTTTGAATGACAGGCAAGTTAAACTACTGTATTTCATTAATCAAAATAAATTTGTTAAGTTTTTCACTTTTTTTTACCTCATTTATTTTCAGGTTCAGTGCAATCTGATTCATGGGCTCCAATGGTTCCATCAAAAAAAAGAACTTATGTGACTCGTCCAACAAAGCAGTCTCCTGTTGAGAAGCTGACACAGGATCTTCACTCAATAATGGATGAGGAACAGTTGTCACACATCTCGTTTTCTGAAGATGATCTCCTCTATCGAGAGTTTGATTCCTTTGAGACAGGCTATGGGAGTGTTTTAATTAGAGATTTTAATTCACATTTCAATTCAGAAACTGTGGAAGAAGAGTCAGAGGCCAGCTCAGTCCCGGTAAATAGTAAATGCATGGCACCGACAGTTACTAGCTCTATTGCTGATTCGGTTGTTCGACCAGATAATCTGAAGAGGTATGACTTTTAGACATTTATAGTTTTGATATGCAACTTCTAAATATTGATGTGAATGGAACCTAAGGTCTAAAGTAATATAATAGTTCAACTAAAATACTAGTTCCAATTTCCAATATATGATGTCATGCAAACTTTTTTATGTCCTTTCAAAGATTTATTATCCCTTATCTATTTAATCTTGTTAGGGAGAAGACTGGTAGTGAAAAATTAGTTATGAGAGACAGGACATCGTCTTTAGTATCAACGGACCTACAAGTAAGCTTTCAAAGTGAATTTGATCATTTTTTACCCTACTTGAAGCTGTTTCGATCTAATTTTGATTCAGTTGTCGCTTATTCAATTTTGTTTCCTTGTTTAGGACATAATAAACTATGACAACTTCGTGAAAATGTTGAAGCCTGCCGAGCAGCAACAGCTACTGAAATACCTCCCTTCAGTTGATACTGATAATGCCCCTGAAAGGTGTGTCATATATTGTAAGCAATTACATGGTGCTGGATTCATTGGTACTGTTTAATCTCAGGTTGGGTTAACATCAGAATCTGTCCAGTATGACCTTTTTTTTTCCAAAGTAGGCAGATTACCCACCACGTACTGTAAAGTTCAGGTTTTGAAGCAAATATAGTCATGATATAAGAGACGATTTGGCCGATTACTAGTGCTGCCAGGCCTCTATCATAAAAAACTGTTTCCTCCATGGTTATCTTGCATGTGATTCACTTGTGAAAAAAAATCACCGCACTCATAAGTGTGAGCATCAAGAATATATAAATTTATAACTGCCTGCTCTGTCACTCTTTTACTTTCGGAACTACAAGTAACCTTAATTAACTTGATATTGTATGTGTGCAACTCAATGTTGTGTCTCTTTTTATATTTGCAGTGTAGAGAAAATGTTTAAAAGCAAGCCTTTTATGGATGCTGTATCCCACTTCAAAACAATTATAAGTGAAGGCATACTGAGTCTTAAAGTTTCTGGAGCAACTGTGGAGGAATGTAGGATTTTGAAAAGTCTTGTGTTAGGCAACTTCACAAAGTCTAAATGGGTGGAGTTTTATGAACAAATCAAGGTATGTTCTAATTTCAGCGGGCACTAGGATATCAGGTGCCACAGCACCAGGCACAAATTGATCATTTTCTTCCAGCAATGCAACTGTTCAAATTTTAATGTAGCAGCATGTTCCATGCTAAGCTTGGATTGGTTTTTTCATATGTTCTGGATTATTAATATTTTCCTGATATTGGGACCTCTAATTATTCACATGTTAATTATCTATTGTTTTCTTTTTCTAGGATAAATGTTGTAACCAGACAAAAAGTAAGGAACTGATGAGTGGGCTTGCTAAGAGGCCTCGTGACAGCTTTTCGGGTTCGTATTTGTTATTTTCAAGGATTTTGGTCCTAGGTCAATACCTCATTTGTTGGAGTCGGTTAACCTTTATTCCAAGTTTAGAGTTGGCGAAATTTTTTTGGCTAACACATGTTAGGATCATAGCCAATGTTATAGCCTTGTTGATATCCTATCTTTTCATTTCTATTCATGTCCTTATTTGTATGATTCAGAGATCAAAGGAGCCATGAGAAGCCCTAGTAAAGTTTGCAAATTGGGTCCCACAAACTTTCCATCTCATGACAAAGGCCATAAATTTACAGCTGGGATTCCTCAATTTACAAAAAAGGAGGTTTCTGGCTTAATTTCAGTCCCTCTTCACTATGAAGACAGCTCTGACCATGACGTGCTCATGGATGCCCCTCGAAACGCACCTTCACCTGAGGCTGAACTTTTGTACAATGGCCCGGTAAAAGTTAGATCTCTTGCAAATAGCTTCCCCCATTTAGATAGTGAGATAACAGGAGAGAATAGCCTTTCTAGTCATACCATTAAATAGTTTAGCTTCAATTGTAGTATTATTAGATATAGCATACTATCTTTTACATATATTTTACTTTAAATAACCAGATAGTGGTGTTGGTGGAGAGTAAGTTTGTAGTATTACACCTTTAGACTAAGAGGGGCTGGTTTTTGTCTTTCCCCTTTTTGGATAGGCCAGTAAAATATAGCTTTGGCTTAAATGAAGCTTTTATTTTGTAGCTATTGGGAGTTGGAGGGTTTTAGTATTGCTCAAATAAAGTAACTTGCATTGTCTTTTTGGGATTAGGTCGTCATTATTTTGGTGCGGAAAATATGTTATCTAGCCGTTCTTTTTTATTCGACGTGTTAATAAAATTATTGTTCTGGTAGTAAATTTGATGACATTTTAGCTCATGCGCCTTTGCTGAAACTCTTGACAGTATTTTAGCCAATTTGGTACATTCCTTAATCATTTCTTAACTATGTCGCACAAGATTTCAAGCACCTCTCATTATCTCTATGATTTCTTGTTTTCTAGCAACCCTGTTTGATGATGTCTTTGATGATTTTTCTGTATCATTCTCTCATCGACAATCTGATTTGTTCTCTTTTCAGCAAAATTCTCTAAGATTCTTCTTTGTCAATTCTTCTACTTATTAATTGTTTGGAGTATTTGGGTTCATGCCATTCCAAAACAACTAAATTAGAAAAATGTCATTCTATACTTCTTTCTTAGAAATTTGCCACCTTTAACTCAATAAATTCAGAAATTTATCGCAACTTTATATTTTTCTGTATGTTCTCAAAATACCCATGTCTCTTCCTCCTTTCTCAACTGTTGTTCTTTGAGCTGCCTGAGAGAAACAATCCCATGAGAAAAGCTTGGATTGGTTTTCTCATAGGTTCTTTGATAAGTAGTTGTGATTCCGGAGTGTCCCCCAAAGCTAAATCATGCAATTCCTTGACAATTGTCAGTCTCCATTGGCCCCCAATGCCTACATAAACTTTGTTCTTGTATCTGAGAATACAAGAGGTGGCAGAACCCGACCTAACCCGAGAAATCTGCCCGATTTAGATCGACCTAAATCCAACCTGACTCGATATTTTGATAAAGTCAAACAACCTGAACCCGACCCGATTCGACCCGAGATGATCCGTAACTCGAGATGAAACAACGCATGAGCGACCTGAGCCCGATCAGAGACGACCGGTAACCCGAGATGGAGCGATACATGAGGACTCGTATCCGACCCGACTTGACACGATACAACCTGTAAATTGATCTAATCCTATCTTGTCCACATCTAATTTTACTAACAAATTAACATCAGAGAAACTCAAGATTTACTAACACAATTCAATAACGCGATCGTTCTTGTCCAATTGAACTTAAAACTCAAAATATTACTTGAAAGTTGTCGGTGCAACCTGACCTGAACCCGATCCGGTCTCGCCCGACCCGACCCAAGACACGAAAGTTGTCGATGCAGCCCGACCTGAAACCCGACTCGTCACCCGAAAAAGACCGACGCGACCCGATCCGAAACTCGACCTGACCTCACCCTGACAAAGACAGAACTTGAATTCTCAAAAAATGAATGTTTATTCAGAAGAACTCTCCCTTCTTTATAATAGACCTCCTATTCTTATAATATCTCTGTACATCTAAATATAGAAGTATTAGCTGGATTTACATACAGGTCCTATTTGTTGAGATACAAAATTAAATATGAATATTCACTAGATATCGTGCAGATCACAGAACCATATATTCTGGATCACAAAATCACGTGCAGATTTTCCTTATCTTGACAATCCCCCCTCAAATTGATGATGGTGATGTAACCAACATCAATTTGTTAACCAAGAAATCATGACGAGGAGCTGAGAGGGCCTTTGTAAAAATATCAGCAGTTTGAAGTTGAGATGGTACATGAGGTAGAAGTATCAATTTTCGATCGACGACATCACGAATGTAATGACAATCCACCTCAATATGTTTGGTTCGTTCATGAAAAACCGGATTAGTTGAGATGTGAATGGCACTGAGATTATCAGCATGAAGAGATGTAGGAGAATTTTGGGCAAAACCAATGTCAACAAGTAATCCCCTGAGCCAAACAAGTTCAGAACATGCCGAAGACATAGCGCGATACTCAGCTTCAGTAGATGATTTGGAGATACGATCTTGCTTCTTGCATTTCCAAGATATTAACGCATCTCCGAGGAAAACACACCAACCAGTAGTCGATTTCTGGTATTTGGACAACCGGCCCAATCTGCATCAGCATAGGCAGAGAGTGTGAGATTGTTACCAGCAGGGAAAAACACGCCTCTGTCAGGAGTACCCTTAAGATACCGTATGATACGGTGTACAGCAGCCAAGTGGAGGTGTCTAGGTGCTTGCATGAATTGGCTCATTACATTCACATCAAAAGAAATGTCAGGTCGAGTGATAGTAAGGTAGACCAAATTACCTACAAGGCTGCGATATAAGGTTGGATTTTCTAGCAATTCACCATCATCCTTGCAAAGCTTAAGGTTGACCTCCATAGGCGTGTTGGCTGTAGGAAAAAATTGGAGTTGTGCTCTCTCGATTATTTCAGTCAAATATTTGTGTTGGTTCACAAAAAGTCCCTTGTGTGTGTGGTGTATCTCCAGCCCGAGGAAATATTGGGCTGTTCCTAAATCCTTCATGTGAAAGGAAGCTGTTAACACACTTCTGAGTTTTGCAATACCCTTTTTATCGTTGTCTGTGATGAGAATATCATCAACATAAACGAGAGCTAGGGCAACTCCATTGGCAGATTTTGAGAGAAACAACGAAGGATCATATTGACTCTGTGTGAAACCAGCTAAGAGTACCGTTTGTTTGAAGGTGCTGAACCATTCTCGTGGAGATTGTCGGAGGCCGTACAAGGCCCGCTTTAATCGACAAACCTCATTTGGAGAAGTATTGGGAAGGCCAGGAGGGGGTTTCATGTATATGACCTCATGTAACTCACCATGAAGGAACGCATTCTTCACATCCATTTGGTTTATTGACCATTTTTGTGCAGCAGCTAGAGCAAGTATGAGTCAAACATTTGTCATTTTGGCATCAGGAGCGAAAGTTTGGAGATAGTCGACTCCATATTCTTGATTGTAACCAAGGGCAACTAATCGCGCTTTGTACCGATCAATAGACCCGTCCGATTTGAATTTGACAGTGTAAACCCATTTGCATCCAATAGGTTTGACATTTGTGGGACAAGGAACCAACTCCCATGTATTATTCTCCATTAGTGCATCTAATTCTTCTTGCATGGCTAGTTTCTAGCATTCAAGTTTGGCAGCCTCTTTGAAGGAGGTTGGAGTGGAAATGGTTGATAATTGGGTTAGAAAACCATACCGAGTCGGGGCCTTTCTTGGGCGAGTTGACCTGCGCACTTGGTTACCATCAAATTCTCCATCTGAATGTTGCTCTAGTTGTACATCCACACTATGTTCTGATACGGAACTGTGTACTGTCAACTTCTTCAGTTGGTGCTTGGACTCGATCTGGAGAAGAAGCGGGAAAAGGCATAACAGTGGTACCCTTTTTCCTTTGGCGTGTATACACAAAACCTGGTTTGAAACGTTCTGAGGGAGTTGGTGCACTTGAAGAAGGAATATGAGATTGAAAGAGAGGAACAACAAATTGAGAGATTTGTGGTGAGAGATCTTGACAATGATGATAAAAGAAAGAGGTTTCACGAAACACAACATTTCTGGATATGCGAATTCGTTTAGAATGAGGATCATAGCACCGAAAACCTTTTTGGCCAAGAGCATAACCTAGAAAGATACATTTTGCTGACTGGGAAGAAAGTTTAGTACGTTCCGTAGGTGGCAGATGGACATAGCAAATACATCCAAAAGTGTGTAACATGGTATAATTAGGGTGTTTGTCATATAGTAGAAAGTATGGGGAGTTATTTTGTAATGTTCTAGAAACTTGTCGATTGATGAGATACACAGAAGTTCTAACAGCTTCATCCCAAAAGGTTGGAGGAACTGCCGCTTCTAAAAGAAGTGATCGGACAGTGTCAAGAATATGCCTATGTTTTCGTTCAGATATCCCATTTTGTTGTGGAGTGTTAGGACAAGATTTTTCATGTAAAATATCGTGTTCTAACAGAAATTGTTGGAACTCATTTGATGTGTATTCTCCACCGGAGTCGGATCGAAAAACTTTTATCACTGTGTCAAATTGAGTTTTAACCAAAGCAACAAAGTTTTGAAAATTTTGAAAAACTTCTGATTTTTTTCGCATCAAATAGACCCATGTAAATCAAGTGAAGTCATCAACAAAAATTACAAAATACTTGTATCTAGTGACTAAAATGACAGGTGATGGACCCCACACATCTGAATGTATAAGTTCGAATGGTCTTGTAGACTTAGTGATACTAACAGGAAAAGGAAGAATTTTGCTTTTACTCAATGGACAAATAGAACATGAACTAGAATTAATTTGCTTATCAGGAACAAGACCTTGTTGGAACATAATAGACATACAATTGGAATTTAAATGACCTAATCTACGATGCCATAAAGTCCAAGAATCATCACTGCATGAAGTGGCAAGTGCTGAACCAAATAACTCAGACGGTTTTTGCTTAATCTCAACAGGAAAAAGTCTTCCACTTTTATGCGCCTTCCATATTATCTTCTCAGTTACCGAGTCCTGTATCACACATCCAGAAGATGTAAAATGTACGTGACAGTTATTATCCACAAGTTGTCCAACAGAAATTAAGTTTGTTGTCAGGTTTGGAACCAGTAATGTATTATCTAAGACCATGTTATTGACTCTTATGGCTCCTACTCCAGTACTTGGAAGTTTTGTGCCATTAGCAGTACAAATTTTGTCTGGACCTGAGTATCTGTTGAGAGATGTAAAGTTTTTAGCCGAACCAGACATATGGTTAGAGGCCCCTGAATCAATATACCACTTTTCTGATTTCGTACCTGACAGCCCCATAGCAGAAAGAGCTGATTGAATCATCATTTGGATGCTTTCAGTGGTGATGCTTTCTTTCTGTTCAGTTGGCACATTCATCTGCAATGGTGCTGCATGTTGGCGATTGGAGAGGAATTGTGTTGTTGCAGGTGAAGTAGTGGACAAATATGCAACATGAGCAGGTGCTGGTATTGTTGTATGCGTCACTGTCTGAGATTGCTTTGATCTGTTTTGTGGTCGGCAGCGACATTCGGTGATGATGTGCCCTTCCTTTTTGCAGTAGTTACAGAACTTCTTGTTGCAGTTCTTTGCAAGGTGCCCAAATTCATTGCATGAGTAGCACTTTACGTCTCTCCCGACTCTTGGATTCTGACTCTGTGCCACGAATGCCATGTTCGTGGTTTCAACAGAAGCTTGAAGGTTTGATCTAGTGAGATTGGTTTGTTCTTTTCTTACAAGTTCTCTAAAACACTCAGTTAATGTGGGGATTGGCATGCGTGCCATCAGTTGCCGCCTAACAGGTTCAAATTCAGGTCTCAGTTTCATCATAAATTGATCTCTCATATTCTTTTCTTGTAGTTCCTGAATTGTGATTAGTGCCTCACTTGGGACTTTGGAATACAGGATGGAGTTATATTCAAGCCAAAGAGACATAAAACCTGAATAGTATTCTTGAATGCTTTTATGATCCTGAGAGAACTAATGAATTTCAATATCTAACTGAAATTTTCGGGCATCATTGTCATGGTGATATATGGTTTTAAGATAGTGCCCCATGTCGGTTGCAGTAGAGTAAGGTCTGAGGTTAATGGCAATATGGGGTTCAACAGAGCTTAAGATCCAACTCATGACACGAGAATTTTCTCTCACCCATACTTTCAGTTTTGCAGTATCCCCTTTGCCTTCTTTATCTAATACAGGTTTTTGTTCACTACCATCAACATAACCCCACAATTCATAGCCTTGTATAAAGCAACGAAGATTGAATTCCCATAGACCATAATTTTTCCCATTCAAACAGACCGGAATAATGGAATTTTTTGAGTTAAACTCCATTCGAAACTAGTAAACATGGAGAAAGTTTGCACACAAAAAAACATACAGGAACAGTACTGGCGCAGGACAAAATTGAACAGAAGTCAGAGGAACAGCTCTGATACCATGACAAAGATAGAACTTGAATTCTCAAAAAATGAATGTTTATTCAAAAGAACTCTCCCTTCTTTACAATAGACCTCCTATTCTTATAATATCTCTGTACATCTAAATATAGAAGTATTAGCTGGATTTACATACAGGTCCTATTTGCTGAGATACAAAATTAAATATGAAATTCACTAGATATCGTGCAGATCACAGAACCATATATTCTGGATCACAAAATCACGTGCATATTTTCCTTATCTTGACAGATCCGACCCATGACCTGAAAGTTGACGACACATGACGACTCGAAATCCGACTCGACTTCACCCGATCTGACCCCAACCCGACCCTAACCCGACTATTGTAGACAGTCAAACTAATCCGACCGCACTCGATCCGACCCAAATCTACCCGACTGACCCGACTTGCCACCTCTACCAATGGCATCCTCATTTTCTAAAGCCACTAAAAGCCTCATCCAAAGTTTTTAGTTTAAAGAGATTGATAGATTTTTGTATGTCCTTTTTAGTATGAAAATAAAGGTCCATACAAAGAAATATTCACTTGGTTCCAATTTGTACCATCAATCGTGCCTTAGCCCCTATGAAAATCTTTCATAACTGGATTCAAATGAATTCCAGTTTTAAATCGGGCAAAAACAACATCTACAAGTATAGGCCACGGTGGATCAAGGTGTTCAATACGATAACAACTATACCATTCTTCTACATCACTTGTGAAACTCCTAGTTGTCATTTGTACTTTGTATCGTTCAGGAGTTTGGTAGTAATCAAAGTAAAACTTGCAGCTTTAATACCGTCGAATACTGGCTTCTCCAATCGTGGCATTAGAACTCTATGAACCTGATGAGGGTCTCCAAATCTAACATTTCTCCTCATGTCAGGATCATGCTCGACATACCCATCACCCATCGGATCAAATACCGGATCATGAGATCTAGCCGTACCACTTGAGTTACCATCTTCAGGTCCTTTACCATGATCAGATGTGTGAGGTTGTGTCTACAACTTCTCCATCATTGACATGATCTAAGCAAAACTTTCTTCTTGCGACGATTCAAAGCTTGAGTGGCTTCATCACGAGCTTGCATCTCCTTGATTAGGAAATTGACTCGTTCATTTAGTTGAGCTAGATCCAAGATGGGATCGCCGAAATAACCATTGCTTGAACGAATTTGAGGCATGAAGAATGACTCAAACGAATCGCCCAGATACGATCTTTGGACTTTGATACCACAATTGCTACGCTCTCAAGTATCAAAATTGGATAAAAGGAAGAAATTGTAATGAAATGAAGAAAAATAGGGACTAAATTGAATAAAATAGACTACTCATCTCACGGCTGAAGCAAGTCTCCAAACTTATCACCAAAATTCCACATACATGATTAATTGAATCTCACTTTATATAGGCGCTGAATTCGTAGAAAGCAGTAAATTGTCTTACAAACAAAAGATAACATAATTTATTCTTTCTAATAGCAACAGTGAAAATGACATGAAAAATGGAGTAATGGCCGTAGCATCCTTCTCCCCTTCAGTCCTCTAGTGACTCGCCTCAAGTCTTCTCCAATTCTGACAGAGTGGGTCCACATTGCAGCGCCAGAGTTTGGGTTCTATTAATACCTTGTGGGGCTCAAGCGTCAGCGACCTCTCCTTTAAAATTTTCCTGCACGTTTGAGTTACCCGTACTGCCCGCGCTCCTTTCTCCTTCAATCAAATTGAGCTCTTCAACGGTCACCCCCAATTCACCAATTCAGAAAAGCTGATCATTTCTAATTACTGTAGCACAATACAATAGTATTGGCCGATTAATCAGTTTTCAGTTTCAAAGCAGTTTTCGTGAATTAGTCGACATTTTTCGTCTAATTATTAACTTCTTTGAAATCCGCACAGTAACTGCTACAACGCTGCTACAGTATCAGCGTACAAAAATTGCCAATTTGCAGTTTAAAAATTGATAACCATTCCAGAGAATACAGATTCCTTCGTTCTTACTCTTTGAACCTGTCAACAATAATTTAATTGAGATGACAAGCCTACTACTACACCTTGTGGAAGAACCAAACGGAATTTGAAAACTAACCTATCCTTGACTATTTTTGCACTAAAAAAAGTGCTAAAACAAATATTACTTCTTTCTAACCATTAAGACCATAACACAGTTTTACTAATTATTTCAGTATCTTTATGGATACCAGCATCAATGTTCCGAAGACGATCAATAGTGCATGGTTCCCTCAAAATTAAACCTGTTGAAATTAGCAATCCAATTCCAAACTATACGAGTAACTGAGCATGTAACAAATAAATGCTCAATTGTTTCAGCCTCACTGCAAAACACACATGTTGTGTTTTCTATTCATTTTTGAAATTTTTGGAGTTTCTAATCTGACGTGGCAGTTTCTAAATGAGTTTCAAAAATGTAAACGAGTTTCTTATTTAGCAACTATGCTTTAGAGTTTATAAACTCTGATGTGGATTAATTATTGGCTAAATTTGATCGGTCTCCTATAATATTAGTAATATTTGCTGACGTGACAATTTAGAAACTCTAACTTTTCAGTTTTAGAATTGGAGAGTTTAGAAACTAAAGAAAAATTAAATTTCTAAACTTGATGTGGCAATAATTTAGAAATTCTAAGAGTTTCAAAGATGGAGATGCTCTTAACCACTCTTTATTAGCTAAATTACATTTAGTTTAAAACATTTTTGTGTTTGACTAACCAAAGATTCTTTTTTTTGACATTTAAAGGAATTTTAATTCTCCAGATAGAATCCTAATCAGAGAAGCCATTTATGAAAGAAGTGAACTGAGAATTGCCGTTTATTATCTCATCTCCTCCTAATTTGATCTACCTTGTTATAATCTAACATACACCTCCTTAAACAGTAATTTGTAGCTATTGTAATTCTATAAGCTTGTTTTATTCGCTACAAGTTTAATTTCGAATGAAATTATGGTAATTTTGCTTAGAATTTTATTCATATTTCTTAACCATTGTTTACAAAATTTTACAAGTCTTTTTATTTTGTGAATGTAATGCAAATTCAAGAGCAATCCTACTGTACTATAGATAGGCACACTATGCATAAATCAAAGGATTTAAATATTGCGTATAGTATATTAGTCAAAGTCTCAAATTCAATGCATAATACATACAATTTTGTAATTTCGGTATAAAACTACATGGATGAACATAGTTTATATTTGATTCAAACATTTTTGGAGGAGAGATTTTCTAAACTAATAAAAAATGCTGTCTAGGACGGAAAACACAGGATGGTCGAGGTCAAGGGGATTGAGATCTCCTACTTCTTTTTTTTTTTTTTTTTTAATCTGAACCGTTAATTTATAATGATGGATCTGATCAATATCAAAAAGCTTTCTTGAATTCCCTTGTGTCAATCCATCCGTCAGTTTTTAATCCGACCGTTCATAAATGAATGATTGGATCCTCCTTTTCTCTCAAAATAATAGCAGATTCAGACGCAGATCAAGGCAGCATGTGAAGCACCGAATGTGCGCTCATAAAGAAAGAATCAAAATGCGAGAATATTTTGTACAGAAGAGATGGAATATTGGAATACTCGTTTTTTTTTTAAAAAAATACTACGAAAATTAATGATTAATGAACTGGAGAGAATAGTCGAAGAAAATATTTGTAGTGTAGGGACCTGCTTGATTTTGATTGGAAATTTGCACGGATTTTGACAAGTTCTTTGAATTTTATCTCCTCCCCTGTTTTTATTGCTCATGTTAATTAGCTGCGTAGCTTGTTGGAATATTTATATAAGAGATATACTAGAAAGTCTCGAAATTTTTAATAATAAATAAACAAATAATATACTGTAATAAACAAAATCAGGTCAAAATCACTGAAATAGATCCGCTGTCTAAGGCAACAGACTCACCGTCATCCAAAACAACATAATCAGTCCACTACCTAAGGAATTCACGTCTCACGAAATATTTCGTATTAAATAAGAAATAGCAATCCAATGGTTTACATAATGTTAAAATTTTTCCGTGCAAATTTCGAATACTTTCGATTTATTTTATATTACAGTTTTTTTTTATCAAAAGTGTTGGAAAATTATAAAATATGATATATTTGATCTTTTCACAGATTTCTATCATAATCGAGTTGATTTATCAAAACTGAATAGAATAATAATTTAATTAATTCCTAAAGTCAAGGATACAAACAACATTTCTGATTTTAGATCTATTAATTTGTTGAACTGTTAATTCAAAAATTTTACAAAAGTGATTGCTAATAGGATAAGTAATGATCTACAAAGAATTGTAAGCCCTCATCAAAGTGCATTCTTACGTTGTGCGAATATAGTGGAGAGTGATATTTCAGCTCATGAAATTTCATACAGTACATAAAACAAAAGAATGAGGTCTATTAATAAAAATTGATTTTCAAAAGATTTTGATAATATAAGTTGGGAATAACTTTAAAACACAGAAGCTTTTTCGGTCTTCAAAACAAACTTATAGACTGTCTTAAATCAACAATCAAAGCTTAAGTCGTGCATCTAAATTTCTATTTTAGGTTTGGTAAATATCAGCTGCTCAAATCAGTCCAAACTGAACTGAACTGAACACAATTCGAAATTCCTTGATTGAGCAAGCTTTGAAATTGATTTGTCATGATTGTTTGATATTTATAGACTTGATTGCATGCTTTCTTGATGGTTTAAATGTTTGATTAGCCATGAAAGCCCTAACCTGACTAAAATTGCTCTTGAATTGTACCAAATTCAGTTTCAAACTGTGGCTAATCAAATGAATGCTTGAAATGTGTTATGAAATGTTTGTGGAAGCTTGCTGAATCAATAAAATATGAATTGAGCCCCTTTGAAACTAAAAAATAGGCTTAAATATTGCAATCTGATATGAAATGTCCTTTGACAGTGAATTGAGCCCTTTCAAAGCAAATTCAAACGAAATTGAAATTTACATGATGCTCTATGATATCCCTAAATGATATTTGCATCAATAGGACTTGAATTGAGCCCTTGAAATTCAAAAGAAATTAGAAAGGTTGTTGTTTTGCCCAAAATACCTTCAGCTGTGAACTGTGCCTTTCAAAATCAAAATTAAACCAAATTAGACCAAATTGGTGATTGCCTGATGTTATTCAAAGATCATGGGTAATATCTAGACCAATAGAAATTGAATCAAGCCTTTAAAATCCCAAATTGAATTAGTTTGTGACTGTTTGAGACCAAACTGACCCAAATTTGACTCAACTTGTCCAAGCTTGAAATGCAAATCAAATTGAAGCTTAAATTCATCATGAACATGATTCTGGAGCATAATTAAATCAAATACAAGCTTTAAAATCATTTACAAATCACAAAAACTCGAAATTGAACCAAACAGTGCAAAACTGAGGTAGGGGTGAAGCTCAGTCACCTCGAGTGTCCCCAGCCATCGACGGTGGGCCCATTCGACTCCTCCTCTCACCAAGACGATGCCAGGGAGGTGCTCAATCAAGGTGCCATCGATCCAAGCTCCATCGACATCAAGGAATAAAATTGATAAATCTCAAATAAAAATGCATAAAAATATATTCTGCAACTAAAATTCATAAAATACAATATAAAAGTCTTTTTGCATTCTAGTACAATTTTATCAAAAATAAAAGACTATTATAAGCCAAAAATTAAATAAAAGAGACACATTTTCAAATAAATTTCTATATCAAATATTCCAAATAAATTTCCAAAAATGCACATATGCATTAAAAACTTCATATGCATTTGAAAATATAGAAATCCATGAAATAAACATAAAGTTTCTTTAAAACAAAAGGATATTTTCTTGTAATAAAATATTTTAAATATATCATATATCATATGCATTAAAATAAAATCAAATACTTTTTCTATGGAAATAGAAATCTATTTTACATTAAATAAAAATCATAAAATTTCTCTTATACATATTAGAATATTTTTTAAATGCAAGTAAAGGTGTTAAAATCCTTTCAAAATGTAAAAAAATGCATCAAAAATAAAAAAATTACATTTCCCAAAATAAAAAATGATATAAAATAGTAAAAGCACACAAATGTCCATAAATCATTAAAACAAAATAATATGAGATGAGAAAGAGTGCTTGAAAGTCCATAAATGACCACTCTCTCTCTCAAAAGAATAAAATACCTTAAATAACATATTTCCCATCAAATGGAACATGCTTTGAAAGTAAAAAAAAAATAAAAGATTGAAGCTTAAATGAAATCAAATCTTATTATTAAAACCTTAAATTGGCTTAATAATCAAGACGTTGCTTCTAAATCAAGTCACTTTTAAAAGATGTCATTTTGCATCATGAGTGTGCTCCACATTGCTCAAGAATCATAGGTATTGAGGACTGAGATAATCCCTCATGTAAATAATGAAAGGGGCTTGCGCCTGACTAGGACATAGAATCCCACAATCTTATTGGTTAAAAATAAACAAAATCTCGAACGACTGCGTGCACCTAAGTCTACCTAGACAGACCACGAGCATCCGGGATGACCTGTTCTCTTTTTCCACGAAGATGCCTCCTCCCTCGACAAAGAAAGATAAAAAAGAGATGAGATCGAGTGAGCTGGGCGTCGGAAAAGGCGCCGACAGCTTCAACGAATTACAGCGAAGTTGCCCACACCACGACATTGAGGCGTGGTCTTTACTACATATCTTTTACGGAAGCCTCCTGCCACACGACAGAGGGATGCTAGATGCAACCGCTGGTGGAAGCCTAGTCAACAAAGGTGTGGTAGACGAATTTAGGCTCATTGATGATATGTCGCTCAACGAGAACCAATGGCACAACCCAAGAGACGCGTCAGTGATCTTGCAAATAGAAGAGCGTGAAGCGAAGACCAACACCAAGCCAGCTGCTGTAATTGTCGCTCTTAACCGCGAAATTGATGAATTGAGTGTCAAGTCGGTAACAACTCCTCTCCTTTGTTCTTTTTGTGGTGCTCAGACCACGTTCTATCAATTGTAGTTATGGTGTAGGAAATAAGGTTGATTATGACCAAGTGAATGCGATACACCAAGGCAATTTTAGGCCTAATCTCCATAAATACAAGGATTAATGGACAAATTAGAGCTAATTTCTATTTGACTAGGGATTAGCTATTGTTTCTGCACGTCATTTCAAGGGACGAAATTATATTCAGTAATTGATCTTTCTCCTTCTCGACATTTTCATCAATTGATCTTCCTCTCTTTCTTCTTCTCGGTCTGAATACAACAAGTCGGGATCACCTATAATCTTGGTTAGAGAAATCATTCGAACTTCTCTTGGAAAAATGACCAGTCGGTCCAAGCTAACCCAAATAACCAAGGAAACCATAGCTTAATCGACCAAATCAAGGTTTTGGTAACCAAGAGTATGATCCAAAGCCATTTGTACCAAATAATGCCAACCAAGGTTTAAGCAGCAACTCTCAGCCCAAGTCGAATCTTGAATTGATGTTGAAAGCATTCATGACCAACCAAGATAGGAAGTTCAACGAGTTGAATTCCAAGGTGGACTTATTAGCGACTCAAAGAAAGTTACTTGAGACATAAGTAACTCAACAAGCTGCCCAAGCATTTCGACAACCGGGCACACTACCACTTAAGCTGGACGACAAATCAAAGATTCAAGTTAAGACAGTGTCGATCAAGGGTGATCAAGAGCAGTGGCGGATCTAGGATTTCAACTAGGGGTAGGCACAATCATGTATAAAATAGTAAAATAGAATATACCTTTGTCGGTTGGGTTGTCGGCTGTCGGGCTGTCGATGCATCCATGCAGGGCTGTCGGACAGCGCCTCAGCGGAACGATCTGTCCCAGTGGCCTAGTCTGCCAGTCAGCGTCATCGGCGAGTGAACCACACGTGTCCACGGAGGCACGTGCAGTGGCGGCGAGTGGACTATCGAGGCACCGATCAGGCGACCATAGTCCACAGAGGAACGAGCAGTGGCGCTGTGGCGGTGAGTAGACCACAGACTCGGAGTCAGAGCCTCGGAGGCACGAGTTGCGGCACAGCGACGGGCGGTAGCGACTCGACCACGGACAAAGATACAAGGACGAGGTGCGGCAGCGCAGCTGGGTCAGCGGCGGCGATCGCACGAGGCACGACGGGGACGACAGGAGGCTGAGCCGCTGAGGTTGTGTCGCTGTCGACTACTGTCGTCTGTCGAGTACTCGAGTTGAGGCAGACATGCAGTTCTGCTAGGGTTCGTTCTGTTTTTTTACTGTTCACGCGCACAACAAAGGGCTTTTGGATTTTTATTTTTTTCTGAGTTCAGTTGAATACTCGAATTGGTTGGGCCTTTTGGGTTTTTATTTTTTTTAATGAGTTCAGTTGGATGAGCTGAGTAAAAATCATTGGTGGGCCTTTTTATTTTCAGGGATAGGCACATTATTAATTATACACTGGGTCTTTGTTGAACTCCAAATTTCAGGAGTAGACACTTGTCTACCCCTGGGCCACAGTAGATCCGCCCCTGATCAAGAGCATGAAGTGGCCATGGAATTGAAAGAAATCAGTCACAAGTGAATCTCCACATTCGAAGAATACACCTCAATGAAATATAATATATTTCAGGTGTCTATATAAAAAGTTTATCAAAGTAATAGTCAAAGTTTAATTTAAATTTAATATTTTTTTCAAAAAAAAACAAAAAAGCAAGTCACTCGATTTCTAGTTAATTATAAATGGACAAGATTAATTTAACAGAACGAAATCCTCCAAATGCACGAAACTTCAGGTGGTGAAGGTGTGTCATGTGTCAACTCAATCCTTTCTCTCTAATTCTCCACAGTTCTTGATTGCATGCCAAATTCTAGCCTTCTTGGAAATGTCTTAACGAAAAGGATTTAGGATTTAGACAGGCAAACTTATGAACACACGTTATGAAGAATTGACGAAGTCTTGAGTAATAAGACAGACAGAGATCGTCAACATGAATAATAGTGAAATAAGGCTCGTAGATATAGAACTAGAAGTCGGATTTGAAAATGTCATAAAAATTTGTGGAGGAACTCAGAGCTATCGGCTTCCATATCAGCAATTTTCAAGGTTGGAAGAGCAAGGTAAACAGATGCGCTGTCATTATTTCGATGGCATGATACTGTCATTGAGTGGCTGACAGGTGAAACTCACAAAATAATGAAATCTTCTGATTCAAATCCACAGCGTTAAAATTTAAGACAGCGGCCGAAGAGCAAGAGCTTACATAGTAACCTGCAGTGTGACTCGCTACATAAGATAGTCGACATTCCACAAGAAACGGACTTTGCTTTTTCCACGCTCTCCGAGTTTCCGTGAAACCCACTTCAATGTTCCAACCCTACCAAAAGAGAGAATACAAATTAATGCTCCATACCAAAAAGGGAAAATCCACCGGGACATGTTCCATATCGGCTCTCTTATAAACAAATCACCGACAAAGAGACCTACCAAAAACTAAACATGTGGGGCCCGGGTGTCAGTAGCACTCGACTGCAACCCTGGTCTACGCGTCTCTAAGACTCTAACCCTTCTTTTCTTTCCAAATAATGAAATAAACAATCGCAGAACCCAAACCTCGCAACCAACCATCATTCAACAAAAACCCAGGCGCGAAAGCACCTAAATCGCTAAGTTCGCAACCCTTTCGGAACTGGATGGTGACCGGCGGCGCGATCCGTCGGTTGGCGGCGGCCGCGATGGATCGGGTATATGGTGAATTTCGCGCGGCTCGACGCGCATTGGTTCGTTTCGCGCCAAGGCTAGGAGCGTTCGGATTCCCATCCGACGCTGAATTAGGCGCGGTTCGGATCGTGCGAAACATCCGCACTTTCAAGATCCACTACGCAGTAATCCTCTGGATGTTTCTCCTCGCCTCCCTCTTTCCGCATCATCGCGCTTCCATGTTCCTTCTCATGGCCTCCTCCAAGGTAATCTTGTGCTATGCCGTGTTGCTCAAGGCTTTTCCTTCTTCTACGATCTTGCGCAGGGTGCTCGATCGGAGGTTGGTCGCGGCAGTGTTTATCATTGTGGTTGTAGGAGAATTGTTAGCGACTAGAGCAATCGAGAGTTTGAAAATTGCGGCTGCTGTTGGTTTACCAATGGTGCTCTTTCATGCACTGTTCAGGATTAGAGACGATCTCTTGATTGCTGAGGAAGCAACCGGGAATGCAGATGAGGTAGCCGCATCGGCCGTGGTGGAGAAGGAGAAAGAGAGAGAGAAAAGGGAAGAGGGAGTAGATCTTGAGGTAGCATCACCTCGATGACTAGTAAGATCTGAAATTTTTTTTGTGTATTTTTTTCTGATTTTGGTGCTATTCTTCGTTTTCTTATATAGAATTATCAAGAAATGTTAACAGATCAGTAGGATTAGAGCTTGGTGCTATATTGCTTATTGTAGTTTTGTTAATTAGAAGGTTTGGGGGAAGTTATTGAGCTAGAATTTTTCTGCCCCTTTCTTCCTAACTGAAATAGTTGGTACATGCGATGTTAATTTGGGGGCATATCTTAAATTAAGACGGGGATGAAAATGAAAAATTAAATTGAGCTTAGTGGCATTGCATTGTGTAATTTGCCTAGTATCAGTATGTTCAGTGAATTGTCTGAGTGCTGTTAATTGAGACATAATTATGGTTAATTAGTGAAGATTTGAAGTAGAGGAGAGAGTATGAAACTAAAAATGAAAAAAAAAGAGAAAAAACTCGTTGAAAATAAAAGAAAAAGAAAAGAGGTAGATGGTTTCGTACTTCATTAGTTTGAGCCTTTGAGGCTCCCAAAATTTTGGTGGACGGAGCGTCAAGCATACGTCAAGCATTTTGATCTGCTATGAATAAAAAAAAAACATTTGATCTCCCAAAATTTGATTCAGAGAATCTTGATTTTATAATTTGATCAATACGAATTTCAAAGCAGATATGCATTGTCTATATAACTGCGCGGCAGAAGATCTTGAAATCGGAAAACCGATGGCTTAATTGAGTGCGTATTTTTTGGAATGGCAGTGATATCTAGAGGAATGAGCAGCTGGCAAAATACACAAGACCAGCGTTGCGAGTAGTGGTTTTACTGGAGCGGTTTATTTGTTAATCATTTTTTTATTCATTATTTGTAGAATTATAACACGCACTATTAAAACAAATCAAAAAATAAACTTGAAACTTTCTAAAAATAACTCTTATTCTCCTAACGGAACATGAATCTCAAATTTTTTTCATAAAAATTTTCTGCATCACCCAGCTAGAATTTTGTCATTTGTTAACCATTCCTACTATGAGTATTTGGAGGATTTCGATTCGGCTAAATTAGCGGTCGTCTCATTTGACTATTTCTCATTTGCTTGGTCCCGGCTCTCTGCAATTAGTTAATGTTTTCACAAAATTAAAGAATGGCAAAGGGAAAAACAGAAAACAGCATGTCGAATCTTAATGACATTAGGTCCGGATCTTTGTGATTGTCAGTATAAAATTAAAGACTCCGCACTGTGCGTTGCTTTTCAACTGATGAATGATGAATAATAATCGGTTATAATTAAGAGTAAATATAACTGTCTTCCATATTAGCGTTTCTCTTACGCGCTCTTCACTCAAATGCAATGATAAATTATTTTTAATTCTTTGTATAAATATTTTATTGAACAAATGCAATGATAATATTTTTTGAGTATAAAGACTTATACTAAAAAATATAAAGACTACTATATTTGAGTATAAAGATTTATATGGAGGGCGTGTAAGGGGGGCTTGTAAGGGGGAACAGTTAGTCGCTTCCTATAATTAAATATTCTACAATTCATCCATTTAATCTAAACATAAAACATTATAACTAAGCATATGTTTTAAAATTGATCAATATAATTAACTTAAATCTTGTTAAATTAGAAACACAAAATCAAACTAATGTAATCAAAATACTATTATTGTTATTTGATCTCCATTAATTATAGTAATGATGTGTTAATTATTTGTTATAATATTATTTATGTGACCTATTTAATTATTATGAGCCAAATTTATTTTAAGAATTTATTAAATGGTGCATCAAAATTTTAATGAAAAAGAATGCCGATCAAATTCATTATACTTGATCTCAATTGCCTCAGATTTATATATAGACGCTCATTTTGAATATTTTGTGACAGATCATAGCATTTATCCATTAAAGAAAGTTTGTTTATATTTTATTAATTAATTAATAGAAAAAATTAAGGAACGCTATTTTGTCGAGGCATCTGTCTATTTCTTTATTCAATGTACAGATGCTATTTTTTATTCAATGTACAAATGTGTCTTTTCAATTTACGATTCACTGGATAAAATAATAGCATCTTCATCTTTGAAATATTTAAAGTTTCTAGATTATTGTGACATCATTTTTAGAATTTTTTTAATTTCTAATTCCTCATTTCTGAAACTAAAAAGTTAGAGTTTCTTAATTGACACATCAGCAAATACTACCAATATTGTGAAAGACCGATTAGCCAATAATTAAGTCACATCAGAGTTTATAAACTCTAAAGAAAATTACTAAATAAGAAACTCTGACACAAAATTTCTTAATAAGAAACTCATCTACACCCCTGAAACTCAATTTAAAACTGCTACACCAGATTAGAAACTCAAAAAATTTCAAAAATGAAGATGCGGTCTGTTTCTTTGGAACGCTCTCTTCTTCGCAATTATTTTTAACCTTTAAAAGCGGCATCTATGACAATTCGCTATTAAAGGGTGACTTTTAATAGCGGACTGGCCATGGGTCCTCTATTAAAGGTTTAAATTTAATAGCGGCATTTATGAGGATCCGCTATTAAAACGTTTTCCACGGATTACTCACTGCCTTTATAATCTACAACATCCGTTCTAACCAATTTGACGCTAAAAAATCACCTAGAAAAAGCTCACGGATTCCCATCTCTTTTTCTCTTTATTTCATTCATCTTTCTCTTATATATATATATATTTCACTCTTCATTATCTCTCAAATTTTTCTCTTCATCTCTCAACTTCTCAATATACAAACACAAAAGATCAAGCAAAAAAAAATCAATTCTATTTTTTTCTCAATCTCTATCTCTCTTAATTTTTTTTAAGAGTTAAACAAATTTGTTCATTTTTTGTTTTTTTTGAACTTTTTGTTCATTTTTACCTTTGCACTATTTTCACGTTGTTTTGAAGTTTTGAAATTTCAACTTTTTTATTTGAGTAAACTTATAACTTGGTTAAAAAGGGCGATTGACTTCAATTTGGGCCTAGACATGATGATTCAATTTGGAATTTCAGTTGATCGAAATATCTCTTGGTAGTCTTCTTCACTGCACAAACACACAATTTTGATTTTGTATAAGCAAACAAGATAAACCTAACTACATGCAATTTTTTTTAAAAACTTTTTTAGAAAAGCTAATCAGCAAGCTAAACAAATCCTCTGTCGAGGACTTTTGGAAAATTTGAAGAAATTTCTAATTTACTTCTATTTATTCCACAAGAATTCTAATGAAGGAAAACTTTATCTCTGAACCAACAAGTTATTGTGATACCTCAAATTAGCAAATTTTGAATTCTCTCCTCAATCTTACCAGTGACAACCAATTCTAGAAAATCCATTAAAAAATATATATTCTAATCCTGAACCTCAACCTCACGCAAGCCCCTAGTAAGTATTTCTACTTATTTTTTGTGGACTTAATGCACATTTGGGGTGCATGGTGCCATATGTTGTATGTAAGCACGTGGATTGTATCTCAGCACATAGAGGCTTAGTCAATATATTTAGAATTGTTGTGTGTCGAGTGTGTAGCTTCGTCATTATAGACTAACCAAGTGGATACTCGTACATTTTTCATTTCAGCCATTGTGCCATCTTTGTGGGCAAGGTAGGATCCACCATCTACTACACGTACTCTTTCTTCAATTAGTCACTTTTGTTGGATTTAATGAGTCTCGCGCAAAGTTTTCTACGAGTGTCGAGCCTTTCGAACACTCTTAGCCTAGTGGGTCCGAGACTTGTTTGTCAACATATAAAATGGGTTCTTAAATCAAAGACCACAAGTACTAAGGTATCATAACTCAAATTGGAACATGAACCTCTTTTGAAATATTTATGAGTTAATAATTAAAACAAATAATTTCTGACCAAAGTACTTGTTAAAGTTGTATTAACAATCCAACGATCAAAGATTGCCTAGCTCTCCAATCTCTCTCTAAAAAGTTTTATATTTTTTTATTTTTCAATTTTGTTGTTGTTTTGTTGGGTTTTCAATTTTTTTTAATTTTTCAAAATATTGTATGCAAACTGTGCTTTAAATAATCATGCAATTACTCATAAATGCAAGAAAAGAAAACTGTGTACCATGAATTATACTACCAAGATCATCCATACAACTATCAAAAAATTTAAAATGTGTCCAAAATCCATCAATTTGTGAAATGCAATTCACAAGTTGACCCATATCTAAAGCAAATCTAAATTAAGTTAAAATACTCCTTGATACAATGTCATCCAAATACCTCCCCTCAAGCTTAGACAATAGCAACGACATCGTTGCAATATCGAAATAAAGAAAAGTAAATAGAATGAACATAAAAGGAATTCCCAAAATAATGAAGGGATGTTTCCTTGAGTTGTCTCCCAAGAAATGCTCAGTTTACTGGCGAGAGCTCGAACTTCCTTGTTCTTAGTTCATCTTAGGATGGGTGAGAAATATTCTTGTCTTCTCTCCAACCTATTCTCCAAGGTTGTAAAGCTTTAAGTGTTGTATGTTAACCTTAAACAGACCCCATCGTTCGTTGAAGATTTCTACCGCCCCGTGAGGAAAAATGCGTTGTACTGAAACGGTCAACTCCATCTAGACTTCAATTTTCTTGCGAAGATTCTAAATCTTGATTTGAACAACAACACCAAGTCTCCAACCTTGAATTCTCTACGAAGTATGTGCGAGTTGTGTCACTTCTTTGCTTTCTCCTTGTATAGCTTGACATTCTCTTATGCTTCGTGTTTTGTTCATTTAATTCGTGCAAGTCCAATATCTGCTTCTCACCCGTCTTTTACATGTTAAAATTAATGCTTTGATAGCTTAGAATGCCTTTTGCTTAAGCTTTACCAGAATGACATTGAAGGTTGTGTGTTTTGAAAGTTATCTTTTTGATAACGAATTTATGAATTGTTTATGATTTTAAATGTTATTATACATTTATGTTCCTTGAGATTGATATGTTATATCTTTAGAAGCGTTCAAGAAGATGCTCATGGTCTTGAACCATAGAACTCTTTAGATGAAAACATATAATCCTAAATATGTTCACAATCGTGGTAATTAAAGGGAACATTATTTACCATGAAGGTTGTCATGTCAATTGAAAGTACATTGTAGTTCTATAAATGTTGATAAGTGATTATCATTCAATGACATGAGTATATAAAATGGTGATTCTTTATATACTGAACATGACCTAACTAGATGGAGCATTATATGGATTAGTTTTGTGTCATTAATGTTTCCAATGTGTCTTTGAATCTTATATATGAGACATGTAAGTTTTTCACATGAGAAGTATATAATGTGATTACTATTAAAGTCCATTCAAATGATTGGAATAATATAGTAATTCGTTATGTACAACTTGTGCGGGAGAAATTTATATGTCAATATTATTATTGTCTCTCAATTATTTGAGTTATGATATTACTGAGCCCCTTGATAAAGTGAAATCATATTGCATGCAATATAACTGATGTAGTTATACTTATAATTCACTTGAGAGACCAAGAAAATAATATAATGCAAAAATGACACGATCCTATTTTGCATATTATTTAAAATATCATGAGACAAGGATAGACACGAATTAAGTGGATCAAGCACGTAACGACTATGTCGTTTGGGAGACTATAATGTAGTGATAGAACCTCTTATAGTCCATAATATAAAGTATTTTATATTATATCCCAAGATGACGTAGATCCTCTGTAAGGTCACACCAACTGAACAGAAACAACAAGTATTTTACATTTTGAATGATGTATTTAATCTCATAATGTATGAGTTAAAATGCATGTGATAAAATGTTAAAGTAATATGTCATGTAAAATGACATGCTTAGATCATAAAATAAATTTATGAGAATATATGTGAATATTATTTTGTATAATGTTTGAGAGCATTATAAGAATAATAAATTAATTCATATTAGAATAATATAGTAATATTATTTACTCATAAATTAAATCCTTGCAAAATATGATTAGGGAATAACAATAGAGTAATCATAGCCATTTGTGTAAATAATTAACACAAGTGTTGCCTTAGGGCTTGGCTATATAAAGGGGTATGTTTGAGATGAAAAATGACTTTTTCTCTCTCTTCCCACAATGGGATGAATAGTAATCCGTGAATAGTAACCCTCCTTTCCCCTCTCTTGTGTGTAGAAAGAAAAAAAAAACTCCATTGTTCTTCTTTCCCTTCTCTTGCAAGGTTTAGCCACCAAATGAAATAGCTTGTTCATTGAAGATTGAAGATCTAGGTGGTTGGATCTAAGCTCTAACCTCTACATCCATCTATCTAAGGATGCTTTAGGTTGTTGTTTAGGTTCAAGGTGAACCAAGAGACAATGGTGCTTCCATGGCCGAATAAGGAAGACGACGGTTTTCAAGAGACCTAGAAGAGGAATCGACTCCTCTCTACAAAGAGATTTGACAATCTCTTTAGGTATAACCTTTTATCCACTCTTGTGCAAGAATAAATGTATTATTTTCTGTTTTGTTGATGCACAAGAGGTGTTTGATGAAATGTCTTAGTATAATCTTGCATGCAATTGTTATATAAATAAGATCCTTTGTGTATTGAGTTAAATAGAGGCAAAAAATTTTAATTTTCGTCCTCTTGAACTTACACATGAAATCCCAACAGACATGGCTTATCGTACACTAATTTGAACGGTGTCATGTCAATGGGTGTCTTGTAGGTGGTGGAGTAAGTCCAAAGTGCCTTATCCAAATGCAAGCTCCAATCTGTTCTAGGGAAATGTACTACTCCAAAATAGATTTGATTTCCCAATTTTAGACCTCTACTTGACCACTAGTTTTCGAATGATATGGTGTGGCTACCTTGTGTGTAACTCCATACTAACAACTTATTAGAAGACCGATTTATGAAGTGGGAACCATTGTCACTGATAATAATTCTTGGTACTTCAAACATATGAAAAATAACCTTTTGAAACTAGCGCTTTACTACTTTTGAATCAGAGAATGGCAAGCATAACTTCAACACATTTGGCCACATAATCCACATCAACTAAAATTAACTTGTTGATGCATGAACTAGGAAAGGGTCACATACGCCATTCTGAGGCATTTCATTTATCCTAGTTATATTGCCTATTTTTAGCACCTATCACAAGATATAACAGATTCCCTTGCATCTTTAGGAAGAGTAGGCCAAAAAAACCTGATTGAAGAATCTTTGCAGCGGTCTTACTTGTTGAAGCATGCTCTCCATATGGTGATGAATGGTAGTGGTACAAGATAGAAGCTACCTCTTTCTTTGGAATGCAACACCTATGCATGCCATCAACTTCTAGCTTGAATAAGAAAGGGTCATCCCAACAGTAGTGCTCCGCATCTGCTAGGAACTTCCATCTTTACTAATAATTAAGTTCGGGTGGAATGACTCCACAAGCATGGTAGTTAGCAAAATCTGCAAACTACAGGATTTTGGTTGTTCTTACTTGCAATAAATGTTTGTCTACGAATGAATCATCAATGGACTGATCGCCTTATGGTATTGTCACACAAATTGCGGCTTGTTGAGCCACTTAGTTCGTAAGCAATTTATTTGGCGTTCAGTTCATTGTGCCTCTTGTTTATTCCAGCTATGAATTATTCCATCATTTGTTCTAAATTGGATTTCGGTGGACTTTGGTTATCATATCCTTGGTTTTGAAAATTACCACTGCCTTGCCCTTGGTTTAACTCTGGGTTTTGTTTGTTAAAATTAGGGTTAACTTGGGCTGGTTGATCATTGTTTTTTCCACGAACCCTCTAGATTCGAAAAGCAAGTGATCGCACTATCCATTGTTTTTTCCACGGATCCTCAGGACAAACAACCCGAAGTCACTCAAGAAGTCGAAGATGAGGATTCGGGAATATCAACCCGAAGTCACTCACAGCTCGAGTTGACAGCTTGAGTTGACAAACACCGAAAATAGAAGTCTGACAGGAGGCCACCAAAGTCAGAGACATCACGTGTGGTGCAAAGACTTTTGTACAGTGGCATTAAATGAGCTACAGTTAGCTATAGAGGCTACATGTAGCCTTTTGTATAGGTAATAATTATATCCTTTTAGTACAAATATGAGGATAGTGTAGAATGAAATAAGAGAGAGAACTATCTGTAAAGATTCAGAGGTTAATAGAAAAACGTTTTTAAGCATATACTCTCTTTCCTCTCCGATCTAAGTAATTCTATTTTAATTCTTTCATAAATCTATCTTCAGATGAAGTGAGATGAACGTCACCTGTTCTAAGTGAAAATTGTGAGAGTATTCGAATAAACAACCTGTGAGTACCTTAGAACTTTCCTCAATACAGTAACATCCACCTTCGAAAATGTCTTCAGATAGTGATTAAAACCAACAGTTTGAGCCTTTTAAATGCTGCTTTTGGAATATAATACTATCAAATTCTGTATCTAGTGTAGCTTGGCTTAATTGGCTACACTTAAACTCTCTGTTTTCAATGTTTCCAAGCCTTGTGTTTTTGTAACCAATCAACAATTGAGGCATTGTTTGAGAAATGAGAAAAGAAAGTTTTCATTTACTTGTATAAAATTTCTATTAATGGGTCACTAATATAGGTCAACAATCGACCAGAAATGCTGATTGGTTTTGGTATCCAATAAGTAGGTCAAATAGCAAATCTTTGTTAATATGGCTACATAAAAAAATAAATCATCGTTTTTCATTCCATTAAAGCTAGCTAGTCTAGGTAACCGACTGCACTGGTATACGGCTTCGTTCTATTGACATATATCGTTCATGGCCAAATAATTTACCACGAATATAAAACATATTCTTTAGTTGTGTTTGTCTGATATATCGTAGTGGACCCGGATTTGCTGTAGCGTAGTAGCGTGCTATAACAAATGGGCGGTTCGGATCGACCGTCAATTTCGCGATGGATCGCCACAGATGGAAATCAGGAGGGCCTTTATACTTTGGCATCAGTAAAAATTAGACGGTCCAAATGCTGCTCTACACCGTCCCGCGCAGCACCAGATTCTGTTCCAGTATCATACAGGGTCGGAATCTCATAACAAGCTAACAGCACAGTTATTTTGAATTTTAAATGTTCATAATAAAATTTAAATTAGGATAACATTAAAAATAATAAATTTTTATACATGTTAATTATCCCTACGATTTAATTATGTATTAAAGTAATTTTATGTAATTTTAGTGTTATATGATATTTAATTAAAGAATTCAATTAGCCCTACGATTTAATTATGTAGTAAATTAATTTTATGTAACTTTAGTGTTATATGATATTTCATTAAAGAATTTAACTAGCCCTACGATTTGTTTATGTATTAAATTAATTTTATGTAATTTTAGTGTTATATGATATTTCATTAAAGAATTCAAATGTAGATATCATTGCAACTTCAAAATTATGTGATAAACGGTACAAAATAAAACAATTAAGTATATATATTTTCATATGTTAACATTTATATAGTCTAGATTGAATTTTCAAACATAAATTTTAATATTATAGATTATTTCATAAAATACTAATTAATTTCAATATTCATTTTGATTTTAAATAAGAAAAATATCATCCTTACTTAAAAAAGATAAAAAATACAGAAGTGTAATTGCTGGGTGAACGAACAAAAAATATCTTAACTATAAGGTAATTCCTTTCTTAATAAATTTCTAAAGTATGGAGTTGCTAAATTAATTATTAAATTAAATCTAACTGTATCATTGTCCGATATCGAATGAACAGTATTTTTTTTCTTCGCCACGCGTCGAGCCGTTTAAATAGTGCCTTTCTTCGAATCTGATGATTTGGCGATTTCCTTACCGTGTCTATACCAGGGGTCTTTCACTCTTTCTCCAGTGTTTGACCATATGAAACACTGATGCCATTGCGTTGATTGCATCTCAATTGCTTTGACCCACGAAATGGTTTGTAGGTAGCTTTCTTCTTTCTTCGCATGTTCCTTCACTAAAAATATTCATGTGCATAGTGTATTGTATTAAAGGTCTGCACCACGATCTTCTCATGAATTTCCAGTCGACCAGCCTTCACAATTCACACAGATGAAAACAAATGATAAAGCAAGGTTGACCAGCATATTTCGTTTTGACTTGGTTTCTCGGATTACAATTTAGTTGGAAAATTTATAAATTATGCAACAAGTGGGTACAATAAATTTATAAAAATAACATGATATTTATAATAACATGATATTATTATAAAATAAATTTTATAATAACATTGTTATTTACAAAATATTTCACAGTACAATAAGTTTCACAGCCCAATTTTGTAAAACTAGCATGATATTTGTAAACAAATTGTTATTACATTGTTATTTTATGCTTAACGCCCCATAATAACTCATCACTAAGTTTCTCAATACAATAAGTTTCATTGTGTTTTCTAATTTACACCTGACGCAAGACGTACGACGCAATATGCATGACTCATGACGCATGGCGCATGACACATGGCATTTGACGCATGATGCACGGTGTGAAACGCAAGACGCATGACGTATGACGCATTGACGCATGACATATGGCGCATGACACATGACGTATTTGCATAACACATGACACACAACGCATGACGCATGATGAAAGATGCATGACGCATGACGCATGATGCATTACGCGTGACGCATAACGCATGACGGATGATGCACGGCGTGAAACGCAAGACGAATGACGTATGACGCATGATGCATGACGTGAAACACAAGACATATGACGTATGACGTATGACATATGGCGCATGACACATGACGCATTTTGCATGTCGCGTGACGCATGATGAAAAGATGCAAGACGCATGACGCATGACGCATGACGCAAGCTGCATAACGCATGACGCAAGACACAAGATGCATGACACATGATGCATGTTGCATGACGCATGACGCTGCAAGTCGCATGACGTTAGAGGAGCAACGCACGACGCATGACGCATGACGCAAGCCGAATGATGCAAGAAGCATGACGTCAGACTCATGACGCAATATGCATGCTGTATGACGCATGACATATGACGCACGATGCATGACGCAAGTCACATGACGTTAGAGGAATGATGCATTGCGCATGACACATGACGCATGACACACAATGCATGACGCATGACGCATGGCGAATGACGCACGATGCATGATGCATGACGCGTGATGGTACATTACACATGGCACATGACGCAGCAAGTCGCAAGACGTTAGAGGAATGACACATAACACATGACAACGTCGCATGACGCATGACGCATGACGCATATCGCATGATGCATGACGCATAACGCATGGCACATGGAGCATGACGCATGGCACATGGAGCATGACGCATGAAGCAAGACGTACAACGCATGATTCATGACGCATGATTCATGACGCATGATGCCTGACGCATGCCACATGGCATATGACGCATGTTTCATGACACATGTCGCATGACGCATGACGCATGACATATGATGCATGATGCATGACGTTAAACACAAGCCGCATGACGTATGACGCATGACATATGATGCATGACACATGAATATGTTTTATGAACGATATATGTCAATAGAACGAAGCCGTATACCAGTGCAGTCGGTTACCTAGACTAGCTAGCTTTAATGGAATGAAAAACGATGATTTTTTATTTTTTTATGTAGCCATATTCACAAAGATTTGCTATTTGACCTACTTATTGGATACCAAAGCCAATCAGCATTTCTGGTCGATTGTTGACCTATATTAGTGACCCATTAATAGAAATTTTATACAAGTAAATGAAAACTTTCTTTTCTCATTTCTCAAACAATGCCGCAATTGTTGATTGGTTACAAAAACACAAGGCTTGGAAACATTGAAAACAGAGAAAGTTAAAGTGTAGCCAATTAAGCCAAGCTACACTAGATACAGAATTTGATAGTATTATATTCCAAAAGCAGCATTTAAAAGGCTCAAACTGTTGGTTTATAATCAATATCCGAAGACATTTTTCAAAGATGGATGTTTCTCTATTGAGGGAAGACACAAATTAAATATGAATAATAATTTTAATGAAACTCAAAGTATGCTAAGCCTATTTTTTTACAAAAAAAAAATGTAGCAACTGTTTGAAGGGTGATTTAGGAGGCAAAAAACCTATACATAGATATTGAGGCTGTAATAGTGTTGTTTAGCAGTGATTAGCTTCAGAGAACTCAGAACTGCACAATTAAAGGAATATATACGATTTATATGACATCCCTTCCCTACACCATTTGTGGCCTGTACTACCATTAGGTATGTCACTTCTATATAAAGCCACTCTTTGCTACTAGTTTCTCCATCCCTTCTTCATCTTCTCTCTTACTAACCATTTCTATCAATTGCTCTTATGGGGATACAAAAGGTGCTGCAAAGCCTTGTTTTGGGGCTTCTTGCATTGTTTATGATTGCAGGATTTGTCAGTGCTGAAAAGGCAGTTAAGGAAACTGACACATTCTCGCCGTCTTTCAAATGGGACCTTTTCCACAAATTTTGTCCATGGAAGAAGCCATCGGTACCAGAGAACAAGCCACCTACACCAAACCCTGAACCAGAACCAGAACCAGAGCCCAAGCCATCTGTACCAGTCGACAAATTCCCTCTATACCACCCACATCCGAAATTTACCTTTTCGCCGATCTACAAGCCACCATACTTCAAGAAGCACCCATTTTCCCCCCCAGCTAATGAGGAGGTGAAAAATTAAATGAGGCTTGAATAAAGGATACAGAGCCATTGAGTGAGAAAGGAAATTGGCTCATCTATGCATACAGTTCAGAGTGCTTTCATACGGTTTCATTTCAATTTGCTTATCTATAAAGGTTGAAATTTGGCATTTGTTCTATGTGATTTCTTTCTTTTTGTTTTTTGTTTTTTGTTTTTTGTTTTGTGTTGCACACAGTTTCAATATGTGTTTGCAAATTCAGAGTGCTTTCATATATATTCCATGCATTGAAAAACTAGGTGGTTTGTTAAGATTATGACACAAGTAATATTCATGTTTTCTTTCAATTACTTTGTTGTTATTTCGACATATAATGGATTTCTTTAGATTAAGTTATGTTCTTAATTTTACCTTCATTTCTTTATCAAGCTGGCATTCAACAGTAACAGCGTCTTAATTTTCATTTAATGAATAAACACATAAAGCTAACATCACAATAGCTTAAATTGAAAAACATATAAAGGAATGGAATCCTAGTAGGAAAAAATAGGACAAAAAAAAAAATAAGAGAGCAGAGAGATAGTTCATCAGCAACCATTGCACACAAGAAAAGCTCTGATCTTAATTTAAGTCTCTATGAAACTTACAATATTTATATTCGTATTGTCATTATGCATGTCAATTATATTAGATAAATGTGTTATTACGCATGTTATTCATATTATTTTACATGTTAATTACATGCAAAATAACAAAAAAAAAACATACATAATAATCAAATGACACGCATAATAACTACAACAAATTTCAATTTAAATACAAATGAATTCGTCCAGTTCGCATCAATGAGCGTATCGATCTTTGTTTTCAGTCGAGCGTCAAGTCAATTAGATGCATAATAACAAAAACAACATGCAAACTGAAACCAACTGAATTCGTTCTATTGAAATCGATGAAGAGATCGATTACGGATCGATATATCAGCTCTCTTGTTTTACAGTATTAACTGTTGCAAATCTTCGTGTACTGAAAAATAAAAAAAGAATGAATAAAACAACATATTATTAAATGTCAATCAGATCTCGGCAGCCCTTGTCAAATCTCCGAGCAAGCAAGATAGCCCAAATCCAATCCCCAAGAGGCCGAGACATGGTGTATTTAGAGCCCACATAAATTCATCTCCCAATCAGAGAGCCTATCTTTGTTTTAGCTTCAGGCCCGTATTTGTATTTAAAATTCTCTGTATTTAGGCCTTGTGATCTGAATCGAAATTCTCTACGAATCTTTTTTGCAGAAAAGAGAATTTCACATCTGAACCGTTGGATTAAAGTTCAACGATTCAGATTAATAATATAAAAATTCCTCTGACTCACATGAGTAACCCATTTTATTATATTTTTCCCCAGATTCCCAGTGGACTGCCAACATATGTTAAACAAGACGCGTCGGCACTTCAAATAAAAAGTTCCAAAGCATTTTTCTTCTTGGAAATCAATTCTGACTTCAATTGTGTATTTGACTCTAATGATGCCCCATTTGTTAGAAAATAAAATAACTCTAATAATGTCCATACGCCAGCCCTCTATGCTATTTGGAAATGCTAATGCATTAGTCTGTTTCACAAAATTAATCAAAACCGTGTGTAATCAATCAGCCGTGTAATCTTGCATTTGTATATTATTTATTCGTTTTGAGGTTTGAGAGCTTCTAGTAGGTATAGACGTATAGTAGAATTCAAATCAGCTGCAGTGCTACAGATCCAGTGCAACTGATTTAGACCATTAAATTATTTTGAGATTTATGCAAATTAAATTTTAAAAATATAGATCTTCTGAATTAAATTTGAATCGTTATTTGCTTACAACACAGCAAATTATGAACGTCTGATCTGTGTTGCGCTATAGCAGATTTGAATCCAATATAGTAGGTCTCAAATATCCCAAGTTTCTCTCTCCGATCGTAAAAAATATGCCCTAATAGGCTAATATTAAATTTTGAAGAAGAAGCAAGTCTCAAGATAGTTTAAATCTTATATTAAATGACACTGAATGTTCTAGACAAAATGGCCGGAACACTTTAAATAGTTTAAATCTATTTAATCTTTTAGATAATCAAATGTGAACCATTTAAATTTTACAATACACCTAACGTTAATACTTAATAATAAGACATCAACAAGTAACATGACTTTGGATGGGTTCTAATTTTTGAATCAACATGATTAGATTGATTGATGATTGATCACGATTTTATTTAATTGTGTGCACAACTTCACAGAAAACCGTGCCGAGCCAAGATCGAACCGGATGCAAGTCGATCCGGTCTAGATATGGCATCAGGGAACCGGTCGAGGCATATTCTATCTTGAGTGCTGAGACACGTGTCGCTCAGCGAAAGTGATAGTTCGCAAAGCTGCTATATAAGCGCTCCGTCTTGTTTTCTTCTCCATTGCACCATTAGGGTTTTATAGCGCCGTCTAATACTCGGAAAAGGGAAAAGAAATACAGAGATCCAACTATGGAGACCACCTTTATCATGATTAAGCCCGATGGTGTACAGAGGGGCCTCGTAAGATCTCTTTCTTTCTTTTTCTAATTTGTTTACTGTTTACCTTTTCAATCGAATTTGATGTGGGTGTGGTTTAGCTTTGAACTGTTTGTTCTCTTGAAATTCTGATTGATTTTTTTGGTTGTTTGACAGATCGGTGAGATCATTTCTCGGTTTGAGAAGAAGGGCTTCTACCTGAAAGGTATAGACTGGAATTGTGTCATTTTTCTATTTGCTTATTTGATTATGCTCGTTTTCCTTTGCAGATTTCGTAGGTTAAAAGGACTAAAGTCCCTGCTATTGTGTAGTTTTTGTTGCAAAATTTAGTGTCTAATTTTTTAGATCAGTTGTAAAACAGTATTCAATTTGGACATGAAAGCAACATACAGTATCATATTAGTTTCAATTGTTTTTTTTTATTCTGTCATAGCCCTCAATTATTGGTTAACAAAAGGGAAAACCATACCTATTTGTTGTACTTAGAAATGGGAATTATTAGTAGTAGCGCCTTACAACTTTACAAGTGTTTTGGTGAGGAGGAAGAGACAGAGGTTGGCCCATTCTTCATTTTTGTATCAGAAATTAGAGTGCCTTTGTGGTGGTCCAGAATTCTTTTTGTAGTCAGATATAATGGTCAAAATGTACCTTACCTAATCAAAATTAAGGCAGGTGAAACTGGGACCTTTAGTACTTACTGGGTAGGTCCAAATTGCTTTATATGTCTTTTGAATCCATGTATGCATTGGGACCCCTATTCTCTGCATGTCGCTGCCGCTACGCACTCTGCGTATTGCAATCTGAACCATCGGATTAAAGATCGACGGCCGACCTCCACTGATATGATTCAGGGGGCCTCCTTATATTATTAAATCAGGGCCATTGATTTTAATTTGACGCTCCAAATCAAGAGATATGCACTCTGTATGCATTGGGGGTTCCATTTACTGTACACGTAGGGATTTACAGATTGACATTTCAAGTTGCAAATACTTGTACGACTATGCAAATAAAATGTTGTATTTTTTGCAAGTAGAACTGTAGGATGCACTTTATATTTTTCAAAGGATACAATTGTAATATAGCTTATTAGATGTGGTGAGAAAATTTCTTGTCAATTATTTTCAGCAATGAAGTTCCTTACCGTGGAGAGATCCTTTGCCGAGAAGCACTATGCTGACCTGGCAACCAAGCCATTCTTCGGTGGTCTTGTCGAGTACATCATCTCAGGACCTGTTGTTGCCATGGTATGGGAAGGCAAGGATGTCGTTGCCACTGGGCGCCGCATGATTGGTGCTACCCGCCCCTGGGATGCTGTCCCCGGATCCATCCGTGGTGACTTTGCTGTTGAAGTTGGCAGGTAATGTATAATTTTAGGATGTTTGCAAAATCGTGGCCTTGTTTCTTTTTAATTATGGTGAACTGTGGGTCATGTAAAAGGTATAATTCTTGTCTGTAGAGCTGTTTTATGCCAGTTGTGCAAGTTGGGTCTGAACTCAATATTACTTTCTTCATTCTTGATTGTGCAATTGATCACCTGGAAAGCTAATAGGATAAAATTGCAACCAGATAAAATATGTAATCATATTGCAAATAGGAATTATGCTAGAACTGGAAATTTGTTTTATTTTATTATTATTAAAGCTAGATAATTCAATAATTTGTCTTGCTTAACTATTTGTACAGAAATGTGATCCACGGCAGTGACGCAGTGGAGAGTGCCCAGAAGGAGATCGCACTCTGGTTTCCCGAGGGAGTTTCTGAATGGAGGAGCCAGATGCACCCTTGGATCTACGAGAACTAAGCTCTGATCCCTCCATTTTAAGAAGCTAATATTTTTGAATTATGGTGATGAGATGTCCTTTTTTTTCTTTTTGATCTGTGCCAATGCTTTTATGTTTTGAGCTTGAGCAGTGCGTTGTGCAACTACTACTGTGTGGCAGTTTTATCTTATTTTGTTAGAATGGTATTATTCGCATGTTCGTGTCACAATTGTTTCTTCTATTCTTATAGGATTAATAGAGCTATCGAACTATCGATGGTTGATTTTGTTATTTTAATACGTATAGGATTAATAGAGCTTGAGAAAGACTGGGAATTATAAGGGAAAATAGTGCCAATTAGAGAAGTGGAAAACACGTCAATATATTATTTCTGCAGGATGGAATGAAATAGATTTGTTCTGGTCTAAGATAAAAGAATTCCACCTGCTAGTAAAATTTATCCAAGTGTTCTTTGACTGCACTGTTCGAGTTTTTAATTCGGTTGCTCAAATTGGACAATAACATATTGGACAATAACGTGATATGTTATCATTCAAGAAACCTTTTATTTGATAGAATTATCATTCAAGAAACCTTTTATTTGATAGAAGGGTATATAATGCACCAAATTGGATAAGTTTAGGAGGTTATTTGAACCAAAGAACAGTTTAAAAACTTATGTGAACAAAAAGCAGTAGTTGAGGAACTACAAATGAACTTTCCTCATTTTTTATGCGCGCAGAGAAAACAATTTGTTCATTCAAATAAAGAAAAATGAACTCTGTCTATATTTTACACAGCAATTTCAAGTCCGGAAAGAAAGAAGATTGACAAATTTGACG
The DNA here is from genome assembly GCA_964058865.1 of Eleocharis quinqueflora. Classification (NCBI taxonomy): domain Eukaryota; kingdom Viridiplantae; phylum Streptophyta; class Magnoliopsida; order Poales; family Cyperaceae; genus Eleocharis; species Eleocharis quinqueflora. Next base: position 101,160 of record CAXKVX010000499.1, read on the forward strand.
AGCAAACATAAAAATTCAATTAATCTTATGAAAATGATAATAAACTTCATTTCTAGTCTACCAAACTTGTTTGGAACAAAAGACTTTGTTGTTATATTCAAATAAAAATAATAATTATTGGACTTCAATAATTGAATTTGTAAAGCAACTAGTGCGTCAAATGATAACCTTGAATTTGTAAAGCAACTATTGGGTCAAACAAAAAGTCAAAGCACCTGAAACCTCCTCTTTACACATCAATTTACCTACGTCAATATCCTTTGTTCTTTTATCTATTTGGATATTGAAAATGTGAAATAATTGCCTTCTTTTTCGGGAGCTGAACTACTAGCATTTTTTTCTGTTTTATTAATAGCACAGTGTAGATTACAAGCCACAGACCAGGATTTAATAATTTCGTGCTGTTTGCTAATATACTATCACTAAGCATATTTACCGTACACACATCATGTCCAAAACCAGTATGAACTAAGATTCTATAAGGGTCTTCTATGATCGATTAACGAGCAAGAAGATGGTATGCAGAGCTAATAACACCATAAATTGTCTCTGGTCTTACCAAATTCCCTCATATATTTGTTCTGATATACTTAACCATAGCACCGAATGGGGTCATTGCAGCCCTTTGCAGGCGACTGCTTGAAACCGAAGCGCCCACCCTTCGCAAGGTACTGCTGATGGTACTCCTCAGCACGATAGAATTTTTTTGCTGGAAGAATCTCAGTAACAATCCGGCGGTTGAGTGTTTTCTGGTACCTCTCCATCGATTCCCTTGCAGCTCTCTCCTGCTCCTCTGTATAGTAGTATATACCTGACCTGTACTGCGTCCCAACATCATTTCCCTGCCGGGAAGTTATTTAACATTAGTTTTCTAAATATAGAAGGGGGGGAGAGTCAACCTGAGACATGACAAGCAATACTTAACCTGGTTTGTCTCTTTTGTATACAAAAAGTGGTATATAGCAGTAAGGGTGTTTTTAGGGACACCTAAAACAAATTGATAGAGCAGCACCAATAATGGTACACAGGTGGTTACAAGGGTTGTCTAATATTTCCATTTTAAGGGTATTTAATGCAGTCTAATTTTAGAAAACATGATATCTACTGAGGCTTCTCAAGTTCAGAGATTCTCCCTTACCTGAAACCAATGTGAAATCATTTTGGTTTAATCTGAGGCCATTTGAACAGACACCAGATAATTTCTAGAACATGTAAAAGTATCAAGTATTACAAAATAGGACTTTTCTGCCGTAGTGGTGTTTGACATGGTACCATTTTAAACAATCATACTACAAGGATGCATATATTAGTTTATTAGATGGAATTTTCAAACAAAACGTGTTAGCCCCAAAGGCAGGTCATTGACTAGCTAATAGCAATTGTGATCTGTTAGCTGTAACATAGCTGATAAAATCAGCATAAATGTAAACACTATCCTAGGAATAATTAGCAATGCCAATATAGCATATAATTTACCACTAATATTTCAAATTTCTAATTAGACAAATCACTATCATATGTAGACCAAGCCTAAATTTTGACGATTTACATAATCACCTAATTTCATATTGGGTTTCATTTCTAGCCTACCCCAATTAATTTGGGACTAAAGGCTTTTTTGTTGTTGTTGTTGTTACATAATCACCTAGTCCACCTGTCATTGTCACACCACCATATTTCTAACTTTCTGAACAAATTTCTTTATTTAACAATTCTTTGCCTCTTCGACTTACAATACAATAAGGAATTATATTTTATGCCTAAAAGTACTGTAAAGTGTAAACCCTATTTCTAAGACTGCAGGTTCATATAAAACATGTGAAACCCTCTAGTCACGTCTTACCAGTGTAAACACCTGAATATCATGTATAAAATACAAAATACATACAAGAACAACTATGCCCTGATAAGATATAAACATTACACTTGTCAGGTGTGATGAAGGTAATTTTCTACAAGAGCACTATAAACAATTGCAGAAGAAATGTACATTTACTTCTCCATTTTTCCCACAACAAACACACACCAAAAAAATAATACATGATGGTTCCTTACCCAGATTTCTACTAGTGATGTTCACACTTAAATGAAGGTTTTGCCATAACAACAAAAAGTACTGACCTGGCGATTGGGGGTAGTAGGGTCATGCCGGGCCCAGAATGCATCGAGCAGATCTTCGAACTTGCACTCACTAGGGTTGTACTGAACACGAACAACTTCATTGTGGTTTGTCATGCCACTGCATACATCCTCGTAAGTTGGTTCGTGTAAGTTGCCCTGACTGTACCCAACTTCTGTCTTGGTCACACCAGGCACCCTTTGAAATGCTAGCTCAACTCCCCAGAAGCACCCTTCAAGATCAAAAAGATATGCGGAATCAGTTTAGATTTAGGCACATAACCACTTGAATGGCCCAAGAACTCCATACAAGAGTTCTATCCAAGAACAAAAGAAGAACAAAAATCAATACCAAAATCAATTCCAGTTAAATTTTAGTTCTAAGAAATAAATTTTTTGGGTGAAATTAATGCTTGGTGGGCCAAAATTATATGCCTTAGTTACAGCATATCTAAATTATTAATTCTTAAGCATCCTAAATCAATCCAAAATTGTGTCCACACTTTGAAGTCACATTATGAATTGTTCCATCCCCCTGAAGAAAGAACTACTACTAGGAAGGTCGAATTTTGACTGTTAACAGCTAAAACTTCTCATAATATCTCATCTTTAATTCAACTTCAACACTCCCCTTTACAACCTCAAACCGCAATTGCGGTGATAGCAACTCAATAACAAGAATCAAGATCCATACCAGCCCCAATTTGTGCGAACTCATTTCCTGGAGCGGGAACATCATCATCAGGTCCCTGCGCGAGCGCAGCGGAGGCTTCGGCCGAGATTCCGGCACGTGTCCCGAAGGAGAGGCCGAGCTTTCCGAGCCAGCTCATGGCAGCAAAGCGGGAACCACCGTACAAGGGGATAGTGAGGGTTTTTATGGTTTTCTCGCGTTTTGAAGGGAAAGGGAAACAAGAGGGGGATTTTGAGAAACCAGCGCGAGGAAAAGATGAGAGAGCGGAGGAGAGAAAGAGCGGAGTAGGTGGTGAGGTTAAGATAGGCATTGTGTGTGTTTTGTTTTTATTTGTTTGAGATGAGAGTGGAAGAAAAAGAGAAAACGAGTTGGCGTGTGCAGGAAGCGCTTTTCTTCTCTCGAAGTCGACGGTTTGGTCTGGTACGAGATTAGACTGGAAAAATAGGGAATGCTGCGGCGGTGTGCGAAGTTTTGGTTACTAGGCGGTGAGTAGACTCCTTCAGTAATTGTTTTTCTTTTGGTTTGGGAATTGGTTCTGCTGCCTATATAGGACTGTCGATGGAGAATACTTCTGAAATACTTCTGATCATAGATGATAGATTAATAATTGAATGATTCATATAATTTTGAAATTTATGCACACGAATTTCAAAATTATGCGAATCATTCGATTATTACTTCACTATTAGAAGTATTCTAAGAGATGTGGATTCTTGTCAATGAAATCGTTTATCCGATCAGTATTATATTCGCTAAAGTGAATATAGACAAGATCTTTTTTGTTAGCTTATCGGATATGGATATGAATATGAATATGAATATGGATAAAACATATTTACGTCAATTTACCGGATAAAAATACGGAAAAGGACTATATCGTATCCGTTATCCATTAAGTAAATTATATAAATATATATATTATAATTTATTTCATAGCTTGAAAATAATTAACTAAATTAAAATAGAAAAAATTGCATTTCTAAAAAGAATCTATACATCATATGCATGTCTTGTTTTAGTATTAAATGATGCATCAAGTATATCGATAAAGATATTGATTTGCATTATATTTCTTTGATAATATTTCATAGTAAATACTAAGTAGTATATTTTTTTTGTGACATGAGAAGAAATTTTGTGAATATTGTAATATCTAGAACGCTATTGTTGTATTTTAGTAGTATATATTTATTTGAGACACCACTCAAGAGCACTTACAGAGCACTAAAGTCTTCTCGAACAAACATCCAAACAGAGAATTTAGGATAGTCATTGTCTTATAATCTAATCAAATATTCGAGCTTGTTTATTCGACTTGCTTGTCTATTGTGTTGTCAAAGCGAGGCATTTTTGTTCCGAGTTGTGTTTCCAATCAAAGAAAGTTAATTCTCAAGTTTACCAGCATTGAAGAACACTTATAGAGCACTAAAGCCTTCTCCAACAAGCATTCAAACTAGAGAGTTCAGGATAGCCATTGTCTAATCATCTAATCATCTATTCGAGCTAGTTTCTTCTAATTCTTGTCTATTGTGTAGTCCAAATAAGGCTTTGTTTGATTCGAGTTGTGTAGTCAATTAAAGAAAGCTATTCCACAAGTTTACACGCACTCAAGAGCACTTATATAGCAATATAGCACTAAAGCCTTCTTCAACAAGCATTCAAACCAGAGAGTTTAGGATAATCATTGTCTAATCATCTAATCTTCTATTTGAGCTAGTTTCTTCTATTTTCTTGTCTATTGTGTAGTCGAAATAAGGCTTTGTTTGTTTAGAGTTGTGTTGTCAATCAAAGAAAGATATTCCCCAAGTTTACACGCACTCAAGAGCACTTATATAACACTAAAGTCTTATCCAACAAGCATCCAAATCAGAGAGTTTATGATAGTCAATGTATTTTCATCTAGTAATCTATTTGTGCTAGTTTCTTCTACATTCTTCTCTATTGTGTTGTCAAACATGAATTTGTTTGATCCGAGTTGTGTTGTCAATCAAAGAAAGTTATTTTCCAAGTTTACAAGCACTCAAGAGCACATACAGAGCACGTAACTTTTCTCCAAGAAGCATCCAAACCAGAGAGTTTAGGATAGCAATCGTCAAATCATTGAATCAACTACTTTAGCTTGTTTCTTCTACGTCCTCGTTTATTGTATGGTTTAATCACCTGATCATCTAGTCAAAATAAGGCTTTGTTTGATCTGAGTTGTGTTGTCAATCAAAGAAAGCTATTCCCCAGTTTACAAGCACTCAAGAGCACCTACAGAGCACTAAAGTCTTCTCCAACAAGCATCCAAACCAGAGAGTTTAGATAGCCATTGTCTAATCACCTATTCGAGCTAGTTTCTTCTATTTTCTAGTCTAATGTGTAGTCAAAACAAGGCTTTGCTTGATCTGAGTTGTGTTGTCAATCAAAGAAAGCTATTCCTCAGTTTACAAGCACTGAAAATCACTTACAGAGCACTAAAGCATTATCCAACAAACATCTAAACCGGAGAATTTAGATAGCCATTGTCTAATCACCTAATCATCTATTCGACTAGTCTCTTCTATTTTCTAGTCTAATGTGTAGTCAAAACAATGCTTTGTTTGATCTGAGTTGTGTTGTCAATCAAAGAAAGCTATTACCTAGTTTACAAGCACTCAAGGGCACCTACAGAGCACTAAATCTTCTCCAACAAGCATCCAAACCAGAGACTTTAGGATAGCCATTGTTTAATCATCTAATCATCTATTCGGTCTAGTTTCTTCTACTTGCTTGTCTATTGTGTAGTCAAAGCAAGGCTTTTTTTGTTCCGAGTTGTGTTTCCAATCAAAGAAAGCTAATTCTCAAGTTTACCAGCATTAAAAAGCACTTAGAGTGCACTAAAGCCTTCTCCAACAAGCATTCAAACTAGACAGTTAATGATAGCCATTGTCTAATCATCTAATCATCTATTCGAACTAGTTTTTTCTAGTTCTCGTCTATTGTGTAGTTAAAACAAAACTTTGTTTGATTCGAGTTATGTAGTCAATTAAAGAAAGCTATACCCCAAGTTTACACGCACTCAAGAGCACTTATATAGTACTAAAGCCTTCTCCAACAAGCACTGATGAGCACTAAAAGAGCACTAAATCCTTCTCCAACAAGTATCAAAATCGGATAGTTTAGGATAGTCAATGTCTTTTCATCTAATAATCTATTTGTGCTAGTTTCTTCTACATTCTTTTCTATTGTGTAGTCAAACGAGGCTTTGTTTGATCCGAGTTGTGTTGTCAATCAAAGAAAGCTATTTTCCAAGTTTACAAGCACTCAAGAGCACATACAGAGCACTAAAGTCTTCTCCAAGAAGCATCCAAACCAGAAAGTTTAGGATAGCAATTGTCTAATCATATAATCATCTACTTTAGCTAGTTTCTTCTACGTCCTCATTTATTGTATGGTGAAAACAAGGCTTTGTTTAATTCGAGTTGTCTTGTCAATCAAAGAAAGCTATTCACAAGTTTACAAGCACTTAAGAACACTTAAAAGCACTTACAAAGCACTAAAATCTTCTACAACAAGAATCCAAGCCAAAAAGTTCAGATAGTCGTGGTCTAATCACCTAATCACCAATTCGAGCTAGTTTCTTCTATTTTCTAGCCTAATGTGTAGTCAAAACAAAGGTGTGTTTGATCTGAGTTGTGTTGTCAATCAAAGAAAGCTATTTCCCAATTTACAATCACTCAAGAGCACTTACAGAGCACTAAAGCCTTCTCTAACACGCATCCAAACCAAAGAATTTAGGATATACAATGTCTATTCATCTAATAATCTATTCGAGCTAGTTTCTTCTACTTGCTTGTCTATTGTATTGTCAAAGCGAGGCTTTTTTGTTTTGCGCTGTGTTTCCAATCAAAGAAAGCTAATTCTCAAGTTTCCAGCATTGAAGAGCACTTATAGAGCACTAAAGCCTTCTCCAATAAGCATTCAATCTAGATAGTTCAGGATAGTCATTGTCTAATCATCGAATCATCTATTCGAGCTAGTTTCTTCTACTTTCTCGTCTATTGTGTAGTCAAAATAAAGCTTTGTTTGATTCGAGTTGTGTAGTCAATTAAAGAAAGCTATTTCTCAAGTTTACACGCACTCAAGAGCACTTATCACTAAAGCCTTCTCCAACAAGCATCCAAACTAGAGAGGTTAGGATAGTCATTGTCTAATCATCTAATATTCTATTCGAGTTAGTTTCTTCTACTTTCTTATCTATTGTGTAGTCAAAACAAATCTTTGATTGTTTTGAGTTGTGTTGTCAATCAAAGAAAGCTAATTCTCATGTTTACAAGCACTTAAGAGCAATTACATAGCACTAAAGTCTTCTCCAACAAGAATTCAAACTAGAGAGTTTAGGTAGCCATTATCAAATAATCTAATCATATATTCTAGCTAGTTTCTTTATCTTCCTCATTTAAACACTAAATCCTTCTCCAACAAGTATCAAAACCAGATAGTTTAGGATAGTCAATGTATTTTCATCTAATAATCTATTCGTGCTAGTTTCTTCTACATTCTTGTCTGTTGTGTAGTCAAACAAGGCTTTGTTTGATCTGAGTTGTGTTGTCAATCAAAAAAGCTATTTTTCAAATTTACAAGCACTCAAGAGCACATACAGAGCACTAAAGTCTTCTTCAAGAAGCATTCAAACCGAAGAGTTTATGATAGCCATTGTCTAATCATATAATCATCTAGTTTAGCTAGTTTCTTCTACGTCCTTTTTTATTGTATGGTCAAAACAAGGCTTTGTTTAATATGAGTTCTCTTGTCAATCAAAGAAAGCTATTCCACAAGTTTACCACTTACAAAGCACTAAATCCTTCTCCAACAAGCATACAAACCAGAGAGTTTAGATAGCCATTGTCTAATCACCTAATAATCTATTCGAGCTAGTTTCTTCTATTTTCTAGTGTAATGTGTAGTCAAAACAAGGCCTTGTTTGATCTGAGTTGTGTTGTCAATCAAAGAAAGAAATCCCTAGTTTACAAGCACTCAAGAGCACTTACAGAGCACTAAAGTCTTCTCCGATAAGCATCCAAACCAGAGGATTTAGGATAGCCATTGTCTAACCATCTAATCATCTATTCGGTCTAGTTTCTTCTACTTCCTTGTCTATTGTATAGTCAAAGCGAGGCTTTTTTGTTCCGAGTTGTGTTTCCAATCAAAGAAAGCTAATTCTCAAGTTTACCATCATTGAAGAGGACTTACAGAGCACTAAATCCCTTTACAACAAGAATTCAAACTAGAGAGTTCAGGATAACCATTGCGTAATCATCTAATCATCTATTCGAGCTTGTTTCTTTTACTTTCGTCTATTGTGTTATCAAAATAAGGCTTTGTTTGATTTGAGTTGTGTAGTCAATCAAAGAAAGATATTCCCCAAGTTTACACGCACTCAAGAGCACTTATATAGCACTAAAGCCTTCTCCAACAAGCATCCAAATCAGAGAGTTTATGATAGTCAATGTATTTTCATCTAGTAATCTATTTGTGCTAGTTTCTTCTACATTCTTCTCTATTGTGTTGTCAAACATGGATTTGTTTGATCCGAGTTGTGTTGTCAATCAAAGAAAGCTATTTTCCAAGTTTACAAGCACTCAAGAGCACATACAGAGCACGTAAGTTTTCTCCAAGAAGCATCCAAACCAGAGAGTTTAGGATAGCAATTGTCAAATCATTGGATCAACTACTTTAGCTTGTTTCTTCTACGTCCTCGTTTATTGTATGGTTTAATCACCTGATCATCTAGTCAAAATAAGGCTTTGTTTGATCTGAGTTGTGTTGTCAATCAACGAAAGGTATTCTCCAGTTTACAAGCACTCAAGAGCACCTACAAAGCACTAAAGTCTTCTCCAACAAGCATCCAAACCAGAGAGTTTAGATAGCCATTGTCTAATCACATATTCGAGCTAGTTTCTTCTATTTTCTAGTCTAATGTGTAGTCAAAACAAGGCTTTGCTTGATCTGAGTTGTGTTGTCAATTAAAAAGAAAGCTATTCCTCAGTTTACAAGCACTGAAAATCACTTACAGAGCACTAAAGCATTATCCAACAAGCATCTAAACCGGAGAATTTAGATAGCAATTGTCTAATCACCTAATCATCTATTCGACTAGTCTCTTCTATTTTCTAGTCTAATGTGTAGTCAAAACAATGCTTTGTTTGATCTGAGTTGTGTTGTCAATCAAAGAAAGCTATTACCTAGTTTACAAGCACTCAAGGGCACCTACAGAGCACTAAATCTTCTCCAACAAGCATCCAAACCAGAGACTTTAGGATAGCCATTGTTTAATCATCTAATCATCTATTCGGTCTAGTTTCTTCTACTTGCTTGTCTATTGTGTAGTCAAAGCAAGGCTTTTTTTGTTCCGAGTTGTGTTTCCAATCAAAGAAAGCTAATTCTCAAGTTTACCAGCATTGAAAAGCACTTAGAGTGCACTAAAGCCTTCTCCAACAAGCATTCAAACTAGACAGTTAATGATAGCCATTGTCTAATCATCTAATCATCTATTCGAGCTAGTTTTTTCTAGTTCTCGTCTATTGTGTAGTTAAAACAAAACTTTGTTTGATTCGAGTTATGTAGTCAATTAAAGAAAGCTATACCCCAAGTTTACACGCACTCAAGAGCACTTATATAGTACTAAAGCCTTCTCCAACAAGCAATGATGAGCACTAAAAGAGCACTAAATCCTTCTCCAACAAGTATCAAAATCGGATAGTTTAGGATAGTCAATGTCTTTTCATCTAATAATCTATTTGTGCTAGTTTCTTTTACATTCTTTTCTATTGTGTAGTCAAACGAGGCTTTGTTTGATCCGAGTTGTGTTGTCAATCAAAGAAAGCTATTTTCCAAGTTTACAAGCACTCAAGAGCACATACAGAGCACTAAAGTCTTCTCCAAGAAGCATCCAAACCAGAAAGTTTAGGATAGCAATTGTCTAATCATATAATCATCTACTTTAGCTAGTTTCTTCTACGTCCTCATTTATTGTATGGTGAAAACAAGGCTTTGTTTAATTCGAGTTGTCTTGTCAATCAAAGAAAGCTATTCACAAGTTTACAAGCACTTAAGAACACTTAAAAGCACTTACAAAGCACTAAAATCTTCTACAACAAGAATCCAAGCCAAAAAGTTCAGATAGTCGTGGTCTAATCACTTAATCACCAATTCGAGCTAGTTTCTTCTATTTTCTAGCCTAATGTGTAGTCAAAACAAAGGTGTGTTTGATCTGAGTTGTGTTGTCAATCAAAGAAAGCTATTTCCCAGTTTACAATCACTCAAGAGCACTTATAGAGCACTAAAGCCTTCTCTAACACGCATCCAAACCAAAGAATTTAGGATATCCAATGTCTATTCATCTAATAATCTATTCGAGCTAGTTTCTTCTACTTGCTTGTCTATTGTATTGTCAAAGCGAGGCTTTTTTGTTCTGCGCTGTGTTTCCAATCAAAGAAAGCTAATTCTCAAGTTTCCAGCATTGAAGAGCACTTATAGAGCACTAAAGCCTTCTCCAATAAGCATTCAAACTAGAGAGTTCATGATAGTCATTGTATAATCATCGAATCATCTATTCGAGCTAGTTTCTTCTACTTTCTCGTCTATTGTGTAGTCAAAATAAGGCTTTGTTTGATTCGAGTTGTGTAGTCAATTAAAGAAAGCTATTTCCCAAGTTTACACGCACTCAAGAGCACTTATACAGCACTAAAGCCTTCTCCAACAAGCATCCAAACCAGAGAGTTTAGGATAGTCATTGTCTAATCATCTAATATTCTATTCGAGCTAGTTTCTTCTACTTTCTTGTCTATTGTGTCGTGAAAATAAGGCTTTGTTTGTTTAGAGTTGTGTTGTCAATAAAAGAAAGCTAATTCTCAAGTTTACAAGAACTCGAGAGCAATTACAGAGCACTAAAGCCTTCTCCAACAAGTATTCAAACTCGAGAGTTTAGGATAGCCATTGTTTAATCATCTCTTCGAGCTAGTTTCTTCTACTTCCTTATATATTTTGTGTCAATACAAGGCTTTATTTAATTCGAGTTGTGTTGTCAATCAAAGAAGTTATTCACCAAGTTTACAAGCACAAAAGAGCACTAAATTCGTCTCCAACAAGTATCAAAACCAAATAGTTTAGGATAGTCAATGTCTTTTCATCTAATAATATATTCGTGCTAGTTTATTCTACATTCTTGTCTATTGTGAAATCAAACAAGGTTTTATTTGATCCAAGTTGTGTTGTCAATCAAAGAAATCTATTTTTCAAGTTTACAAGCACTCAAGAGCACATACAGAGCACTAAAGTCTTCTCCAACAAGCATCCAAATCAGAGAATTTAGGATAGCCATTGTCTAATAAGCTAATCATCTATTCGAGCTAGTTTCTTCTACTTGCTTGTCTATTGTGTAGTCAAAACAATGTTTTTTTTTTGTTTCGAGTTGTGTTTCCAATCCAAGAAAGCTAATTCTCAAGTTTACCAGCATTGAAAAGCACTTAGAGTGCACTAAAGCCTTCTCCAACAAGCATTTAAACTAGAGAGTTCTGATAACCATTGTCTAATCATCTAATCATCTGTTCGAGCTAGTTTTTTCTACTTTCTCGTCTATTGTGTAGTCAAAATAAGGTTTTATTTGATTTGAGTTGTGTAGTCAATTAAAGAAAAGTTATTCCCCAAGTTTACACGCATTCAAGAGCACTCATATAGCACTAAAGACTTCTCCAACAAGCATCTAAACCAGAGAGTTTAGGTTAGCCATTGTCTAATCATCTAATCTTCTATTCGAGCTAGTTTATTCTACTTTATCGTCTATTGTGCAGTCAAAACAAGGCTTTGTTTGTTTAGAGTTGTGTTGTCAATCAAAGAAAACTAATTCTCAAGTTTACAAGCACTCAAGAGCAATTATATAGCACTAAAGCCTTCTCCAACAAGCAACAAGCATTCGAACTAGAAAGTTTATGATAGTCATTGTCTAATCATTTAATTATTTTTTCAGCTAGTTTCTTCTACGTCCTTGTTTATTGTGTGGTCAAAACAAGGCTTTGTTTGATCTGAATTGTGTTGTCAATCAAAGAAGCTATTCAAAGTTTTTACAAGTACTGAAGAGCACTAAATCTTTCTCCAACAAATATCAAAACCTGATTGTTTAGGATAGTAAATATATTTTCATCTAATAATCTATTCGTGCTAGTTTCTTCTACATTATAGTCTATTGTGTAGTCAAACAAGGTTTTTTTTCGTTCTGAGTTGTGTTCCCAATGAAAGAAAGCTAATTCTCAAGTTTACCAGCATTGAAGAGCACTTACAGAGCACTAGAGCCTTCCCCAACAAGCATCCAAACTAGAGAGTTCAGGATAGTCATTGTTTAATCATCTAATAATCTGTTCGAGCTTGTTTCTTCTACTTTCTCATCAATTGTGTCGTCAAAATAACGCTTTGTTTGATTCAAGTTGTGTAGTCAATTAAAGAAAGCTATTTTCCAAGTTTACACGCACTCAAGAGCACTTATATAACACTAAAGTCTTTTCCAACAAGAATCCAAACCAGAGAGTTTATGATAGACATTGTCTAATTATCTAATCTTCTATATGAGTTATCTTCTACTTTCTTGTCTATTGTGTAGTCAAAACAAGGATTTGTTTGTTTAGAGTTGTGTTGTCAACAAGTTAATTCTCAAGTTTACAAGCACTCAAGAGCAATTACATAGCACTAAAGTCTTCTTCAACAAGCGTTCATACTAGAGAGTTTATGATAGCCATTGTCTAATCATCTAATAATCTATTCAAGTTGGTTTCTTCTACTTCCTCATTTATTGTATGGTCAAAACTAGACTTTGTTTAGTTCGAGTTGTGTTGTCAATTAAAGAAATTTATTTCACAAGCACTTAAGAGCTCTTACAGAGCACTAAAGTTTTCTCTAACAAGCATTCAAATCAGAAAATTTAGCATAGTCACGTCATCATATAATCATCTTTCTGCAATAATACTGCAACATTTTATTTTTCTTGCAGTAGTTATAATGTTTCAAAAGTTAATTAAGATGTGTTTTGTGATTCACAAATTTTGCTTATATTAACAAGATTACATTAATAAAGGAACAATTGGAAGCTCAAGAGAAAACACGTACTTACAAGCCTTTAGAGGGTATTTGGTAGGGGTGTAAATAGATCAGATAATATCCGATTTTATTCGGATTCATATCCGATTTTATTCGGATTCGTATCCGAAAAATAACAAAAATTATCCGATTCGTATCCGTATTCGAAAAATTTAATGGATAAGGATACGATTTGGCAATCATCTATTCGTATCCGACCGTTTAGCTATAATCTAATAATATCCGAAGTTATTGAAGATATTCCGATATTATCCGATTTGTATCCGAATTCATAACCAAAAAATTCATATTATATATATATTTTATTGGATTTTGTATGAAGATTACAAATCTAATTAATTTTATATATAATTTGTGTTTATGTATCACATTATTTTATAATTCATTGATGCATTTGGATAAACACATATCAAGTAAGGATTATTTTTATTATCCGAATAATATTTGTTTCGTATCTGTATCCGTCCGATATTCAATCCGTATCCGATATTCGATTAATATCTGATTCGTATCCGAGACTATCCGAATTCGTATCTATATCCGAAATTTTTTTACGGATAAGGATACGGTAAGACGATTATCCGTCCGAATCGATCCGTTTACACCCATAGTGTTTGGTATCAGTTATTTCTTTCAAAATAGAGTTCTTGTTTTTATAATGAACAGTCTTCAACTATATTCTATTATTGTTCGGTAGAAATATTTTGGACGAAGAAAGAATTATGTGAGTTAGAAAATAATAAACAAATACTACGAAAAAAAAGAAAGTTTGTTTATTGCATGATCTTCAAAATCTTCAACAAAAAAAATGTTGGAAGAAGAACTTCTGAAATGTTATTGAGATCTCTTATCTTGTGTTGATATTTTTCTTTTGAAATAACTCTTTTTTCATCTAATTTCGAAAAAATAAGTGATATCAAACATACCCTAAACAACAACCATACAAAACCAGAATTGTTTCTCATGATAATCTCGTATGCGAGGATGTTACATGGAATAATTAACTTTTTCTTTGTGTAGTAGCAAGGATGGGGTATAGTTAGCTAGTACTACTTGGCGGTTGGCACTTCTGATCTGCTCAGAAAAATGAAATATACTGCAAATTACTATGAACTTAACGGTCTAAATCTCCACTGGATGGGAATATCTTCAATAATTCGATATACAACCCGAGCCTATATCGATCTTGCAACGTTGATGAGATGATCCTATATAAGTAAGCGATAGCAATATAGCATAACTTTTTTTTTTGAGAAATAAATGAGTAGTTTTTGCCCTCAAATATTATTCAAAGTGATCTAAAATCTTTCAGTGACCTTTGACTTTCACTAAATTTCGAACTCGAGACCTCCACTTAAAACCCGTTGCTCTTTTGTCACTAGACTAAGAACAGTTCTTACAATATAGCATAACTATTCACCTTCCAGAAAATCATCACTTGAAAATGATGTTCAAATGATGATTTTGACAATCTTAGTCTTCAACCTTATAATGAATATTATGGACTAAAAAACAGTAAAAATGGATTTCATTACATGCATTTTAGTGGACTGAGTGACTTTCTGATCTTAATTTCGAGAAATGATTAGCTTTTCTGATTTGCAATCAAGCTGTCAACGAAAGTAACATGCACATTTGAGACATAACGGTCCATTATTTAATTTATGGAAAATGTTTCGACGATACAACAATCGATACACTAATCGATACCACTGAACACCTTCAGTTTTGTTCGTTTTGCACATTATTGTAATTATTATGCACATTATTTTATTATTATGCAACTGACTGAACGTTCAACAAAAAACGCTCATCTGAATTTAATGGACAAATCTAGTTATATTTAATTTGCACATTATTTCTATTATTATGCACATTATTTTTGTTATTATACATCTAATTGTTACTATGCACATTATTTAAAATATTATGCGTATTATTTGAATTGTTATGAATGTTACGAACATTATGCACATATTTTTTTTTATTATGCACATTATGTAATTATTATACATGTTATTTAAACTATTATGCAAGTTATGAAACTAAGTGTACTAGTATTGATATGACGATATAACAATGAACATAATAACAAAAACAATATACATAATAACAGAAACAATATGCACAATATCTGCAAATTGAATAGAACACATCCAATTCGTACCGATGACAGTATCGAATAACGTATCTCTATATCAATTCCCTTAATTTATAAGCAGAGTGATAATAGCTTAGCAATATGACACATTAAAATGTTAAAATATCTTCTCAATCAAATAATAACAAGTCCAATTGGCAGAAAAGTTTTTGCCTAAAATAACAGCCAATCAGCCTATTCAACATATGCTATGATTTTGCTACCATTAATGAAATCATCACTCATGTAAAGCAAAGAGTGTGATCTATCAAACAAAATCATTATGTAACGTCCAAAAAGAACGGCACATACCACTAGTAACTAGAGATGCAGCATCAAAGAACAAACCACCTTGTCTTCTCAAAACATACAGACTAACATTGCTACACATTACATCCGTTTGCAGTAAATAAAAACTCCAAACTAAAGAAACTGATCAAGACTGGATGGGCTTAATCTTGAAGTGCAAAGATATCAGAGAGAAAACAAAGCACTTGAGGTCCTGCAAAATAGAAAACCAAAAGTTAAGGTACTCACCACAATGTTCATCAATGCAAAGATAGCAACCTAAACTGGCTGAATGTATGAACTTCTGTAAAAAAACCGACTTATTTTCCTCTGGAATTATGAAAGGAAGTCTCACTAGCAATTTTATAAACCAACTGGTAAAGCTACTTTATGAAGCGGCAATTGGGCTCAGTAACCAACAAACAACGCATAATTGATGAACTATTAACTAAAACCATTCGCCAAACTTATCAGATCCAGTGTTTACCAAGCTTCCAGAGATACAAAAAGCTTCGAGAGATACAAAAATACAACAACAATCGCAACAACAACAACAACAAAGACTTTATTCCCAAATAAATTGAGATATGCTAAAAATGAAACTCAATCTAAAATAAAAAATCATTATAAATAATAATAACAATAATATAATAAATAGTAAAATAGAAATAAAAATAGAAGTATAGAAAAAATAATAATAATAATAATACATTATTCTACCAATCATAAGTTTAGACTAACACTCTACGTCATTAATTCTAGACTAAAATCGTACAACTATAACACTTTTTCTAAAATTTAGTTTGTCACGATTGTGATTAGTGGATTATTGACTTTCATGCACTCCTATCTGACACCAACTATTTGGAGACATGTCATGCCTTTAAGTTCATTTTTACAGTTTCATCCCATGTGAATTTCGATCGACCCTACATCTTTTTTTTCAACGCGACTTAAAACTCCATACTTGTGCGTCAGAAGGCCTCCGCTGGATACGTCATACCATCTCAAACGATATTGAACAAGTTTCTTTTCAACCGGTGCAACCCCGTCCTTGTCACGTATATCGTCATTTCTAATGTGATCCCTTCTTGTATGCCTACATATTCACTGTAACATACGCATCTCTGTCACGCTCATCTTTTATATGTATTGCCCTTTAGTAGCTCAAAATTCTGCTTCATACAACATTGTGGGTCTAGTCGCCATTCTATAGAACTTATTTTTTAACCTTTGTGGGACCTTGTCACATAGAATGCCAGATGCTTGTCGCCATTTATCCAACCCGCTTTTATTCTCTGGCTAACATGCTAACATCTTCATCAATCTCGCCATCACTCTGTAGCATCGATCCCAAATATCTAAAGGTGTTTCTTCTATGCACTACTTGTTCATCTAAACTAACATCTCCATATTTTGATCGAACGCCACTGAACTTGCACTTCATATACTTAGTCTTAGTCCTACTAAGTCTAAAATCTTTTGATTCTATAGTCTTCTTCCACAACTCTTAATTTTGTCAATTAGGAGCACATCGTCCGCAAAAAGGATGCACCAAGGAATGTCACCTTGTATATCTTTTGTGATCTCATCGATCAATAAGACAAAAATGTAAGGGCTCAAGGCTGGCCATTGATGTAAGCTTATCTTAATGAGAAAGTAATCAGTCTCGTCGTCACATATTCTAACACTAGTCACAACGTTATTATACATATCAATGATATCATTAATAAGGTTACCATACTTTTTAGAGACTTTTTTCTTTTCAAATGCCCACCACATAATCTTCTTCGGTACTTTGTCATATGTTTTCTTCAAGTCGATGAATATTATATATAAATCATTCTTCTGCTCTCAATATATCTTCATCAGTTGTCTTGTCAAGAAAATCGCCTCCATAGTTGATAGTCCGAACATAAAACCAAATTGATTTTTCGTAACACTTGTCATCTTTCTTAAACAATGCTCAATCTCTCTCCCAAAACTTCATTGTGTGGCTCATAAGCTTGATTCATCTGTAATTAGTGCAACTATCTCATTTATTCTTGAAGAAAGTACTAACATACTTCTCCTCCACTCGCCCAGCATTTTATTTTACCGGAAGATGTTATTGAACATCTTAGTTAGCCATACTACCCCTATATCTTCAAGGCATCTCCATACCTTGATTAGGATGTTATCAGGCTTTACCTACTTTCATTCTTTTTAACGCCTCCTTCACCTCCATCTCTTGAATTATTCACAAATCACCTGTTGTTGTCAAAAAAAAGTCATCTGGCTCAACCAGAGTGCTTTCGTTCTCTCCGTTGAACTTGTCGAAGTATTCTCTTCATTTGTTCTTGATCTTTTCGTCTTTCACCAAAACAAATGTCTATTTGTCTCATCTTTGATGCATTTGATTTGACTGAAATATGTCGTCTTTCTCTCGCGGAGTTTGACAATCTTACAGACGTCCTTTTCGCCTTCCTTCGTACCTAGCTTATGATATAAATCCTCATAAGTTTGACATCTTACTTCACTCACAACTTTCTTTGCATTCTTTTTTGTTGTTTTATACTTCTGTACATTGTTTTCATTCTATCATGATGCAAACACTTATAACAGTTCTTCTCCTTAATAGTTTTTTGCATGTTCTCGTTCCACCACAAAATTTCTTTAGGTTCAGGTTGATTTTCCTTAGTCACTCCAAATACTTTTGTAGCTACTTTTCGAATGCGAGTTGTGATCTTCTTCCACATATTATTAACATCGTAATCGTCTTCGTTAAAAGTTTCTTCTTCGATCATCTTGTCCTTAAAAGACAAGTTGGGCATCTCTTTTGAGTTCCCACCATCTCGTCCTGGATATTTTGACGTCTTTGTCTTGTCGAGCGCGTATTCGAAAGCGAAAGTCCGAGACCACAAGCTCGTGTTGTTGGACGACACACTCTTCGGATATAACCTTGCAATCTACAAGCTCGAGTGTTGACCACGACTGAAGATAACTAAATGACACTTTCTAAAAAAAGTGTTAGTTATAATGATGTCATATTCTACAGCGACGTTCAATATGTTTTCTCCTTCTTGATTCCTATCACCATATCTAAATCTCCCGTGCACTCTTTCAAACCTCCACTAGTTGTACCAACATGACCGTTGAAGTTTCCTACTATTAAAAACTTCTCATCACTAGGCACACCTCTAAGCATATCTTCTAGATCTTCCTAGAATTGTTTCTTGACGTTCTCACATAAACCTATTTGTGGGGCATACACCCTAACGACATTTAAAACTAATTCGCCAATGACCAACTTAACTAAGATAAGTCGATCTTTTCAAGTCTCCTAACATCGACAATTTCATTCTTGAGGCTCCGGTCAATTAAGACGCCTACTCTATTCCTGCTTCGTTCAGTTCTTGTATACTATAGCTTAAAACCAGTATTTTCCACCTCTTTCACCTTCTGACCCGTCCATTTAGTCTCTTTAATGCATATAATATTTATACATCTCTTAATCGCAGTATCAACTAACTCTCGTAGCTTACCTGTTAAGGATGCTACAACTACCCAAACAAATTATATTATCCTCGGCTAGCTTCCTTACTCCTCGCACTCGTCGAGTAAAGTGCAAAGACCCTTACTCATTTGTCACTACACCCGAGCGCCGATGCATCGCGTTACTAAGGGAGTAACGACTCGGCCCTTGCACATTTAACACCATACCCGATTCCTACATAGCACGTCGCTAAGAGGGTTAAGACCCAATGCAAGTTTATTGGGTTTCATTTCCATGGGAATGGCTAATTCTTTTTACGTTGACTCGTCAAGCCTATCACAACCCTCCTCCTTTTCTGAGCTTGGGACCGGCTATGTTAAAACAACACATGTGGAATTCAGAGATACAAAAATACAACATACTAAAATAAGATTAATAAACGAATTAACCATATACAATATACAGAAGAAGGCACAGTTACCACTCCCAAAGCTACCTGACCTCACTAAAACCAATAATTACAAACTCAGCTTGTAATACAGAAACCATTCCAAACTCTACCAAAAACTGAGAGAAATGGCATGAAGGATACTGACAACAAAATTAAGAACAGAAGAAAGAGACCTGGACAAGGTAGTAGAAGATGCGGAGGCCCTCGGGGTCCTTGGAGGTTTGGACGTCAACAAGTGAGCCAATTTTTGAGGTGGTGAAGGAGATGTGCTCATTCCCCATCACAATCTCCAGCTCCTGCCGACCCACTCTGTCGGGCTCTGGCCAGTTATTGTCATCTTCCTTCATTATCTACATTTTTTATCAAAACAATAAAAATCTAATTTGTCAGTTCTTCTCATCTACTTTTTAACGGTTAATTTTGTTGTTGACATAAATGGCAAGCTCAACCAAACTAAGACCTCAAACCCTCAATGTTGAAGCAAGTAGAATTAACAGTTTTTTATTATTGATAAAACCCAAGTAGCCCCCACAATCCCCAATTTACAGCAGATAAACAAGTAACCGAGATAAAGGACCTAAATGCTATTGTTTGAACGTGACCAAAACATGATGATGGTGCTGAAAGGCAATTAAAATGTTAATGCCTGCAGCTGAATGGAAAAGAGAACAACAATAGGGGAAAAAAGAGAGAATGTCTTAAGCTTGTTTTCAGCTTCCGAACACATGATTTTCAATTCCAGAAACAATGGCACAATCTGTGATGACTTCTGCATAATTTCTTCATTTATGTTTAAACATATATCCAAGGGGTTAAAAAATATCTCAAGCTTCAACAATAGTATTCATGGAACTTCATAAACACCAACCACGTCATAACCCTTGCTTCACAAGTCCCATATATGTTTGACAACTGCACAACCAAGTCCTATTGGTCCTTAGTTGCAGAATTTGGAGCAGATAATATGAAACATCAGGATAATTAAATTTCAACCTAGTAGAAGCTAATGCCAACTTGAATCCAATGTATGGGATTCATATCTAGCCTACGCAACTTGTTTGGGACAAAAGGCTTTGTTGTTGTTGTTGAAGCTAATGCCAACTTAAATGCTGCTTCGAAATGATTGGATAAATAGGCTCATTTGTCTGACAGCAAAACATAAAAACTCCAAAAATAAAGAAAAAAGATATCTAACGAAACCCTAGAAAGACAGAAAGGAAGAATGTGGTATTGAATAGAATAATCTAGGGTTTGAACTTTGAACCTCGCTCTCAGCAATGATACGGCGACACTCGCGAAGAACGGAGGGGGTAAGGAACACCTCCTTGCGAATCATGGTGTCGTTCTTGTAGTTAGAGTTGTTGGCGTAGCGCAGTTTCCCATCAGGTCGAAACTCGAACTCCAAGAACTCGTGCCCGAACTTCCCCTTGTGACCCACGTAGTATCGCAGGTAGAACTCCTCGTCACTGCTACTCCCCGCCATTTTCGTCTTCTCTTCTTCTCTCCCTTCCGATTCTTCTTCCCTCTTCTTTTTCTCGATTGAGGTACTTTCAAGTTTCAAGGGTTTTGAGGTGATTGTGGAGCGGAGGTAAACCTCATATATGTGCCAGATCAACATGGTTATGATGTAAAACGGGCCGAACAAAGGATCGATATGATTAGATTTTTTGTGGGCCGGAGTACTTACATAAGCACCAGTCTTATTGCGTATGTTCGGCAGCAAGGATTAAATATCCTTAAAGGGTTAATCACTCTTAATCTCGCCGAACGACGAGTCCTTAGTCAAGATTAAACCTCTCACTTAACCTAAGTGCCTAAGGCACCTTCTCCCCCGCCTTTACAATTTTTACTCCTGAAAGGCTCCTTTTAGCTCAAAATGGTTTCTTTTTTTACAAATTTACCCCCGAAAAGTAGCTTGCTAAAAAGGACCTTTCATTCGTAATCTTGCTCTGGCGTCGAACACTTGCACCTTTGATACGATTAAATTCTTAATCTGTTGTCTCTTAATCCTTGCTGCCGAACACACCCACTCGTTCGATTTTTTTTGAAGATTTTTTTGAAGATTAAGACTTCTGATGGCACTGAATGGGCGGAAATTAAAAGAAATGGGCGCGTCCAGTTATCGAGTCGCGATCTCATCACCAGAGTCGACCCCTCCACCTATTCGATCGAAAATCACAGAAAACCCTAGAATGCTTTGACGATCCTCCTCACCACTCAGTCGAGAGTCGATCCCTTAACCCAGAATCGAAAATCACAGAGAAACCATCACCCCAGTCGAACTCATCACTCAGTCGAACTCATCTCCTTAGTAAAAACCTAGCGACCTCATCACCCAGTCGATTCTTGGTCTCCGTCGATTCTCGCTGCCTGATCTCCGTCGCCACCAAAAGCTACTCCTTCGACGGTACATTTCCTTTTTCCTTTACAAAATTGGTATCTAGTATCTGGTATCTGGTTTGTTTGTGCTAGACATGTTTGTATTTAAATTTGGGTTTCAAATAAATGCTTGTATTTGGTATCTGGTATTGCTTGTAGCTGGTATCTGATGTTTAAATTTGGGTTTCAATTAGGAGTGCCTGTTGGTATCTGGTATTTCAAGTTCATTATTGCAAACTGAATTTTGCTTGTATCTGGTTTCTGGTATTGTTGGGTTAGACATGTTTGTGTTTAAATTTGGGTTTGATATAATTCTATTTAAATTTGAGATACCTAACTTCATACTTGTTCATCACAGATGGATGAAAAAAATCCTTATGTCGGGTTTGAAGAATTTTCATCGCTGGATGAGATAGAGCTAGAAGAATTTGCAGAGAGTTTAGCAAAAGGTGAAGGTGAAGTTACTGCCACATTGGATGAATTACGGCCTTGTGTTGGTATGGAGTTTCAGATAGTGGAAGATGTCTATACTTTCTACAATATATATGCCGGGCATGTTGGGTTTGGTATTCGTAAGAATCATCAGAGCAAAACAAACAACAAGGTGACAACTTGTAGATTTGTTTGCAACAAGGAAGGCTTCTCAAGACGTCAGAGAGCCGAATTGAAAGGGTTGAATTGTTCAATAGGTCACAAGCCACCTTGAAGGGAATATGGAACTACAAGAACCAATTGTAAGGCATCCCTTAGCATAAAGCTAGTGAATGGTGTACTTTGGCAAGTTTCTGTTTTTAATGAAGACCACAATCATGAGCTCTCAAATCTCCAGCCAAGGTTCGAAATATGCGGTCCCAAAGGCGATTTACACCAAAAGAGAGAGATAATTAGTCATATGAGTGCTCAAAACATTGCTACATCGAAAATATATGCGTACATTGTTGTGAGACCGGGTGGAAAAAGGCAACTCCATTTTAAGAAGAAGGATGTTAGTAATCAGATTTCACAACAAAATAGATGGGTTATTGGAATGGATGTTGAGACCACTTTGACTTATTTTAGAAAAAAATAGCAAGAAGACCCTGAGTTCTTTTATGAAGTAGATGCAGATGACCAAGGGTTGGCACAACATATATTTTGGGTTGATGGCAGAGCAAGAAGGGTATATTTGGAGTTCGGAGATGTTGTCACTTTTTACACTACCTACAACACGAATAGATATAGCATGCCTTTGGCGTTGTTTATTGGGATGAATCATCATAGGCACTCGATATTTTACGGTATGGCTCTTATTAGATCAGAGATGAAGGTGGATTTTACTTGGCTTTTTAAAACATGGTTAAAGGCAATGTATGACAAGCATCCAAAATATATCCTCACTGATCAAGATCCTGCAATGAGGGCTGCCATTAAGGTAGTTTTTGCTAACACTACGCATCGATGTTGTCAATAGCATGTGATATGAAAAGCAAGAGAGAAGTTTCTGGCCATATACCATGCAAAATTCGGTTTGGAGGATGCTTTGAAGGATGTAATTAATCGTAGCTTGACGGTGTCAGATTTTGAGAAAGTGTGGGGCAAGATGCTTAAAGAATATGAAATTCAGAACGAAGGTCATTGGAAGGTAATGAATGACAAAAGGAATCAATGGGTTCCGGCATTTTTTCGTGACAAATTCTTTGCTGACATGTCCACCACCCAACGAAGCAAGAGCATGAATGCAATCTTAAAACTGTGGCTAACCAATCACACCTCCATTTATCAATTTGTCCAGTTGATTGAAAACATGATACATGAGATTTGGGATAGAGAAAGTGATGAAGATATAAATAATATCAATGAGATTCCATGGTTGTGGTCACCATACCCAATAGAGCATGAGGCTCGTTGTATTTACACAAGACAGAACTTTGCGGTATTTAAGGAGCTACTAAAAGAGAGTTGCTTGGGTGTAGTAATCGAGCATGAAAGGGATAAAAAGTATGAGGTGAGCATTAAAATAAACCCTCTTGCTGGAAAATGGAAACTAGGATCATTCTGTGTTGATGTAGATAAAGGCACATGAACATTCTCTTGCGATTGTAAGGGGATTGAATTCGAAATTTTTTATGCCAACATGCGATCAAAGTATTGCATCACGTGGGTCTGGAGTATCTCCCCAAAAGATATGTACTACGTTGATGGTGTAAGGGTGCCAACACTAACACAAAGAGGCTCGTTGAAGAGAGATACAATAGTGGGGAAGAATTTGAAACATTACAGGCTTTTAGAAAGACTAAACTATGGTTAGAGTACCAAAAGGTTGAAGATGAGATGATTTTCACGTGGCATTGTCTAGAATGTTGGATTTACAAAATGACTTGGTTGCGAGGAGGCAAAATTATGTTGCATCAGTGACAAAAGAAGCCGTCATAGTGGTACCTCTTGCAATAGAAGAAGCTGAAAAGATGCCAGTCTAGAGATATATCTTGACCCCTTTGTCACAGTGTAAGGGAAGAAAGAAAAGAGCCGGAAGGTGGAAACCTAACACAGAGATAAAGGCAAAACAAAGAAGAACTTGCAGTTATTGTCACACCAAGGAAGGTCACAGCCTAAGAACATGTCCTAAGGTTTGATCTGTTTGTTCTTTTTTTTGCATAATATGTTTTCTGCACAATATGTTTTCAACAGAATCTATTTTGTTGTTTTCAGCGACAAAGGGATCTCGTTAAGGGAAAGAAACATTTAGAGGCATCGGAAGACGAAATCGGAGATGAAGATGAATTCAACAACGAGTCAGATACTTAATAGAAGCAATTTTATGTACTAATTTTGTTAAGGGATCTTGTTAGAAGCAATTTTATGTACTGATTTTATGAAAGAATCTTGTCAGATGTACTGATTTTATGCATGCGATCTTGTCAGAATCTTGTTAATGAAAGAAATATTGTTTTATGTACTGATATCTTTGGCAGAAGCAATTTTGTCTTGTTGATTGGTAGAAGTCATTTGTTCAACAGCGAGTCAGAATCTGCTTGATACCAAGTTCTGTTGATGCATATATACTAAGAATCATATCAATAATACATCAAACATAAAGCAAAAAAGATAAGATGATAAATAACAAAAATAGAAACTAACAATAGAATTATGAAACAGAAACAGAAACTAACAATAGAATTTCTGTCTACATAATAGAATTCTATGATTCATACATAACTCCAATAGAAATATAACCAAGACAACTACAAATTAAAATGACCAAAGTTTAGCAATTGCATAGCACAACATAAGTACAATTACACCAAGAATTATGAAACTAACAATCATACATTTTTGCAGAAATTCTAGTTTCTCTCTCACATAATAAGGGTAGAAATGGACCTTGTCGCACCAAGCACGAAAAAAACTACCACCAGTACAGTCGCATGCATAAAATTCGCGGTTCGGGTTACTTTTAGTACCATATCGCTTAACTTGACGCAGAAATTTACAATTCTTGCAATAATACAATGGCTCCCGCAAACTTCCTTTCTTCATCTCTCAAACTGAAAAATGAATCAAATGTCAAGTAGCCATAAAAGATGTTGTGCTGAAACTGACAGTTTCTGGAACTGACAATTTTTAAGATGTTTTGCTGCTGCAATTTTCTGGAACTAACAACTACCCATTTTCATCTCTCAATTAGTAGGTCTTTGGGCAAAATACTCTATTAATTAAGAAGAAGAAAGTGCCTATATGATGACAGATAATGCGATGCATATTAATCAATTCAAAGACTAATGGCATGTGACAATCTGGCCAAAATGAGAGAGACCGAAATGAGAGAGGTAAAATAAGAAGGTAGTAAAATCTGGCTAGTATTTTGATGATTTGAATTTTTTATTCGATCACACATTACACATGAGCATTTAAATCGACGGTCAGAAAACAAGCAACAATGATCTAGGTAGTAAAATAAGAAGGCTAAACCATATTAAAAAAAATTGTAAAACAATACCTTAATTAGTTGGTATGAACTTTTTGAGAAGGGACGGGTGGTGTCGCTTACTCTCTGATGCGATGCTATTCGAGCAAATGATTGAGCAATATGTTGCATCTTTGAGAGGATCGAGGTAAGCAGAGGAGAGGAATGACGAGAAAGTTGCGAAGGGGAAGAGAAGGATCTAAGGTTTTCGAGGTTTAGGGTTTTTGAGATTTTGGGAAGGAGGGAGGACAAGTGAGTTGCGATGGGGATATGTGAGAGACGACTCGACAGGGTGGAGAAGAAATGCGACAGTGCTGGGCTCAATGTCGCATCTAGGGTTTCTAATGGGATTTGTGAGGGATTTGGGAGAGAGATATTCTAGTTCAGGATGCATGGAGAAGAAAGGAGCGACTCGCAAAACGACGACTGGAGGACTCCTTTTCATTTAATTTCCAAAGTCTCAGCGCCCCCTCTAGCACGAATCTTCTAAAAGAATCAGACGTCCAGGATTCTTAAGCACAATAAGGTTGGTGCTTATGTAAGTATCATAGCCCAACTATATATATATATATATATATATATATATATAGTGAAAGGATCGGATGACAATAATTTTGGTGACACCAACTATGACAATAATCATTTTTGCATTTTTAAAGTCCAAATTAAATTATTGATCCAAACCATTGAGCATGATCTCCATAATAAAATATTTTTGCAGATCAAATTTTACATTTTTTGAATTTTTTTACTATTTATCTGTGTTACCCGAATACAACGTAGATCCATTCGAATTCGTATCCGATACGCACGGATACGAAATTCACGTCTAATTCGAAACATTGCGTATTCTCCCGAATCAGAGTATTTTATTAGCAAAGAAAAAGTTTGTTCATTGATGTGTTGACACCTCACGTAATGGTCAAAGCAACTTGGACATCGAAAAGGAAAAGCATATAATCATATAGCAGTCAAAGCCACTTGAGGACCCCACCACCTATAGACTCAATTGTGCTACTTACTTCTAGTACAAAAATGTCACAAAAATTATTAATAGTGCGTCAATTTAAGTATAATACACTAAAAATTGCAAATTAATTTGAACTGTTATTAATATGAACATACATACTCAAGTTTGTATAGCCAAAAGAAGTAAAATAAATAAATAAACAAATTCTAAGCATTTTAATATATGATGTGATTTTATTATTATTATTATTATTATTATTATTATTATTATTATATATATATATATATATATATATCTGCACCCGTATCCGTGATTTTTTGAAATCGTCGTATTTCTGCACCCGCACTCATGCAACATAGCTATTTATTAAGATGGGTGTAAAATTCAACAATTCAAGTAGTTATAACTTTGACATATTTTTGCACCCGTCTTAATAAATAGTAAAAAAATTCAAAAAAAATGTAAAATTTGATCTGCAAGCATATTTTATTGTGGAGATCATATTCAACAGTTTGGATCAACAATTCGTAATT
Source organism: Eleocharis quinqueflora (assembly GCA_964058865.1). Taxonomy (NCBI): domain Eukaryota; kingdom Viridiplantae; phylum Streptophyta; class Magnoliopsida; order Poales; family Cyperaceae; genus Eleocharis; species Eleocharis quinqueflora. The sequence goes on from CAXKVX010000499.1 coordinate 128,258, forward strand.
TGAAAATAAAAAAATGGTTGTTGTTATAGTTGGTGTCACCAAAGTTGTTGTCATTTGATCCCTCCTCATATGTGTGTGTGTGTGTTTGTGCGTGTGTGTATAGAAAGAGTGAGTACTTTGTAAAATACATTCGTTGTTATTTTGGATCGTTAAATTTTGAATCATTTGTAACAAAAATAATTTTGATAAGATATTCAGCGGTCTAAAATTAAAAAGCGTTTGTTTTGCAAAGTACAATAACCATGTTTTATATATAGATCATAGAATACTCACATTATATATAAAATAGTTTCTTTTCATAAAATAGTGTTTCGGTTTTAAATGAAATCATTTGCAAGCGCGTACATCCAAGGGGAGGAGGACGTAAGTTGGGATTGATATAGGCATCCTTATCACCTGTATGCACCCCGTTGATCAGGTTCACAGGGGACACCTTACACTCTTTAGGGATGGTAACACTAAAAGTATATTTCGGGTCACCACCTTGTCAAACAGAACTGTTCTTCAAGTTCTTGGTAGTAGATGCTACCTCGAGGTACAATGTCATTCTGGGACGACGTACCCTCTATAAGTTGGGAGTCATAATTTCTACTTCACATCTACTACTAAAATTCTCAACCAAGTAAGGTATCGATAGCGAATGGGGTGACCAGAAAGCTTCCAGAAGTTGTTACTAAATAACACTTCGAGGGATTCCCATGTTGTGCAAGTAGATAAAGCAGTGCCAGAGGAGATCGATCTCGTTTATGAAGATCTTGTTGAAATTGAGACGTCAAGTTCAATAAATAAAGTTCAAATTGCATGTTATATGATTAATATATTATATACTATCACCAATATTACGAGTGATATGAGATGTGCCAAATGTGATTAACTAAAATAATGGCATAATACATATTTTGCTAAGATTTTGGTACAAATACATATGGAATTTAATGTGAATTAATTATAATTATTGATGGACCGATTATGATAAATTAAATTAATACTAGTGTTAATGTAATATTAGAAAATTTATTTAGACTAAAACCAATTGAATTAGATCAAGGCCCAAGTAAAACAGTTAAAACAACAAGTCTATCTCGGGCCGCAATGGCCCCATTTATGACCGCAATAGAATAAGACTGATTCGAGAATAAATCAACAGATTTCAGTCCATGTCAATTGTGGCTGCAATGGCCCCCCTTTGCAGCCGCAATAGAGTACTCTGAAGGCATAATTCCCTACCTTATTTTGCTGATATCTTTCTGACTTGTGTTCCAAATGATACCAAATTTTGTGTACGTGTTTACAGCAATACATAAGACAATTTGAAAAAGAATGGGAGAGAATTTAATATCAAATATTTCGAAGAATATTTTGTTGGATTAGACTCATCTATTGTTTGACAATTTGCAAAACAATTAAAGTACTAACCTTGCACATGAGTTTTGGTGAAGATGCAGGTTAAAATACATACATACCAATGTCAAACATTGCTCAAACATTCCCTGGACAAGTCAAGATATGCTTAAGTCATCAAAGAAAGACTTCACTATGCCAAACATAGCACATCATTACCATAACGCTCCAGGACTCGTTACAACGGATTAGCAACCCATCATATCGAGTGTCCAAGGTGTCATAACGCGTCAAGAGGAGAGAGAAGCAATAGAAGCATGGGATTTCCCGAGGGCAGCATTACTGTAATGCTTGGCCAAGGCGTCATAACGCCTCTCAACCCATTATAATGGGTTTCCCAAGCATTATAACGGGTTCCTGAAGAGATGGCCCACAAGACAACTGCACAAGGGCATTTCTGGAAGTTGCCCAAGGCGTTATAACGCCTTGCCCAAAGCGTTATGGACTCTATGTAACGCCAGGAAGGTTTTTGAAGGTTCCAAGATCCCAAGAAGTGTCCAGCCTATATAAATGATACATAAACGAATCAGCAAAGTATCAAAACATTCCTACAAGCTTCCAAGCATCAAATTGAGTACAACAAATAGCTTAATTCAAGTCTCATCCAGCTACCTAACCTAGAGAGCATTAGGATAGCTACTATTCTCTTATTGTCTATTCGAGAACAAACTCTTAGCTAGTTTTTAGTCTTTGGTGCATCACATTTATGTTGTCTATCGGACCTTTTTATCGTGTAGTGTGGTGTTGCCCAATACATTGGTCTAGGAGAAGAAGATTGACTTGCTTGTGTAGAAGAAGTCAAAGATCGGCTCCACACTTTGTAAAGAACACTCGTTTTATAGTGAAATTAGCTCGGAAGGAAGATTTGGTTCCGAGAAACCCGTGGACATAGGCCTAAGTTGATTGATAGGCCGAACCACGTTACATAGCGTGTTATCTTGTTCTCGATTGCTCTATCTTCACTCTCTCTCTCTTTACTATTTTGCTCTTTGTTGATTTGTGATTTGCTCTATTACTTCTTAAATTTGCTTACTCTATTTTTTGGCTAGGTGATTAAGGTCTAAAATTTTTTAATTTGAAATTATTGATTGAAAACGCTTTCGCCTAGTAAATTGACCTTAGTCTTGCGCTTTAAGCTCCAATTCTAATTCTAACAATTGGTATCAGAGCAAAATGTTCATACCTAGCCAAATTTGACCAACATGAGTCTTGACATGAGTATGGTTGAGCCCCCTAAACTCTTGCGAAATGAAAATTTTGAGCTTTGGAAAAAGGCAATGCAAGAGTACCTTAGTGAAAATGATCTCTTATACACATTTGACAAAGAAATCGTCTATGCTACCAAGGATTCACCTTCTAGAATCCTAGATAATAGCAATGCCTATTACTTTATTTTGAACTTTGTAGATGAATCCTTAGGGGAAATCCTTGATTCTAATCTAGCATATGAAATGTGACATACTCTTGAAAATACTTTTAGAGAAAATTCTTATTCTAATAAGTGTGTTTCGAGTTTAGATAATCACAACGTTGATTCTACAATTATTTTACAAGAGGAGAACAACACATTGGCACAAGAGCAAGTTGATGAAGGAAAAACAAAGGATGAAGTGAATGATGAAATAACTAAAATTTTCGCCAAGTCAATGAAGAGTATCTAGATGAAAAGGGAATTACAATCGCATTTTCTTCCAACTCTCTATAAGAGGTACATTTAAATTCTTATAGTTTAGGCACTAGGTCTATATCAAAGAATAGAAAGCCTTTGTATGATGACCAAGACTTCTTTAGTGAATATAAATTAAGAGTAAACTATGATAAAGCAAGGATGTGCTTGGATAAAAAGGAAGAGAAAATTAGTGAATATTTTAAAAGAATTTGCAAATTAGAATCTAAGTTAAATCTTATTGATTCCAAAAATGAAATAGAGCCTATTCCAAAAGTTAAATCACCTTGTGCTAAGACTTGTACATTTATCTCTATCATTCGTAAGAGAAAACCATCCAAACCAAAATGTACTCACCATGCATTTAGATACAATAAAAGATTTTCACATAATAAGTTGGACAAAGAGAAGGATATTGCTTCTTTGGAGATTATTCAAAAGAATGTAGAAATTATTATGCCCAAAATAATTCAAAAGTTTCATAAACATAAACCTAAGGCCAACACCGTTAAGAAGTACTATTTCAAAAAGCCTAGGATAATGAAAGCTAAAGGGTATCATTACAAAGCTAAGTGTTTTGAGCACAAACATAGAACTATTTACTCTTGCACAAAAATACCATGGATATCTAGTAACTCAAACATTACTTGTCACCATTGTAGTCATCTAGGTCATATGGCATTCGAATGTCCTTTCAAGAGAAATAAACTTAAGGAACTTTATGTTTGAGTTCCCAAAATCCTCAAACCAAATTAGACAATTCACAAGTATCTCAAAAGTGAAACCCTAAAATCAAGTTTTAGTTTTAAAACAATAATTACGTGTCTTTTTAAAAACTTAGGTATGCTTGGCTTCATCATACAAAAGATTTTCTTGGATAATAAACAGTGGTTGCTCATACCACATGACGAGTAATAGATATGTCTTTAAGAATCTTACACAATATGATGGAGACCAAGCGATTTTTGGAAGCAATGAACGTGAAAGTAAAATCGTTGGAATCGGATCCGTTGGTAACAATCATCTAACTATTGGTGAGGTTTATCTTATTAACGGGTTGAGTTTTAACTTGCTAAGTGTAAGAAAATTGTGTGATTCCAGTTTCAATCTTAGCTTTAATGACCAAGAATGCACTCCCTACCATACCAAAATAAATGAGTTAGTTTACACTAGTAAAAGAACCAAGAATGTTTATTATCTTCATATCAATCATTTTACCACTAGTGAACTTTATCTAAATGCTACCAATTTCGATTCATGGTTATGGCATCGAAGGTTAGGTCATACATCATTCAACTCTATTAAGAAACTAGTCAACCTTGAGTTAGTTAGAGGTTTGCCCATCTCAAAAATGAATGTTGATAGTATTTGTGATGCTTGCATGAAAGGTAAATTTACCAAAACTTGTTTTAAGCCAAAGGACCATATTTCAACCAAAAGACCATTAGAACTTATTCATATGGATTTATTTGGACCAATTAATATACCTAGTTTGACAAGAAAAATATATGCTTTTTGTTATTGTAGATGATTTTAGTAGGTATACTTGGATTAACTTTTTTAGAAACAAGAAAGAGGTTTGTGAGTATTTTATAGATTTTTGCTCACAAGTTGAAAATCAAAGAGATGTAAAAATAGTTGCCATTCGTAGTGATCATGGTGGTGAATTTGAAAATTCAAGGTTATATGAATTTTGTGCTAGAAATGGTTATAGACATGAATTTTCTGCACCTAGAACACCTCAACAAAATGGAGTACTTGAACGTAAAAATAGAAACTTGCAAGATCAATGCTCAATGAGTATATGACTCCTAAATTCCTTTGGGCTGAAGCCGTTAATACCGCATGTAAAATAATAAATAGAGTTTATGTTAGGTCCTTGACAAATAAGACCCCTTATGAAATTTGGAAAGGTTATAAACCAAACATTTCTTACTTTAGGGTTTTTGGATCAAAATATTTTGTACTTGACTAATCCTTACGATTAGGTAAGTTTGATTCAAAGTCATCGGAAATAATTTTTGTAGGATACTCATCAACAAGTAGAGCTTATAGGGTATACTTACTCCATTCTAAAGCCATTGTTGAGTCTATTCATGTTAAATTTGATGAAAGCATCACTAATATGGATAAAAAGAACAAGGATATTGTAGGTACATCAATTCACTTGAAGATGGTAGCTCCACACAAGAAGGTGTAACAAGTAGAGAATTGTCACAAGGAAGAATTATTCTCATTGAAGAGGACATTGGAGAAATTTATGGTGAAGAAATTGAGGGGGAGCACATTGCATTGAATGAAGAATCGTCTAGAGAGCCAGATGTCAATGAAGGAGAAAAAAACTTACAAAATGAAGAATTACAAGGAGAAGTTGTCTCATCAAGCACCACCGAATATCAAATATCCGAAGTGCTTCGGGAGGTTAATTTTCATCATTTAGATAATGTCATAGGAGATCCTAGAGTTGGAGTTACAACTCGTTCTAGATTAAATTGTATGGTTTCTCATTGTGCTTTTGTGTCACAACTTGAGCCCACACATTTTAAGGAGGCAAATCAAGATCAAAATTGGATTCTTGCTATGCAAGAAGAACTTATCCAATTTGAACGTAACAAGGTATGAACATTGGTACCAAAACTTCCAAATCGAACCATAATAGGAACCAAGTAGGTTTATAGAAACAAAAATGATGAATTTAGAAATATTGTTAGAAACAAGGCACGACTTGTTGCAAAAGGGTATACTCAACAAGAAGGAGTTGATTATGATGAGACATTTGCACCCGTAGCATGATTAGAGTCCATTAGAATGCTTCTTGCTTATACTTCTTACATGAAGTTCGTATTATACCAAATGGATGTTAAAAGTGCATTTTTAAATGAGTTTATAAACGAAGAAGTATATGTTTCCCAACCTAAAGGATTTGAGCATTCTTCATTCACCAACCATGTTTATAGGCTACACAAAGCTTTATATGGCTTAAAGCAAGAATCCAACCCTTTTCACAAAAGAGGTTTGAAAGACACAACCCTTTTCACAAAGAGAAATGTCAAGGATATTCTTTTAGTACAAATTTATGTTGATGACATTATCTTTAGATCTATTAACTCTTCTCTTGCGGAGGACTTTTCTAAACTTATGAGTAAGAAATTCAAGATGTCTATGATGGGAGAGCTCAACTTCTTTCTTGGACTACAAATCAAGCAAAACAGAGAAGTGATCTTCATCAACCAATCCAAGTATGCTAAAGAATTGGTTAAACGCTTTGGTGTGGAAGAAAGCAAGCCAATGAAAACTCCCATGGCAACCAACATTTGATTTGGAGTTGATGAATGTGAAAAATCGATAGACATCTCACTTTATCAAGCAATCATCGGAAGCTTCCTTTATCTTACCGCAAGTAGATCCGACATCATGTTCACCGTATCTCTATGCACACGGTTCCAAGCATCTCCAAAAGAATCACACATGATGGCCGTTAAGAGAATCCTACGATATGTTAAAGGTACAATAAACTTGGGTTTATGGTACGGTAGAACCACCAAACTTGACTTGATAGGATATAATGATGCGGACTTTGCCGGTGATCGAGTAGATAAGAAAAGTACTAATGGAATTGTCAGTTCTTAGGTGAGTCTTTAGTATCTTGGTCTAGTAAAAAGCAAACCTCGGTTGCCCTCTCTACGATCGAAGCAGAGTATATAGTCGCCGGTAGTTGTTGCACCCAAATTCTATGAATGATTCAAACTCTTAAGGATTATGACTTGAATTTTACCAAGGTACCAATTATGTGTGATAATACTAGAACTATTATGATGTCTAAGAATCCAATAGCCCATGATAGAACCAAATACATAGACATTAGGCACCAATTTCTTAAAGACCATGTGGAAAATGGAAGTATAGAACTTATGTATATTGATACTAAAAATCAAATTGCGGATATTTTCACAAAACCTCTTGATATTAACCAACACATTGAGCTAAAATTTAAATTAGGAATGATTGAGATAACAAATTAACATGCCTCTTGATGATTTTGCTATCTAATTTTTCCTATTCTCAATTGAAAAATCTTATTGAACTTAATGAATTGTGCATTATTTGAAAATTTTATTTCATTAAGGGGGGAAGGGTAATATAAAATTGCTTGACATGTATGAATATATACATGTGTTAAATTCAGGGAGAGCTTAATTGTTTGAGCATTTTGCCATTATTTGCAAAAAGAGGGAGAAATGATAATGTGCATCACTTGATATGCACATCTCAAATGGTTTTTACAAATTATCAAAATGAGTAGTTTGTTGGATTAAACTCATCTCTTATTTGATAATTTGCAAAACAATTAAAGTACTAAGCTTGCACATGAGTTTGGTGAAGATGCAGGTTAAAACATGTACATACCAATGTCAAACATTGCTCAAACATGTTCTGGACAAGTCAAGACATGCTCAAGTCATCAAGAAAAGGCTTCACTGTGCCAAATAGAGCACAACGTTATCATAACGCTCCAGGACTCGTTACAACGGATCAGCAACCCGTCATAATGGGTGTCCAAGGCGTCATAACGCGTCAGGAGGAAAGAGAAGCAGCAGAAGCATGAGATTTCTCGAGGGCAGCTTTACTATAACGCTTGGCCAAGGCGTCATAACGCCTCTCAACCCATTATAATGGGTTCTCCAAGCATTATAATGGGTTCCTGAAGAGATGACCCACATGACAGCTGCACAAGGGCATTTATGGAAGTTGCCCAAGGCGTTATAACCCTTGCCCAAAGCGTTATGAACTTTGTGTAATGTCGGAAAGGTTTGTGAAGGTTCCAAGATCCCAAGAAGTGTCCAACCTATATAAATGATGCAGAAACGAACCAGCAAAGTATCAAAACATTCCTACAAGCTTCCAAGCATCATATTAAGCACAACAAAGAGTCTAATTCAAGTCTCCTCCAGCTACCTAACATAGAGAGCATTAGGATAGTTACTATTCTCTTATTGTCTAATCGAGAACAAATCCTTAACTAGTTTTTAGCCTTTGGTGCATCACATTTGTGTTGTCAAGTGGTGCATCCCTGTCCTTGATTGTGTTGTCAATCAGACCTTTTTTGTCATGTAGTGTGGTATTGTCCCATACATTGGTCTAGGAGAAGAAGATTGACTTGCTTGTGTAGAAGAAGTCAAAGATTGACTCTGCACTTTGTAAATAACACTCGTTTTGTATTAAAATCGGCCCGGAAGGAAGATTTAGTTTCGGGAGACCCGTGGATGTAGACCTAAGTTGATTGATAGGCCGAACCACGTTACATAGCATGTTCTCTTGTCCTCGATTGATCTATCTTCACTCTCTCTCTCTCTTTACTACTTTGCTCTTTGTTGATTTGTGACTTTCTCTATTACTTCTTGAATTTGCTTGCTCTATTTCTTGGCTAGGTGATTAATGTCTAAAAGCTTTAATTTGAAATTATTGATTGAAAACACTTCCACCTAGTAAATTGACCTTAGTCTTGCGATTTAAGCTCCAACCCTAATTCTAACATATTTGCTATTAATTACCAAAGGTGATGGGTCTCAAGCATTACCGGTATCATTTTCAGGACACATGTGCTGTGGTTAGCCTCTATTATATTCTCCATTACTGATAATTCTCTCTAAGAAATTCGTGACCTAAGAGAAAAGGTTAAGGCGCTAGGAATTGCTTGGAAGAACTCATCAGCGATCGTTCTGAGGTGCTGCTCAACCATCTTCACTGATTCCTTTGAAGTTGCTTGAGAGGCAAAGAAGGGATAGCATAGAGATGGAAAATAAGTTTTCGCTTCTGCTCGTATTTTATTTATATTATCTATTGCGCGAAGTTCTTTTGAATTGCAATTGTGTAGATTAGGATCTCGGTAGTTTTGGCTCAATCCTAATTCTTGAATTGCATCAACAAGTGGTATCAAAGTCACATCTGTGTCAATATTTAAGATAATTGTTTGTTTTATGGAAATATATCAAATTTTAATTGTGGCAAATTGGATTTGTGCTTTCTTGTATTTATTATTTGATTGTTTTAAATGCTCTTGAATCGAAACCTTGAATTATGTCAAATTCCTCGCCTTTTATGCGATTTGAATAGATATTATTCAAAATTTTGATTTATCAATGTTTAAAATAATTATATGAACAAATAAAGTTAAAATTTGGAAAGATATGCAATAATTTAAGACTTAAATTCGAAACATAAATTTTTTTAGATTGAGTTGTCCCAAAACAGAATCAGATTGAACTAACAGGTATTCAATTGCGGTTGTAAGCCCAAGTTTTACGACCGCAACATAGTAGAATTATTTTATGTTTTGGGTGAAACAAAACTTGAACTGATAGGTTGTGTGTTGCGGCCGCAAGGCCCAATTTTGTTTAGGGGTGCAAACGAATCGGATACGGACGGATAATAGCATTACCATATCCGTATCCGCTTTTATTTTTCGGATACGGATACGAATACGGATAGTTCCGGATATGGATACGGATCGGATGATAAACGAATACAGATACGAATCGGATAATAAACGGATACGGATGCAAATACGGATATAATTCGAATAATTAAATAGAATGAGTACATTATGAAAAATCGTTAATATATCATTATTCAACAATACAATTATTTTAAATTATATTATAAAATAACTTTAATGGAATAATTAAAATGCTGTAATGAGTAGTGTCTTTATAATTTATTTTTCTAATATTATAAATATTCAAAACAATTAAAAATTAATTTACTTAGCTATAAAAAAAATTTGGGCTGACATTTTTTCGGATATCCGAAAATCCGAAACATCCAGATTCGGATAATTATCCGAATCCGTATCCATATCCGGTTCAAAATTCGAAACCGTATCCGTATCCGTATTCGATAAAAAATTATCCGTATCCGTATCCTAAATATCCGAATCCGAATATCCGATATCCGTTAAAATTCGGATCCGAATCCGGATAATCGGATAAATATCCGATCCGTTTGCACCCCTAATTTTGTTGCAGCAAGACATTGAATTTATTTTATTTTGCGAGCTGCAAAACTTGAATTGATAGGGACTTGTTGTTTGCGGTCGCAATACCTATTCTTGCGTCGCAAGCTACTTAAAAAATTGGCACAAAAATCGAATTGACCGAAAAGGGCATTGCAGTCTAAAGGCCATCCTTTGTCGTCGCAAGACATACAAATTGTACTTATTTTTTTTCCAAAATTTTCTGATTTGGTTATTTTGAATTGTGGCTTTTATAAATAAAAAAATTATGTCAAATCTGGATTTTAGGAGTAACTATAATTAATTATAATTTTGGTTATATATAATTATAATAAATATAGTTACTAAAGTAATACTATATTTATCTTAATTAATTATAAAATTTAGCCTTTATTATCTATAATTAGTACTTAAATCTAATAAAAGTAAAAATAAAATTTAGCCTTCAATGAAAAGATTCCAATTAAGAATAAATTTAGTATAAAAGATATCAATAATTTTCTAAAAAGATTTTTTTAGCAAATACTAAATAAAGTTTATGGATTTTAAATATATAGTTAACTATTGAAAATAGTTTCTTCTAATTAAATTTCCTATTAATTACTATATTAATAAAGTCTATATTTCATCAAATATATAAGCAATTAACTATTGACAATAAATTATTAATTTCTTCCAAGGGGAGATTAACTTTTAAATTGATCAGGGACGTTTATCTTAATTTTTATTTTTTATTCACTAAGACATATCTTACTTCTGTTTTACTTCTACAAAATCTGATTAATCTAATTTATCATATTTGACTCTAGAATCAAATGAGATGACAATTTGATAATATTTTATTGAGACCCTTAACTCCATAGATATTATTTTCTATGTGCAACATATAAAAAATTCTTAAGTTGCATCTTATAGATTGTTTCATTTATATAACTATTTCAGAAACAATCATCATTAATTTCTATTTAAAACTTTAAATATGGTGTCATTAATCATTTTAAAAAATCTTTAAGGAAAAAGTTCTTTATAACAAATATTATATATGAGAAACTTTTACCGACAAAATTTAACTTTATTTTTCTCAACATTACGATTCTAATTCTGTATTGTTCCAAATTTTCATTTGAATCAAAACGAGCATAATATTTTAAGGTAACGAGGAAAAAAATATTCAATATGTCATTATTAGTAAGTAGTTTCATCTTTCTGTATATAAGATAACTAGTTTAATTTCAAGAATGTAAAACTATTTCCTTAGTCATGTTTTATAGAAAAACTTGAAAAATACAACTTTATAGTTGCAATATTCTCTCTCTAATAAATTTACTTTTGAGAGTACATAACTATTTATTTAGTCATGTTTTATAGAAAAACTTGAAAACACGACTTTATAGTTTCAATCTTCTCTCTAGTAAATTTTGACACTTATATAACATTTCTTTGAGTATTCTCACAACCAGAAATAAATTATCATCAAGCTTTTAAATAGCGACAATAAAACGACGATATAGCAGTTTTAGCGTTTTTTGAAGCATAACGCAAGATATATTGAAAAATGCGATTTTAACGATTTTTGACGATATAACGAATTTAGCAGACGATAAAGCGAATATGACAACAATTTGAGCGATAATATAGCGGTTTTAGCAGTGATAACTGTTTTTGCTGTTTAATTATTATTTTTTTAGTAGATCAAGTTTTAGATATATTTTTTTCTTTGTACTTCAGAACTACTAAGATACTTGTTTATGAATTATTCAATATATTAGTCTTTGAAAATGTATTTTGTGATAACAAATTACTATTATATGTTATTATTAAACATATAAATTGTATTAGTTATAATTTATGTAGGCGTGGTTGGCTTATCTATTTTGTTATTATGTCTGTAGTTTATTGTCAACTAATAATAAAGTAGCATCTGATATTGTTTGGTATACAAAATGACCATGCAAGATAAACATTCACGCAAAGGGTTTGATGTTCAGCTACAGTGTCATAACATAAAAACCACAACAAAACAGAAACTGTTAGAATAAGTAGACAGAGAACAAAACTCCTGGTTGTTATGTTAGGCTACCCAAAATAGGAGTTGCAATAGAAAAAAAGAGGGCCAGGAGTGATAGGTCTGACACATACAACTACATAAAAGAAGTATACATAAAATTCTTCCAGTAGAAAAGTAATCTAACATCTCTCTAAAAGGAGGAAAAGAAAAACAGAAAATGTGTTTTACTGGTACCATTCAATGCTTTATTGGTGCTATTCAATGCCTTATCTTCGTGCCTTTCTATCTTTTCTTCTACACTCAAAACAATCAGAACATGGCATGTCATAAACATAAGCAATTTTCTTGTTCTTGCGGTATCCTTGGAGCCTATGAGGTGAAACTCTCAAGTCTTCAACAAGTATCTCACGCAGTTTTTCATTTTCCTCCCTCAATTCTTCGATAACTTGTTGGTGCTTCAGTAGCTGATATTGTTTGAATAAGATGAAGACTTCACTTTTGCATGTAAACAAGGAAAATGACTAAATCTCGCATATGCAAATGCAATTAGACTTAAGGAAATACTCACCATCTGAAGCATGTTGTTTTCTGATCGCAAACTTCCAGCCTGAAAATGATTATCGAAGATAATTCAGTTAATGAGAAAAATGATCCGGGCTTGCTGGATTCTCAATTAAATTCAGGGCAAAATGCACAACGAGTCGAAGAGTCATTGCCATACAGTTTGTGTGCCTAATCTGTCAAAAAGTTAACTAATATCATGCACAATACACATACCATTTTACTGGATCCCGCATCACGCTCAGGTTGAACAAGGGGGTTTTGTAAAAAAGTGGCAAGGACCTTCTCAGTGCGAGTTCCTGTGAATTCAGAAATTACCCCGGTTCTTTCATTTGGCATTCCTGCAGATTCTTTCACATCAGAGGTAGAGCTGATGGCACTCATACCGAGTGATGTGCTTTGTCCTTGGGTGGCACCTTGTACGGCTGATGTGCTTTGTCCTTGTTTTGCACCTTGCATAGAGCTTTGATCAGAGGTTAAACCAGGAACGTCCTTCATTTTTGTCATGATCTTAGCAACCAGATCCTAAATATGAGAATTGACATATAGACATAAGGGACAATTGCAAAATGTAGATAACTAGTAAAATGTGTACATATATAAATACAATTTTACCTCCAAAGAAGATTGGATTCCGCGAACTACTCCTGGCTTCAAAGCAAGACCTATAGAGCCATAAAAGATTAGCAATAGACAATGGAAAAGAAAAACAGACACATGGAACAATTCTGTCAGAATCTGCTAACAAATTCAGGTCAGAATTGTAACTTACTTCGATAACAAACCAGGTAACTGGATATTTGACTCAAAATTCATTAGTAAAATGACTCAACTGCAAGTGAGCTTTCAACTAGACCCAATTTACTACAAATACCAATGGATTTTTCAAAATAGTAAACATCCCAACAAACCAAAATGGACTGGGAAAACATACAGTACCAGTTGGCAAAGCTGGAAATGCTGGTTTATGACACTATGAAAATCCTCCTTAATCATGGGACAAATCAAAGGCCACAACCATGAATTATACCTACACCAAATCCATGACCAATCCCAACCCCACAACCAACTCCGGCTTGAACATTCTTCACTCCCAATTTCTTCAGCTAAAAATAAGTAACAAAAATAGTAGTGTTAATAGGTCGAATTAAAATGTCATCAAGAAGATAAAACAATCAGAATACCGGTTTCATACCAGGTAGTATGAAATAAAAGTAGCCTATAAGTTAAAATCATGGATTCCAACAACGGTAGTTTTCTGTTACTTTTTTATTTCAATTCAAAAGTCCAGGCTGAAGTATGCACATATGAGGTTAAACAGTATATTATTACCTGACACTTAAATGACTTGTTCAAATTCAGCTAAATTTAGGAAACCTGCACTTAAAATGACTTGTTCAAATGTTGTTTAATGAACTCAAATAGAACATTTCAAAGAATCTGTACACTAAATTTTAGTGTGGTATGGGAAAAAATGTAATATACTTACAGAGGTATTGACATGTCTTCCAACACCAGAGAAAATATCAGTTGCACCTCTGGTTGCCACAATCACTTGCTGAAGTGCTGGTATCGCCCCTAACCAAATCAACCAATTGAAAATAGTTAAGTTACCCCTCAGTAATTAATATGACTCGAAACATATTAATAATAAAGCAAGGCAGACATTGAACCCAGCAGCATAAAATTGAAAATACAATGGTTACAACATCACATGCAGATGAAAGGCAAGTTACAATGCCTTGAATAATAAGTATCTCACAAATGGTTCTCTATCCACCAAATAAGGATACAATTACAAACAAAGCCTTACGAGCTCTACGCTCGGAAGACTTACGAATATCACAGTTAATTGTAGAAAATTGGTCCTAATATCATGCTGGCACAGCCATCACTTATCAGAGTTTGCATCAGATCAACTTCTAGTCTAAAACCCCTAAAGTTGCCTATGAATCTCAAATTTGACAAAGTAGTAACAATAATAACCTCAAAATGGTTTACTCTTTTAGAATTTCTAACCAAATCCAAACTGCATAATCAGGCAAATAAAAATCAAACCAAGAATTCAGCACATGAGATCAGGTGAATGTAGAAAATCACAGAAATTCACATAAAGTCTAGACTAAAACAGCAATGAATACATAATAGACTGTGGTTTTGCTTTACCCAAATAAATGGGATTCCCAACCCCGATGCCGATACCACAGCCTACACCCACGCCAGTGAAGATCTGCGCGACCTTCAAGCTAAACGGGTTCTCAAATTGAAATCCTTGCTTCTGCTTCAGGCTCCATGGTGGCGTCCCCATTAGAGAGGCAAGGGAGCAGGAAACGGAAAGTAGTCGATGTGAACCGTGAAATACTTCAAAACCCAAAGCTCTGCCTAGGGGTTTAGAAAAACCGCATCCTCTGCTGACTGCGGAGAAATTGTTTTCGGAAGAAATAAATCTGAATCGTCGGATTAATATCAAACGTTTGACTGTTAATTATATAATTCGGAGGGATTTTTATTTTATCAACAAGGACCGTGGATTGAGAGAAATACTTCACGATTTCGTTTTATATATTTTTGTGGATTATCTATAAACAAATATAGTGTACAAAAGCCTTTCAGGAAAGGCCCATATAAACAATTGGGCCGAGACTTAAGTGGGCCGTCAATTAGCCACAGCCAGAGACTCGCTACACATATTTGAATGAACAGTTCTCCGAATCTGTATCATCTGCGTTTGGCACTCACGAAATTTTCGTTCTTCTCCTTTTGACCAAGCCAGTTCTCCAAATCTATATCATCTGCTTTCATTTTTGTGTGCTCGTTTTGTGAAGGTTAATCTGAACCGTTGGATTAAAGTTAACGGTTCTTTCTGAATTATATAAAACATTGATCTTTTAATTTGACGGTTGAAATTAGTTTGCACAGAGTCTACGCTCATTTTTCTGTGGCAACTCTGCGGTTTCTTTTGTAGTAACAAATTCGGACGGAATCAAACGGTTATATTCTCTGTTACAATTTGAGATTCTAGGAGCCGTCCGATCGTCTACTACGGAGGTCCGTATCTGAATTCCATTTGACCATCGACCATTTATTCCTTTCTCTTGTCGGGTCCGTTCTTCCTCTCTCTCGCCGCCTCTCCAGCCTCGCGGGAAAAGATGGAGGAAGAAGAGGAGGTGCGACTCGAGGTGGACGCGGTCCAGGCGGTGTACGGAGATGACGACTGTTGCGTCATCGGTGAGTTCCCTCCGCATCTCACCGTGCACATCGTGCCTCGAACTGCCGAAGATTCCTCTCAACAGGTACAGGTTCCTTCAATTCCTCCTTGTTTTTTTTCTTCTTTCTACAAAGTTGTTTTCAGTTTCTATTTTAAAACTATACTAAAGAATATGGCATATGGCATATGTAGTTGGTTGATTGAAGAACTCTTAAGCCAGTACAAAGAGGAAATTGTATTATTTAGTGCTGTAATATGGTGGGATTGGGAAAATTAGAGTAAAAAAGCATTAAAGTTGCTTTCTGTAGTGTGACATTTAGTGTCTTGATAAAATAGTGACACAGGGAGCCAGGGATTGCTTCCGTTCTCTTTCTGTTTGTCATATTCAGCTAATTTTCTACTTCTCATTTTTTCCAGTTTGTGGAAGCCATTATCGGGATAAGAACATCAGCCCAGGTGCGTGGTGATTCCTTAGAAATATTTCATAAATTGACAGTTTTTCCTTGTATACATTTTCTAATAATCTGGCCTTACATTTTGCTTAACAGTATCCAAAGGAACCTGCTCAGGTATATCTAATTGAATCGAAAGGCCTTGATGTATCCCGTCAGAAGTATTTAATTACTCGCATGCGTCAGAAAGCTCTCGAGCTTGCTGGGTGCTTGATGATAGTGGCCTTGTGTGAGGTAAATTGTTAAACTGAGGGGCTCGATTTGTGTATGTCAGCAGATTGTTAAACCTTGGGTTGTTGTTAACCTGAATTAAGCCCACCTGTCCATAAGGCTAGGTAAACTTTTTGTTTTGCAACTAAGCAAAACCTGCAAGGCCGCAATCCTATTTGGGAATAAACCTTTTAAATTGCACAATTTACTCTTATAAGGCTAGGTAAACTCGGTTGTTGAAGAAAGTAATAACCATGTCAGTGACAATTTAAAGGCAAAACTTATGATGCTGATTATTTTCTCTTATCATGCTTATGAGTGAATCTATTAGTCATTTTTAACTGTGTGAACTAATGAATGGGAAGCTGTGGAGATACTGTCAGGTATGAATCACCCAGAAGGTGATTGTCCCTTGTGCCTCTATCCTCTTTTCCCTGAAAATACCAATTTACACCTCCATCCTTTCATGAAGCTCATGTCATGCTACCACTGCTTCCACAGGTTTGACTCTCACTGAAAAATCATTTCTCTGTACTGTGCAGTGACAACACCTATATTCTTAAGTTACCAATCAGGAGCGTGAAACCCAAAATTAAGGCAAACATGAATGTCAACTAGGAACATGTCATTAGTTAAAGTTCAAAATCCAAAATTTACCACTACAGTTTTAGTTCAGTAATGTGCTGTGCTAGTATGTGCATTAACCAGTGTACTTGAGGGATTGTTGGGAAAACTCAACTTAGAATTACTAAATAAAATATCTTGTTCTAGTTTTGAGAGTTAGATAATTGTACTCGGACTCCTTGTGTGGTTAAAAATTGAAGTGTACCCATGGTTAGATCACGAGTACATCCTTTACGTAAGTACTTGTCCCATACTTCATTGTGGATTTTTAAGACCGTACGACCTCTTCCTTCTCACTTGTGGTGCACAGCTGCACACTACTTGGAGGGGAGGCCTGAATTTCAATTTCAAGAATAGCTTAACAAATGTAGACAATTAATTTACTACCTTTTCTTAAAGAACAGATCAATGCCATATGTTGGACCAAATGAGGAAGGCATATTTATGTAATGTTCCCAAAATGATAAACCAGGAAACAATGGTGAAAGATAGTAGTGATCACTTGATATTATTAGAACCAGGAGACAACGTTGAAAGATAGTACTGGTCACTTGATATTATTTAAACCAGGAGACGGGTAGATA
Organism: Eleocharis quinqueflora; assembly: GCA_964058865.1. NCBI lineage: Eukaryota > Viridiplantae > Streptophyta > Magnoliopsida > Poales > Cyperaceae > Eleocharis > Eleocharis quinqueflora. The sequence goes on from CAXKVX010000499.1 coordinate 145,984, forward strand.
GCTGACCATTAAAAACTAGATATGAGTGTTTACGCCACTAATGTTACAAAAAAGGAAAAAGAAAATTGTAGATACTAGTAAGATCCTATTAATCACTGAACCTCAATTACTCTCCTCAAAATGTCATGGGGATAAAATCTTAAAACACATCTGCATGTAGAAGTTAAATGCAGTGATATCTTTGCTATGGAATTATTTTACATACTTAATGCCCCTCTAGTGAATTGTTACATCATACCATATTTGTAATAACTTTCTATCGTCCTGTATTCATAGTCATATTATCATTTTTACATATTTATTAACCCCTTAACTGAATTGGCAAATGAGACTTGTTTTGGACTAAAGGCTTTGTTGTTGTTGTTGTTGTTGTTGTTGTAATGGTGTGTTACCAAATTATTCTTGTGCAGCGATTGTATAATCAGATGGTGGAAATATATTCATGAGCAGAATAATGAAAATGAAGCCCATGGGACAAATTCTGCTGTAACAAGAATCCAGAGAGGTAGCCTTCTTTGTTTGCACATTCTATCTGATCAGTTGCAAGGTCTGGGTATTACCTTGTCGCTTGTACTTCTTTTGTACCAATTTTAGGATCTAGCTATAATTGGGGTATTAAACTCTACAAGCCCATTTATATCTACTGTTGGCATTTTATAGTCAGGTCAGGTGTAGTACTGGTAAATATTAGTTGAAATTTTGGACCAATGTAATATAAAAAGTGTTATGTACTTATGTTGTTACGAATATGCATTTGTTGAATAATCTATTTATATGTGTAAAGATAATTACTTTTTGTCCAGCTCAGGTGGACAGCCAACACTAAATGGACATGAAGGAAATAAGGGAAACTGCCCGGTTTGTAGGAAGGAGTTTCATAAAAAGGATATAGAGCATGTGCTTCATTACATGGGCTCAAATCCAATGATACAGGTATGATCGGATGGTGTAGTTACTCTGGTCTTATATTCATTTAGCTACAATTTTATGTATAGTTTGAGCTGAGCCTCAATTGATCTGCTGTCTATCTAGATCCTATATTGTGCACTTTTTTATATATATTTTTTCATTACTTAAACAAGTCGGTAAACAAGTATTCTTATCTGGTATCAGTTTGGTGAAGAGGCTGGCCGAATTGAAGAAGATGAAAAAGAGCTTCTCCAGTTGAAATCTGAAGAGGACCGAAGAAAGCAGTTTGATGAGTTACTAAAACTCCAACAAGAGAAAAATGGAATAATCGAACCCAAAAAGGACTTTGTAGTGCAGCCTGGTATGTACATCTTTCTTCCCACTCCCCCGCCTACTACAGCTACAGCAGAAGAAATTGATGTAGAGAACAGCACAACAGACGGTACGGAACAAACCAATGAGGGTGCACCTGACAACAAGCAAAAAAATGCAAATGTCAGAAGGAAGCACAGAATGTGTGGTTCAAGAAAACAACAGACCCATCACCATAGAAAGCAGTGGGGGCAAAAGGGTGCTGGCAATAGTAGTACTTATGATCAATAGCATGTATTATAAATAACATATTTTAGTTTAGGTTATAGTGGAATAGACACCATTTTCACTTGTGTTTTATTCCTTATAATTTGATTCATATCCTTCGTAAAGTCACTGTCCTTTCGTTTCTTTGTGTTGCATTATTTTGGCAGAAATAGCTGTGTAATGTTGCGAAATCGAATACTGATTTTTTTTATGGTGTGGTGTTGGGCCCTTTTTATGGGCTAAGGCAATAATATCGATTTTTTTATAAACCCATGTACCCGAAAGGCAACTAATGCCCCTTCGTGAACTTTTCTTATTTTATAATAAAACCTTTTACTCTTGTTTGTTAAAATTCAGATTAAAGGTAGTGTCTAACTGAAATGAACTTTCAACCAATTTTTTTATACTGTTTTTATATCTTTGGCGAGATGGCTTCTCATTTTCGTGAGATGAACTTCCAACATTTCAAATTTTACAAGGGAAGTTCAATTGTCATGTTTGATAAAGTTCCAATATTTTACACATTGGCAAGATAAGTGGGTTCTGGTTGTCGGTTGCACCATTCAAGAGGTTCCCCTTTTTTTCCCCATCTTTTGACAGCATTTAAAAGTTAATTAGTATCCATTACAAGTGATTTTATTTTGTTATCTTATGAACAAGAAGATTCCAGCATGATGCCAAGATCCCTTTTTTTTTTCTGAAGCTCTTCTCCACTAGGAAACACCACTTCTAAAATTTTACTCTTTACTTTTTCAATATTTTGTATTGGATTTGATTCAACCACAAAGATCACATGAAAAAGCAAACCATATCAACCGCAGATGGAGCTTTCTTTCAAAAGCAAGATAGCGATGGATGGGTGCTACGACTCCATTAATTTGTTTTAATACAAGTTAATTAATCCTGTAATTATTCCAACCTACCATTTCATACATTACGACAGCATCATTGGAAACATACAAAGTATTGAATGTGATCGATGATAATATAAATATATATATTCACGTGGAAATAAACGAGATGCTGTAACTACTAGTCTGCAGTATAAATATTTTTGGATTGCTACCTTAAAATCCATCTAACTTTGATAAATATTTTAAGAAATAATTGTCAAACTAACAAAGAATTAATCGTTAAATAAGATCTTATCTCGAAATTATATATAAAAATCTGTAAATTTTTTAAACTTTGTAATTTAGATTCTTTTAATCATCTGTCGTTTTTTTTCCTTATTCTCGTGGAGGTGTGTTCTGTATGTTTGTATGTATCTAATTTTTTTATTTTACCAATAAGAAAAGAAATAAGGGGCATTAGACAATTGCATTAGATAAGTTCTAGATGAAAGTGAGACCTAATCTTATTGTTTTGGAGTATGTCTTTGAGAATCATGTAGAGGTGGCAAGTCGGACAGGTCGGGCGGGTTTAGATTGAGTAGGGTCGGGTCGGATTAGTTTGATTTTTTCAAAATTCGGGTAGTGGGTCGGGTCGCGCAACATCGATATTTTTCGGGTGCTGGATTGGGTCAGGTGACGGTGGGTCGGGCAACGTCGATGTTTTTCAGGTTTCGGGTCGGGTCTCGGGTCTCGGGTCGGGCAACGTCAATATTTTTCGGGTGTTGGTTCGGGTCGAGCAACGTCAATATTTTTTTGGTGTCAGGTCAGGTCGGGCGAAATCGGGTCGGGCAACGTCGATGATTTTCGGGTGTCGAGTTGGGTCAGGCGAAATCAGGTCGGGTCTCGGGTCGGTCAACGTTGATGTTTTTCGGGTGTCAGGTCGAGTCGGGTCTCGGGTCGGACAACGTCGATGTTTTTTCGGGTGTTGAGTCTGGTCGGGCAAAATCGGGTCGGGCAACGTTGATATTTTTAGGGTTTCGGATCGGGTGTCGGGTCGGGCATCATTGCTTAGGGTGTTGGATCGTGTCGGGTCTTTGGTCAGACATCATCATTGTTTTTCAGTGTTGGATCGTGTCGGACCAGATCAGATCGAGTGTTGGGCTCAGGCAACGTCAGCGTCATTGAATTAGTTATTTTGATTCTTGAAGTAAATGAATCTTGATCTCATTTATATTATTGAAAAAATAATTATGTATCATAATCATTTCATTATCAGTAATCTACTAATCTTCGATTGGGTTTTGTTTCTAGCTTATGCCGACTTGTTTGGGAAATGAGACTAAATGTGTTGTTGTTGTTGTTGTAATAATTTAATGACCAATTTAAGTGACATAATAGCTTGCAAAATATTTTTATTTTTAGGTACTGAAAAATACATAATTGAATGCTCAAATTAGTTTTCAGTTAGATTTTTATCGTATCATTGAACAATTAAAAATATTTATTAATTTACCATTATTATTTTTAAAAATTGACTATATTATTTAATCTAAAATAAATATTAAATTTGTATAAGTTGAATTTATCATATATCACTTTACATGCATATGATTTTGATCATTTTTTTTTACTGAAGATTAATATATCTTTATTAATAACAAAATTTTACTACTTTTAAGTCAAACTATTTAACTTTAACTAAATTATTGTGCACAATAATAAAATAATTTCAACATCTAATAAAATGCTAAAATAAACTTTGAAATATATATAACACAATAATAAAAGATGTAACTACAATGAACTTGTGTATAAAATCAACTTTTACAAGTCAATTAAAACATATCTTGTACGTAACTTTATCTAAATTATATAATGCTTGTGTGAGATACTTATATTAATTTTAGCCAAAGATTCAAATAAATTGAAAGTAAATTGTTAATAGCTTATAGATAAATTATGATACAACAACATGTAATAGATAGTCTAACCTGTTTCAAGTTCAAAAGTAATCTGCAACACAAGTATGGTACACTTTTCCAGCTTCACAGACAGGATTTCGTGTAAAAACCAATCCAAAACAAACATAAATCGTGTTGCAGTTTCTCCTGACCCATCGGGTCAGAGGATGCATCGGGTCAGATTTGTTAGAGGAATGTGTTTGGATTGTCTATTCATTTCACGGGCACTTTAAAAGCTTAAGAAAAGTTTTTCCCTAAACGCAGTACTGTCAAATGCACGAAACGATGACGCAAATACCTTCTTGTGTCTTACGTTGCATTTTAAGAGCGCAAATACCTTCTTGCGGGTCGGGCGATTTTGCATCATCTGGTGTCGCCTAGAATCCGGTTATGGATCTTCTCTGGTCGGGTCGGGTTTCGGGTCATCAGGTGTCGCCTCGAATCGGGTTATGGATTCTCGAGTCGGGTTTTGGGTCATCAGGTGTCGCCTCTGATCGGGTTATGGATCTTCTCGGGTTGGGTTTCGGGTCATCAGGTGTCGCCTCGAATCGGGTTATGGATCTTCTCGGGTCGGGTCGGATCGGGTTTCGGGTCATCAGGTGTCGCCTCGAATCGGATTATGGATCTTCTTAGGTCGGGTAGGGTCGGATTTCGGGTCATTAGGTGTCGCTTGAATCGGGTTATGAATCGGGCCGGGTCGGGTTCGTCTCGAATCGAATTATGGATCGTCTCGGGTCGGGTTGGGTTCGGATTAGTTTGACTTCAAGAAAAATCGGATCAGATCGAATTTGAATCGGATCGGATCAAGTCAGACAGATTTTCCGAGTCGGATTCTGCCACCTCTGGAATCATGTCGTGATTATATGTATATGTATAAAAGATTGGATAAATATTTATCAGAATTTAACGACTCCAATCGTGGTGTCAAAAGAGAATTGATTTACCAATTGAAACAGTGCGTTGGACTGAGGATTGTAAAATATAATTCTGAGTTTGTTCCTAACTTAGAAGGAACACCAGCAAATTATTTAGTTCCTCATTTTTGTTGTCACAGAAAATTCTAAAAATTAGAGGAACAGTGTTGTAGTGTATATTAAGAAAAACAAATATATTAAGCAATATCGATCTTTAGTTTTCGGTACGAAAAACAATTAATGTTGTAGTGTATATTAAGAAATAATGTAACCAATACTGTTTCTCTGAAACAAACTGTATGGTGTATACTATTTTTTATTTCGTCTGAAAGATTAGGTACTTTTTTGTTTTTTATGAAATATTTTGCTATAAATAAAAGAAAACTGTTTGATATATATCCACGTGAGACATAATATACTTCCGTCATGGGCGGATCCAGAATTTCCGTCGGGAAGGAGGTAAGATTTATAAATTTTTTTTCAAAAAAGTCAAATGCTGCACATTTTTAAATATACATGATTATTTTGCAAAAAAAATTGACAAATCGTAAAAATATACAAGATTATTTTACAAAATTTTTTTCCTGCTCCTGCTGCTGTGCACGAATACTATAATTACTAGTACCCTTAAACTACAATACACTATAATTAAAGTGAAGAATTAATGGAATTTGTAGAAAATTTGTATAACATCGCCTTTCCCAGACTATTAACCAGCGAGTAATATTAGAAAATTACTATTGTTATCATGGTTTATCTTAAAGAGTACACATAATACTACAAGATATATTCTGGAAGAGGGGGACCCGCCATCAAAATGGTACGAAACGGGACCATAAAAGCCAACAAACAAAAATAAAAGTCCCAATCATTTAAATACGAGAGTGAAGAGGCATATCACAGCCATACACATCTGTGGTCTCAATGTAATTTGTGACAGCAACAAAAAAACAAAATTCATTTATGTGTAAGAGATAACCTTAGTGGCTTAGTAACACAACCACTTCTCTCTCTTTTTTTTTTCTTTCTCAAATTAATTATAAGTTAGCCTTTCCTTGGCTGCTTTTGAGCCTAAATAATAAATAGATCTCAATCTGAACCTTTTTGTGAAGTGGTTTGGAAAAATATCTAATTTTGAATATGGGGAATTCAATTGCATGCAGTGTATGGTCACTTTTTCTGCACTGTACCAGAATAGAGAAAATAAAGAAGAAAAATATGAGCACCAAACATGTCCAAGTTTTATATAATTCAATCTACTCAAGTTCCAAAATATTTCAGTGTTTGTCAATAAACTATTAAATATGAGCTTCATTTATAGTCCATTCTAACTTGTTTGGAACAAAAAAAAATTTGTTGTTTTGTTGTTGTTGTAAATTATTAAATATAAAAAGACTAGGCTGTTGCTTATTTGGAATAAATTAGCACATGAAGTTGGAAAGATGGTTGTTTTGTAAATTTGCCACGTTATTCCTTACACTGTTCTATGTTCCTGTAGGCCAGGAACAGGGACAGCTCTTATATGACATTCATTTCTTTGGCATCATTGAAGATTTTCTATCATAAGACTGCAGTCATGAATCTTATCTTTCTTATCCTTTTCCTTATCTAAGATACTGCAGGTACCCAACCACTGAAATGAGATCTTCCAACGCGCAACAAAAATACTGTACGTATTGCACAATAAATTTCAATTTTTAATTTGCATCGAGATTCGTGCAAGCTAAACTTTATAATATCACTCTCTGAATCAAATATGTGCCGTCCGTAGTCTACAGCGCAGAAAATCTGAGTCGTCCGTAGCTGTTGCGCGGCAGAAGAACAGTTTCCCCCAACCAACCATATATAGGCAAGCTATATCATCCATTACAATATTTCATCCTTCCATGTTTCTTACGTGGTCAAGTATATATTACCTACCAATCATATATTAATTATATTATCACTTAATGGTTATGATAAATTTTATTCAGCTTATTGCTTTTGACATGCTTAGAGTTTTTAGATGTATTAGAGCATCTTCATCTCTGAAATTTTAGGAGTTTCTAATCTGACGTGACAGTTTCTAAATGAGTTTCAGGAATGTAGATGAGTTTCTTATTTAGAAATTTTACTCGAGAGTTTCTTATTTAGCAATTATGCTTTAGAGTTTATAAACTATGACATGACTTAATCATTGGTTAAAATTAATCGATCTCTCATAATATTAGTAATATTTGCTGACGTGGCAATTTAGAAACTCTAACTTTTCAGTTTTAGAGATGAAGAGTTTAGAAATTAAAGAAAAATTAAATTTCTAAAATTAATGTGACAATAATTTAGAAACTCCAAAAATTTCAGAGATGGAGATGCTCTTACTGTCATTCTTTTCTTTGGAGCGAGCGAAAGATAAATGCTCTTACTGTCATTCTTTGTAATTAGTTATCATCTAATTAATAGTCTATACTAATTGTCAGAAGGTAATCACAGCGTTGCTATTATTGACTTTGTATATATAGACAACGGAAAATGTTATGTAGATATCAATATTGATACTGATATTATTATACACATTTAGTTAAGTTACTATGTACATTATTTGAGTTATTATGCATGTTATTTATGTTATTTTTGTACTGAAAAAATTATTATGCATGTAACAAAACAATGTGCATAATAACTCAAATAGCATGCATAACTATTTCTGTATTTCAGTATAAAAAAAACATGCATAATTCTTTCACTACAAAAAATAACATCCATAATAATTCAAATAATGTGCATAATAACATCGGCAACAATAGTCGATATCAATATTAATATCTACGTATCAGCTCTCATAGACAACAGTACATACATGCTTGCAAAAAAATCTGGTAAATAATGCATTAATTTTGGAAAGTCGCAATCACTTTCAGTTTAATTACAATCTACATACGTGGTTTGATACACTCACAACACCTCAAGTATCCTTTAGCCACAGACTTGCCTTTCCATGAAAAGTAATGCCAGCCCGAATTCAAGCTTTAGCCGGTAGCTTTTAAAAGGAAGCTGATATATATACCGATATAAATGTCGATACCAACGCGCTCACTCAATGTTCTGTACCAAATTTCACCAGTTTATTTTTTTTACAGTTGGAACAAAAAAAACTATTTATTTACGTAAATTATTATTTTGTATGCACAACTAATATATATCATGAAAAGATGTAACTGGTAATTTTAACAAAACAAGATTCATACTGGATGTCAAGTTGTTTCTAGCATTTAAACATGGTTTATCAATCTTGCACATTTATTTCAGATTTATGTAAATCAATTGTGCAAAACAAGTAAAGTTAGCAACCATACATAGAAAAATGCCGATTAAAATTACGTGGTGCTTATTAATATCTAACATTTCATCTATCCATCCACTTGCTCAGGGCGGATTCAGGATTCTCGCCAGGGGGGTTTAAGATTTACGGTTTTTTTTTCAGGGGTTTGAAATGATGATTATTTCTAGAAAAAATTATTTTACATGGTCATTTATGCAAAAAAATTCAAATACATGGTCATTTTTGAATTTTTTAAAATATATATGGTTATTTTTGAATTTTTTTCCAAGGATTCAGCTGCACTCCCTGGAGCTACGTGGCTCCGCCACTGCACTTGCTGCCCAACATGCCTCAGATATGGAGACAAACACACATCATACAGCCAGGGGCGGATTCGGAGGGTCAACCAAGTCCATGATGATGATGATTATGATGATGAGGTAGTTTTACTATTTTACTTTGCAAAATACACAACACACTATACTTTGCACGTATATTTCGAGTTTCAAAATTTAAATGACTGATCCAAACTGTAGAACTTGATCTCTATATTAAAATCTTGTTAGTGGTCAAACTTTACATTTTTTTAATTTGTTTTGCTATTTTTATAAGAGATGTAAAATCGTTTGTATTTTGATGGTTAAAATCGTTATATTAGCAAATTTTACACCACTTTAAAAAATAACAAAAATCTAAAAATGTAAAATTCGATCACCAACAAAATTTCAATATAGAGATTAAGTTTAACGATTTGGATCAATTATTTAAACTTTGAAACTTGAGATATGCATGCACATTATAATGTGCAGTGTACTTTACAAAGTAGAATAGTCAAACTCATAATAATAATAATAATAATAATAATAATAGTAATAATAATAATAATAATACTAATAATAATTATTATAATTACTTTTTATTTTGTACGTTTGTAACTGTATTTGAGAAAATCTTTAAATCTCGAGTCTTTCGTCCCCGCTCTCGCCCCCCACTCTCTTTCCTATTTTGTCTTATTCCTTTTTGAATACTTTTTTCTTTCCTTCCAAGTGCATCTTTCTTCTTCCTTTTTTTTTCTTTTATCGTTCTTTCTTTTTCTACCTTCTCTTCGACGAGAGATTGTTAGAAGTGACGAGAAAACTGTCAAAGGCGAAAATAATGTTTAAAGTGACGATAGATTTGAGAACGAAGAAGTTGTGGTAGATCTAAGAACTAAGACAAAAAAAACAACGAATGACCTTGAGACTGCCTCTGACTTTCTTCGATTTCACCATGGTTGTTTATCTTTTTCACAAGAAAAAAGAAAAAAATGAGAAAATATAAATGTGCAGCTAATATAAACACTTGTTTTAGTAGTATGAACACATTTTTCAACTAATATGAACACCTCTGATGTTAGTATGAACACTGGATAATTAATATGAACAACTGATAGTTAGTATGAACATATTTGATGTTAGTATGAACACATATTTTATTTAGTCTGCACCCCATGCATTATGTGCAAAACAGACTTAATAGCTAGTATGGACACCTTGTAGTTAGTATGAACACTAGATTGTTATTATGAACAACTAGGTAGTTAGTATGAACATCTTTGATGTTAGTATGAACACCTGGAAAGTTAGTATGAACATTCTGGATGTTAGTATGAACACTTTGTATGTTAGTATGAACATCTTGCTGGAACCGGGGGCTTAATACTAAGCAATTCTAAAAATATCGAGGTTCAATTAGTAAATTTGGCAATTGCAATCAATTCAAGCAATTTTAAGCACAAGCAAATTCTAAACTAAATTAATAATGAAATTAAAGAGAAGAGTTTAGAAAATACAAACAAAGCAACCCAAGGTGACACAAGGATTTGAACAGAGTTTGAATATTGACGATCCTACTTTTCGGGACTCCCGACACCCCGACAAGATAACAAGGTCGAGCCGATTCACTAGACAACACAAGTGAATTATAACTTTGAAATTGAGGCTCTCTTACATACATCGGTGGAGCACCAACCCTAACGGGGTGTCGAACTTGGTGTCACTTACACCCCGGTGGAGAACCGAGCCAACAAAAAACAAAAGAAAAAAAATATTTGAACGAGATAGATAATAAGAGAATAAACATTAAACATAATCGCTCTAAGAGTTCAGAATAATTAAGATCAATAAGATTGAGTCTTTGAGCTAAGGTTTGGCTATATGTTTCAACCTCAATAATGGTGGAACAAAAGATTTTGCAATGTGGAATTGTTATATTAGAAGGAGTAAGGGATCCCCTTTTATAAAGAGCTTGAAGCATCTTTATTTTTGGCTAAAATCTTAAAACGTTACACAACGCTACATATCGTTACACAACACAATAAATCGTTATACAAGGGTTTGTTTCAGAATATGACCCTTGGAGTTCAGAATATCACCGTTTGAGTTGTCAGAAATTCGACCGTTGGATTCAATTTCCCTCCTATAAAGTTACATAACGGTTGACAACGTTGTATAATGTTTTGATTAATTTTTCTAGACAATTCTGGTCTTTTCAATATATTGTGTAACTGTATTTTCATTTTGCATTGACTTCTATAGCGTTACATATAGGGGTGCAAATGAGCTGAGCTCGAGCGAGCTGGGGTGAACTCGAACTTGGCTCGTTTATTAATGAGTTGGCTTGACTCATTACTACAAGTGATCACGAGCTGAAACTCTCAACTCAAGCTCACTCGAGCTGGCTCGTTTGTAGCTTGTTTGCAAGAAAAATGACAAAATATTTTAAAAAACATAATTAAATTATAGAATCGTGAAAATTCTCTATGGTAAAGATCTATTTCGAGATTATGGTAACCAATTCGACGGTTCAGATTAACTCGTTAAGGTCTCGATACTTACACGAGCCGAGCTTGTCACAGCTCGAGATCGGCTCGTTTACTAATGAGCTGGCTCGGCTCGGCTCGTTAACACTTGAGCTTTTAATGAACGAGTTGTTAGCGATTCGAATACGAGCGAGTTACGAGTCACGAATATTTTGTGCACCCCTAGTTACATAACGCTATATGACATTTTTCTGTTTGTGGCTAGTTTTGACTCGATCTCATCAATTCAAAAAATTTTAAGCTCAAATAAAATCAACCTAGCATCTAAATATCTTGATATCATCATGCTTGATTGTCTTGAGCTCATTTCTTGCTTCTTCTTTCTTTCTTTCTTTCTTTCTTTTTGCTTGATTTAAAATCTAAACAAAAGCTCACAAGAAATGTGTTAAATTCAAAGGTTGATTTTGCAAATCGACAAATCCGAGGCATTGCTTGGTACACATCCTGGATGTTAGTATGAACACCTGAGAAATTAGTATGAACATCCTGAAAAGTTAGTATGAACACCCTTAGTTACTATGATCACATTATTAATTAGTATAACCTCCTGAGAGGTTAGTATGATCACCTGAGAGGTTAGTATGACCACCTGAGAGTTTAATATAACTACATTAGAAGTTAGTATGATCACGTGAGAGATCGGTATGACCATCACAGGAGTTAGTATGACCACGTTATTAGTTAATACGAGCACTTGAGCACAAAATAACATTTAATTTTCAAACGGACGTAACTTTTGACTCATAACTCCGATTCACGAATATGAGCACTTTTCGGAAACGTCAAGATATGACGCACAAACGTTTCTGGACTATAATCCTGTAATGACGCTTTTTTGACCCAAAAATGTGTCTACTCCAAATCTCATTTTGTTTTGTTTTTCTGCATTTTCTCAAAAAATGCTTGAAACATTGAAAAAAAATAATTGAAACAACTAGTATGAACACTTGTTATATTTACTCCGAACAACTATTTTATTTAGTCTGTATCTCATTCATTTTGTGCAAAACAAATTTGAAACAGTGCAAAATCCAAAAACTGACTTGAAACAACTAGTATAAACACATATTTCAACTAGTATGAATATCTGTTTTATTTAGAATGCATACATTTTGTGTAAAACATTCATGATAGTGTGTAGGATGAAATCGTTTAGAAGAATGCGTGCGATCAAATTTTTTTATTTTTATCCTCGTTTTAATGTTTAACTTTCTCTTTTTAAAAAATTAATTTAAAAAACGAAAGTGGGGAACGAATGTTGGGACACTTCGATCCCACTTAATTTTGATAACGTAGAATTGTGTTTTTTTTTCATGTATGTTTGCATTCCTATAATAGAATTGTGTGACTCAGGGTGCATAGAACTTTGGACATTCATAAAAAAACAATTAATAAAAAAACTGTAAAATGTCGGTTACATAGCTTCTTTCATAGATATAATTTTTTTTTCTAGTCAATACTCAAAAGTAGTAAAAGGTACACATCTATAAAAAAAAGATAAAATGATCCCCCTTGGATTTTAGTGAAGCCCATGCACTAATATTGAATCCTCAGAAATTACTATACCAAATTACCAATCATATACTTTTGGCAAATCAAGCGCACTTGCCTAGCTACATATGAATCCGCCCCTCCATACAGCAGCATAGCGTGATCTAGATATAACTCATCAGATAAACTAACTAGTGCAGATTCTTTGATTAACTTGCATCCTTTTACAATTCAGCTAATAACACAGATTAGAATGATCTAAACTTGACATCAAAGAATCTAAAAACATATTACAGACACCTGTACAAAACTATAATGTAAATATATATTGCTTGTTCTTTCATAGAACTTTAATTGCACCAGTTGTGCCATGAGAAGAAATTGAAGTGTGGCTGAGTGAATTGGGTAATGCAATGCTGAGCTCTAAATTAGAGCTTTCAACAGGAGTGTCGAATTGGTGTGCGACTCCAACAGGTGGAGCCAGGGATCGCTTTGGTCCTTGGTATGCACTCGACATGTCCGCCTAATATTTGACAAAATCAGTAACAAATTGAACCTCATCAAATGTTATTGTGCACAAGAAGGCAGGGAAATTATGGTACAGGATTTAATACTGTTTTTATTTTTTTAGCATTTATGAATTCGATTGCCAAATGAAGTAAAAGTTGGGCTGAGTTGACAAGAAAATTAAATTATTAATTGAAGAATCCAAGGTTATACAGGCATAATTGCAGTATTAGTTTCTTCAAATAAGGCATGACTGAAGTTTGATTTAAACTATACATTTCTTCAGTCTTTATTGTGCCTTAATCAGCCATTCTGGAATGGTATATAATAACCAGTAGTACCCATTGCAGTAGAACTGTTATATCTATTGATCAAACTTATAGAGCAATTACCTTTGCAGAAATGTTATACAGTGATGGGCCATTTCCAAAATTTGGGACTATTATACCTCCAGATACCACCTACAGAATCAAATGAATGATTTAAACAGATGCTATATATTGTACGAAAGAAATAAAACAGGGATAACGAGAATCAGGTCTAATTTGCAACCATAGCACAAATTCTGACTTGCTCAATTTGAACCACACAAATGGAAGGAGATCTCCCTAGAAGTCATACATGCATGATTCAGTGAAATACCATATTATTATAGGGACTGATGGGGATGTTCTCCTCTCGAAGAACTTCACTGGTCTTCTTTGCATATGTGGTTGATGCCTCTGAAACAGCTGCCTAAAATACAAGAACAGAAAAAAAATAGTAAAGTATTTTAGTTTACACAGGGATAAGAACAAACAACAAAAGTAAAAGGAATATGCTAATCAGATAATGCAGAGTATGAGATAAAAAAAGATATATTTAGTATATCTCAATAATAACATTAATTCCGTAACATAAGATTTGTATAACTACCAAATTGATAAAAAAAACAGGTAGAATTGTCAAAATTATCTCGTGTTGATTAAAATTTATAAACAAGGCATTATTGTAAAGATAAGATATTCCAATCTCAGAAAATAATCAACATCATAGTTAACTACCATGCTGGTTAGTTGAACATCGAAAAGGCTGGATCGGCGCTTCTTCTTGGAGGGGTTGGTCTGCCTGATAAAATATTTCTGCGCATGGCTAGCCACCTGAGTAGGAGTCCGTGTGGGCACAAAATTTTTAGAGATTCCTCTCCAGTCCCCTTTACCCAACCTCTCCAATCCAACCAGGAATGTCCTGTGCTCTTCTTCTGTCCATGGAACTCCTTAATAATTACAAGAAATTGAGCTGTTAAAAAATATAACCTAGGAACATCTCACACAATCTTAGATGTTTCTCTCTCAGCTACTATTCAAAAACCAGACAACAGCATAGTATACAAGATGTATTCCATCAGATGCCTGCTAATGGGATCCAAAAATAATACTAATTGGTCCAATATTGAAATCTGGAATTAGAATCTAGAACTAACAAGGACCTAACCTTTACCAGCAAACAGTGGCTTAAAAGAAAACTATAGGTAGACACCTAGGGTATCTAAGCAATACAAAAACAAACACTCAATATATATATATATATATATATATATATATAAACTCACAAGATTGCTACACACAAAATTACCAGAAAGTAAGATTATGTCTGATGGTGTGCTCCCCAAATTTTAACGCCCTTTAAAACAATTTATTAACTGCTCACCTTTTTAATTATTATTTTTATCAATCCTTAAATCTTATTAATTCAAGGCCAAATTTATATGACTACTTACTACATGCATCGAATCAATATAGAACCAGAGATTTTGATTGATTAATCAATGGAAGAAAAGACTTTGACGAAGAAAAAAAAGCAAGATTTACTGGAGTTGATCCATCTACCTCTCTTCCTCTCCTGTCCAGTGGAGCGCCGCTTCTTCCTACAAGACTTGAGAAGACCTCCATCGGAGTGATAACCACTGTTCTCTCCGGCACCGTTCTCTCCAGTTGTTGTTGACCCCACAGTACAGGATACAAGATTTCCCATACTGGCGCTCTTTCTCATAACCTCCTCCTCTCCTTCATCGACATCCCCGATTTCCTTGAAAATCTGTACTCCGAATAGCTTCAAGCCCTTCTCCATTGATAGAGAGGAAAGCAAGAAATTTTCTCGTTACAGTTCGCGGACACTTTTTTGATAATTTCTTTTGGTGTTGGGTTAGAGAGAAAGTGGGTTGTGACTTGTGAGAGATGTCGCGTTTTTGTCTGGCTTCGCTTTATAAGGTTTTCTCAAATCTCAACCGACAAAGACCACTTGTTTTTATTTGATTAACGATTTTGTCCCTGTGAACTTATTTTAAGGTGAAGTGTAATGCCCGATTTTTTTAATATTGAAAATATAATAAATATTTATAAATAGAAAGAAAGATTATTTTGTAAGTTTGAAAAAAAAGAAAAGTTTGGAATTGAAAATTTCGTGTTTTTGGGAAAAAAAATTAGAAGTACGAAATTGATAATTCTTTGTTTTAAAACTTAAATTTTTTTAATAACAAAAATATTAATAGTTTAATTCATCAGTTGAGTTATATTTAGCAAAAAAATTATAGCAATTTCGACAACGTTCGTCTGGATTAATTAGTTTTTTTCTTGTCGCAAACCATCAAGCTGTAGATATCTGAGTCTACTTTCATCTCGTCGAGTCTAATTTGTGATCCGAGAAATGAGAGATTTAAAATGAATCTAATGCAAACTCGTGATAAAAAATTATTAATTAAGATATAAGTTAAAGATAGTGTCAAATTTGAGATACACATTCCTCCGACCTCAAATCAAACTTCTCAAGATGAAAGTAGACTCAAATATCTACAGCTTGGTGGCTTGCGACAATAAAAAAAAACTAATTACAGTCCCGACGAGCTTAACTAAAGTTGCTAAAAAATATTAAGTATGATTAGTATTTTTCTAATTTTTTGTAGCAACTTTAGCTACGCTCGTCGAGACTGTAATTAGTTTTTTTAACATCACAAGTCATCTAGTTGTAGATATCCGCGTCTACTTTCATTCGGTCTAGTCTGATTTTCGGTCGGAGGAATGTACATCTCAAATTTTACACCATTTTCAATTTATGTCTTAATTAGTAAATTTAATCACGAGTTTGCGTCAGATTCAATTTTGAATCGCTCGTTTCTTCGATCACAATTCAGACTCGACATGATCGTTTTTCTATTTTTTCAAACTTACACAACAATCTTTTCTTTTTATTTATAATTTATTTATTATATTTCTAGTATTAAAAAATCGGGTGTAATGCAGTAATATTATATTTTTGGTTGTAATAAACTAATAATGATTTTAAAATTAGAATACGGAACTAGACATATCATTTTGATTCGTTGTCGGAATAAATTTTCCTTTTCTAACACAGCTATTTAGTCTATTTTGCAAAAGTAGCAACTAAAAATACAATAATATCTCCATATAGAATATTATATACAAACTTACCATTATAGAGTAAACTAAAATTCAATTGTTTGACCGCATCTGAAAAAATGTGCATGTCTAATATTTTTCCTTAACGGTCCTTCAATATCTGCCCTCCACTTTCTATCTCTATATAATTAACTTTCTAAAAAAAAAAATCAAATAGTCAAACACGAATAAAAATAAAAAGTCAAACAAGAATACAAACTTCTTAACGTTTTCGCTCTTCACATTATTATGAATGTTTTATATAGAATGCATGAGATGCAGACTAAATTAAACAGGTGTTCATACTAAAAAACATGTGTTCATACTAAATAAAACAAGTGTTTATACTAGTTGTTTCAAGTCTGTTTTTTGCACTGTTTTAAGTCTGTTTTGCACTGAATGCATGAAGTGACTAAATAAAATAGGTGTTCATACTAGCTGTTTCAAATATATTTTTGCATTATTTCAAGTATTTTTTGAGAAAATTTGAGCAAAAAATGTGCAGAAACTTTAAAAACTGAAATTTTGAGGCTTTAGAAGCACTTTTGAGGAGTCAAAACAACATCAATACAGGCTTATAGCCCAATAAAGTATGTGCATCATGTCTTGTTGTTTCCGAAAAGTGCTCATACGCACGAATCGAAGTTAAGAGTAAAAAATTACATCCGTTCGAAAATCAAACATTATTTTGTGCTTATTTTTTTTTGTAAAAACAACATTTAAAACAATTAAAATATGCTCATACTAACTAAGGATGTTGTCATACTAACTCATCTGGTGATCATACTAACTGCTCAAGAGCTCATACTAACTAAGAATGTGGTCATATTAGCTCTTCTGGTGATCATATTAAACCAAAATATGTGGTCATTGTTGGATTAAACTCATCTCTTGTTTGACAATTTGCAAAACAAATAAGTTGGAAGGCGTTGTAACGTCTTTGGTGAAGATGCAGGTTAAAGCAGGTACATATTGATGTCATACATGCTCAAACAATGATCAAACTCGCCCTAGACAAGTCAAGACATGCTTAAAACATCAAGGGATAACTTTACAGTGTCAAACAGAGCACATCGTTACCATAACGCTCCAGAACCCGTCACAACGGGTGCCCAACTCATCACAATGGGTCAGGAGGAGAGAGAGGCAGCAACAACAGGATTTTCTCGACCACAGCGTTACTGTAATGCATGGCCAAGACGTTACAGCGCCTTCCAACCCATTATAACGAGTTATCCAGGCGTTATAACGGGTTCCTACAGGATTTGGCCCACATGACAGCTGCACAAGAGAAGAAGGGCATTCCTGGAAAAGGCACAAGACGTTATAACGCGTTCCACCTCACATTATGGAGCTGCTGTAATGCTACAGTCAAAATTGAAGGTTTCAAGATCCCAAGAAGTGTCCAACCTATATAAATGATGCAGAAATAAACCAACAGGGCAACAAACACCCCCATAAGCTTTCAAGCATCAAATTGAGCACAACAAAGAGCCTAATTCAATTCTCCTCCAGCTACCTAACCTAGAGAGCATTAGGATAACATATATTATCTTATTATCAATTCGAGAACAAACCCTTAGCTAGATTTTAGTCTTTGGTGCACCACATTTGTATTGCCAAGTGGTGTATTCTTTTGTCCTAGATTGTGTTGTCAATCAGATCTTTTACCGTGTAGTGTGGTGTTACCCCATAATTGGTCTAGAAAGACGAAGATTGACTTACTTGTTTAGAAGAAGACAAAGATCGGCTCCGCACTTTGTAGAGAACACTCGTTTTATAATGAAATCGACCCGAAATGAAGATTTTGTTCCGGGAGACTCGTGGATGTAGGCCTAGTTAATTGATAGGATGAACCACGTTACATAGCGTGTTCTCTTTGTTCTCGATTGCTCTTTCTTCACTCTCTCTCTTTCTTTTTATTACTTTGCTCTTTGTTGATTTGTGATTTGCTCTGTTACTTCTAAAAATTACTTGCTTTAATTATTGGCTTGGAGATTAAGATCTAAAAGCTTTTAATTTGAAATTGTTGATTGAAAATGCTTCCGCCCAGTAATTTGACCTTAGTCTTGTGCTTTAAGCTCAACTCTAATTCTAACAATTGATATCAGAGCACAAAGGTTCAAACCTAGCCTAATTTGACCAACATGAGTCTCGATATGAGTATGGTTGAGCCCCCTAAACTCTTGCGAAATGGAAATTTTGAGCTAATTTGGTTTGACAATTTGCAAAATAAATATTGGACTAACATTTGTACAAAGTTTTAGTTGCCAGATTGCAGGTTATACAGATGAAAATTAACCTTTGATAAGGTCACAAACATGTTATATAAGTCAAGACAAGCACGTGGATGCAAGAAGCAAGAAAAACAGAGGAAAACTGAGAGATGTGTTACAATAATGCATGAAGAGGTGTTACAACGCTTTAGAAGACATTATAACGAGTCCCTGAAAAGATGGGCCCAGAAGTCAGATACATGAAGCTCAACAAATTGCCGAACCACGTTATATCATGTATAAACTTGTCTATATCCCTTGTTCTCTCTCTTTCTTTATAATTTTTGAGATTTCTTGTGATATATTTGACTTGTATTGAATTGTGAATTGTGATTGCTAAGTGTCTTAAGATCTTGTAGAATTATACACGCTTCCGCATTAAATTTTAGTTATACCTAAGCACCCATTAGTTTCTAACTGTATAAAGACTTGAAATATGTAATATTAAGACTTTCTATTATCAATATTAAGCGTTGGACGCTAGAACGTTAATTGAGTTAAAAAATGTAGCAAATTAAATTGAAGCAAAATTGACTCATAAAGAGTTGAAAATAGACCATAACATACGCTGTTTTGATGTAGTACAAAGACTTCAAATATGTACTATTAAGACTTTCTATTGTTTATTTTAAGCATTGAACGCTGCATCGTTAATTGAGTTAAAAAATGTAGCAAATTAAATTGAAACAAAACTAACTCCTAAAGAGTTAAAAATATACGACAAAATATGCTGTTTTGATGTAGTATAAAGACATGAAATTCGTACTATTAAGACTTTCTATTGTCTATATTAAGCGTTGGACGTAATTGAGTTAAAAATTGTAGCAAAATTGATCATAAATAGTTGGAAATATACCATAAAATAAGCAGTTTTGTTGTAGTATAAAGGCTTAATATCTATATTATTAAGACTTTCTAGTATCTATATTAAGCGTTGGACGTTGCATGATTAATTGAGTTAAAAGGTGTAGCAAAATTGAAGAAAAGCTGATTCATAAAGAGTTGAAAATATATCATAAAATATGTAGCTTTTATTAGTATAAAGATTTGAAATTTGTACTATTAAGACTATTATTTATATTAAGCGTTGAATGTGTGCAACGTTAATTTCCATTCTAAAAGATAAAAGTTAGCTTCACTAACTACCATTAGGACTGTTAAAGAAAGACTGTTAGTAAGTTCCAATAATTAATTCATCTCATTAGTAATTTAGTCTTTTGGTTTCATAAAAGTCGCACAAATAATAGAGTTAATTAACGTGAATGCTAACTTATTATATTACGTACGGTATCACATTTCAATATAATGATATATACTTTACTTGTGCCATTAGAGATTAACAAAAAGGACTCATATACATTTTCCATGAATATTATCTCCCAAGTGCTATTGTGGATAATGTAATAAATTTATATTTACCAATATCAAGTATAAGACCAATTTGATATAAATTACAAAATATTAATAATTAAAATAATATATTTAAGAATAACGAGGTTGCCATCAGTTCATAAACGTAATAGCGTATCTATTGCCATATCACATGGTTTTCCTTTTAGATGCCTTTTATTCGTGTTCTGGAGATAATTTCTTAATTCGGGGATAGGTTTGATCTAAACAGACTTAAGAATACAAAAAATCACATGCATTAAACTAAGCGACATTTTTTTTTTTACTTTACTTTTCGTTGCAGTAAAAAAGCGACATTTACAATTTTTTCGAAGTTACTTAATTTTTTTGGCATTTCTTGGAAAGTACTTTAAAAAAAAAGATAATAAAAAAGCACCCCACAGGTTTGTGCAACCGACAACATTTTATGCTTGCCATGTCAAAATGAAAAAGAAACTTTACCAAGTAGAGCTTGACTTTGAAGAAATAGATAATGAGATTAATTAAAATATTTGAAGGATGCAAACTCAAACTCTAATTTTAACCACCGTCCATTATATTAAAGAGTTAATATATCATCTCCACTTTCTGTCCCCCTCTCCGGTCTCCCGCTACACGACAAACAGTTACGTGATACAGTATAAAGACTTGTAACATTTAATATAAAGACTTGTAACATTTAATATAAAGACTTCCATGTTAAAATGAAGACTACCAAATAAAATATTATGTGTACATTTCCTGAGAAATGAAGACTGTCAAAAGTATAAAGACTTCGAATGTTAATTATAAAGAATTTCATGATACAATATTCATTGCAGTATATAATTAACAAGGAAATTACAAATAAATATTTCATGTCTTGAGAAATGAAAACTTGACACTCAATATTTATTATAATGAATTCAGTCCAATAGTATAAAGACTACTACATTTTAGTATAAAGACTTACATTCAGTATATAAAGACTACTACATTTGTCGTATATGGGAGGCGTAAAGAGGGCTTATAAGGAGGGACAGTTAGTCGCTTTCTATATTAAATTAAATTAAATTATTATGAAGTCATGAAGCAAAAAGGAAATTCACGTGGGCAGACAGCGGGGTGAAGTTATTTTATGTTAAAAAACAGATGAAAGGATATTATATAATCTTAATTACATAAAGATTATTGCAAATTACCTGAGAAATAATCATTTTTTTGCATTAAAATATTTTATTCGACTTGCAATTGACTTATTAAATTGTATGTCGTATTAATTTTGCAATTTAAAAAATGTGATTTGCTTACCAAATTGGCTTTGATAAATTTAACCGGACTATGTTTAAGTACTAATAGCAATTGATTAAGCAATTAAGGACTCAAATGCAAATTTCACAATTTTTACAACAATTAAATCAAGCAAGACAAACAATTCTATCTCTAAGCAATTCAATTGAATATACAACAAGATTAATAGAGAAAAGCTTGGGAAGAAATAGAGAGATGAAGTAATCAGATGTTGACGGAGTTCAACTACGCCTACGTCTTCGAATCTCCGGTGCCTCATCTTTACGATAACGACCACAGTCCGCTCCATTAAATAAATAGTTCTTACAAGGCTTGAATCTCACTCTCTTACACACAAAGGTTGAGAGGTGAGGCCAAATAAACACTCAAATAAAGATGACAAAGAGAATGGAGAATATACAATCTAGATGAACAAAACAATCTCACATGTTTTTTTTTTACTAATTTGAATAAATAAATTTGGGATTTTAAACAAGAATTTTGCAAGGTATGTAAAGCTTTGTTTTTGCTAATGGGGGTTGCTGCAGAGAGAATAGAAAAATAGATTTTGATGGAGAAGAAAGGCTACACCCGCTCCTCTTTTACAACCTTCTTGATTTGGCAAAAATTAGGTCTGGCGCAACTTGACCTTATAATGCTATCTTAGTGTAAATTCTACCGTTATAATGCTAGGTTGAGTCACGACAAAATTTTCTGACGTTGAATTTGGATTTTTTCATAATTGGCATCTAGCGTTATAACGCAAAAGTCATATGTAAAGTCTGTCGTTATAACGCTCTCATAGAACAAGACACACATTCAAATTTCGAAACTTAAATTATCGTTATAGTGCCAACTTGGCGTTATGTAACGGGTGGCTCTGTTTTTCAGGACTTAGCCAAATTCTATTTTTGGTCATTTATCGTTATAACGCTAGGCTAGCACTATGTAACGGGTGGCTTTGTTGTTTTAATACTTATTCAAATTCTTGTTTTTGGTTGTTTACCGTCATAACGCTAGGCTAGCGTTACATAATGGGTGACTTTTTTTGTTTTGGTACTTAGCCAAATTATGAACATTCTTACCTTACCGTCATAACGCTTATGTAGCATTACGTAACGGGTTGCTCGGGTTCTGGTACTTAGCCAAATTTTGGACTTTCATACCTTATTGTTATAACGTAGTGTTACGTAACGAGTTGCTTAGATTTTGGTAGTTAGCCAAATTTTGACTTTCTTACCTTACGGTTATAACAGTGATGTAGCGTTACGAAACATGTTGCTCGGGTTTTCTTCCAGGTTTGGTTTTCTGCGTACTTTTTCACTTAAGCGTTATAATGCCAGATCAGAAATTTTGTTTTCTTTGTTTCTTTGCTTATTTAAATCTCAAATTTAAACATTCAAGATTACAAATAACCTAAATATAGTCTTGATTTTGATCTTGAGTAGCTCCTTGACCATTTCTTGTGTAGCTCTTCTTGTTTTACGAAATAATCCTTGCAAATAGCTCAAATACAAGAAAATGGTAAAATTCCAAATTGTTTTGAAAATCGACAAATAAGAAGACATTGGTTGATACAACATACTTAAATTTCAAAATATCACATCATATTTTAGCAAGTGACTTGCTAGTTAATATATACATTAAAAAATAATTTACGATAGTCCTTAAAAAAATATAAAAAGCAAAGGAATTTCATTACAACATATATCTTCCTTTTTTATATATATGAGAAGGGACGAAGCCATGATACAGAATAGGGTAAGACAATCTTTTCAGGGTAGGGCATAATTCTAAAATTATTTCAAACATCAAGTGTATTTTGATAATTTTTACTGAAAAGGCATAGCAATAGATGTATAATTTTGAAAAAAAAAATTGACCCAGGATGAGACAATTGCCACCCCCTAGGCCTATGTGGCTTTGTCACTGTGTATGAGGGATTTACCAAATTCTCAAATATGTCTATTGCTAAATGTCTCTTAACAAAATTTTCACCTTTGTGTTCACGGAGACTTGAACCCACAACCTCATTCAATGATCATCCTAATAGCTAACACTAGCGACCATTTGCCAACATTTATCTTCCTAGTTCTTATTTATTGGTTTCTAAGGTCATTCGTGCAATTTTTCTTTATCTCAAGTTTATCACATTACTTAGAACTGCATATTGCACAATCTCTCTATAAAAGACGCACCAATGTTTAATATTTGATGGATACTTAATATTTAAAAGATTTAATTTTGCCTATTTGCAAAAAGAAAAATATATCCTTCGCCTGTTCAATGCTCCGACTCTAGCAAAAAAGAAGACTCCTTAAAATCAAACTGTGGAGTTTACATGAAACTCGCTTGTCAATATAAATGAGGAAAATGTGGGGACAAAGGCAGCAAAGGCAATGTATCTGCATTCTTTGCAAAATAATCGTACATCGAAAATGTAAATGATTGTATATATTTTTGCATTACTTCATATTCATCTTTCAAAAATAAAAAAATAGTTGAAATTTCTAAAAAATAATAAACTTGACATTCTGTAAATTTTTGGAATGTAGAACATATTGAGTGATTTAGGTTGGATATTTTGACATGAGAAAACATAATTTGACCATATTCAATCAAAACATAAATATTTGTGTATTTCTTGTATAACGACGTGCAGTATTTTAACCTTTGTAGGATTGTTATGTTAGATTTAATAGACTGTATGAGATGTCATATAGATCATATAGATTATAGACTTATGTGTTATATAATTATTTACTAATATGTCATAATATAAAGTATAATTAGTATACTTAAGTGATTACTAAAGTATAATTAATATGAATATAAAATGTTACATAAATAAATTCTTAAATGTGCAGAAATAAAAATTTGATAATTACTTGATTTATGATGGACTAAATAAAAAAATTAGCATGCACTCTTTCTAAAAAAAACTTTTGGAGTCCAAGTGATAAGTTAAGTCTCTCTCTCACAATACAAAAACAAAAGAAGAACATTCTTTCTACATGAAATACAAAAAGAGAAACGAAAAGAAAAGAGAATCGAGTGATCATTGCAGAATCTCTTCATTGGATCCCGCAACAGTGTTGAAATGATTAGAAGAACTCGCAACAAGAAATTTATTCTTTTGAAAGATCTCACAGCTACTGCAACAAGAGATCAAGAGGAGAAGAGAAAAAGAAGGTCTGCACTGCAACCGGATCAAGTCCAGTGAAAATTTCGAGAAACAATAATCATGAAACAAGATATTGCTTTCACTCAAATTGTTGATTCTCCGGATGGTCCTAAAATTATAAACTCAGATTTTTCATGTTAGATTTTGATGTAACTAAATTGGATTATGTTGTGGTCTCAATACTTCTACAACAGTAAAGCAAGGCAACAATTTTAGAATGAAACATAGTTTGGAAATTATTTAATCATATATTTATATATATTTAAAAGAATAAAAACAAAAAATAAGGATACATTTTTTAAAATCTTTATTGCCTATCATGTTGGCTGAATGTTGATTCGCCTTTGTATTTAAGTTAATATAATCTGAGTTTTAAGTGAGAGAAGATGAGAACACCAAAACTGTCAAACTGACATCTAAATTAGAGATTTTAAGAGATTTGAATTCGTTCAGTCTGTTTTTGAACTGTCAATTGTATAGTATTTGTTTGTGAATGGAATTGGAACCAGTCTCTCAATAATTCAGAAGTTCATAAATCAGACTCAACTATTCAAATGGATTAAGAAAAAACTAAAGACCAAGTTTCGTACTTTCCTTTTCCCAAAAAAAAAAAGTTAATTTTCGTACTATCCTCGATAAAATAAATGAGATGAATAGATGATAAGATACTCTTGAAAGCAAACGATTCCCTCTCGCATGACGAGGTCGCAGTACAGTGAGACCAACGAGCAAAACAGATCTCATCATCCAAAAGTACTTGAATAATGCATTTCATTATTAAAAAAATAGTCCCTTAATTGTTATTTTATTCAGTTATTTAGACGTGGGATTAGTCCCTTAACTGTTTCTTTTTTCTTTTGTTTTTGATATTTTATTTGTTGAATAGAAGTACCAATGGTGGATGGAGTCTAAGACATAGAAAACTACGCCAGCCAATGGTCTTTGAGCTTTTTCTGTTGATCCTTGTTTAATTTTATATACGAGCCAGTTGTATCTTGGAATTTATTAAAAAATAATTTCATCATTTAATCCATTGCACTTATTGGATGAGAACTAAATTTTCGATAATTTCAACACAACCAGGCGTATACTATCTAACAACTTTGATTGGTTGTATATTTATGCGACACGAGGACAGAAGATAAAACAATATTAGGTTAGGGGTGTGATTCCATTCTTTAAAAAAAAAATTAAATTACGCATTATTAAATCAAACTTTTAATTTGTTGAAGGACATAACTTGTTGAATATTGTTGGTTAATTTAGGATAGTTTCGTAAAAGTGTGAATAATATAGTTATAGGGATTAAAGATAAAATACAAGTCTTACATGTAATGAGATTGTTCTTTTAATGAAAGTTTATCCAAGTTAGAAAACCTACGTGATATCAGAGTGGAAAATTAAATCTGCCGCCGTCGTCGAACTCCCATTGTGTGTGTAGCTGTTGTTCTCGTTTTAGCGCAAGTTGCGCCAAGGTTTGGCGTCTTCGTCAAGTCGGGGTGCATTCACCTTTGTCGCATGTGTCACACGAGGTCGTCAGCCACAATCAAAGCAGGTCGTGTCTCTGTCACGAGTCGCACATACCTTCCATCGCTTCAATCGCGAGTTGCTTCCTGTAGTGATTTTATAGGGAAATATTTTCTAGTGTTTTTTCCTATGTGCTTTGACTTAGCGATTTCCTTCCATCGCTTGAATTTTGTTCTCTCCAACTTTGGCAAATTGTTATTATTGTTCGAGAAATTGGCAGAAGGCATGAATTTCTCCAAATCAGCTCATGTCATCTCAGTGAAATTGAATGGGGTTGAGAATTATCTATTGTGGTCAAGACAAATGCTTATGCACTTGAAAGGTCAAAGACTAACCGGATATGTTTATGACAAAGAAACCAGAAGCTAAGAAGATAGTCCTTTGAGAAGAAAAAGAAGACAGTTGAGTTTCAGAAGTGGGAGGCAGATGATATTGAAATGAGGTTAGACTGCAAAGTCAGTTCATGATGTTGAACACTACTCGACAAGTGTGGGATTGAGCAGCCGAGATGTACTCTCGAAAGGGAAACGATGGCCAGATCTATCACCTCCAGGCTCCAGTCCAAGTCGAACAGTTCAGTACAAGAAGAAATGAGTGTGATTGATTATTTCTTAGAATTTAAGAATATGTGGGTGCAAATGAATTTCTTCGATTATGTTGCATGCTCAGTAGATGCACTAGCCTTCACAAATTTGTTGGAGAAAAAGACCTTTCGCTTTCTTGCTGGTCTCAACTCAGAGTTTGAGCAGATCCGACAAAGTCTTTGGCAGATGGATCCACTACTTGCTCTTCGGGATGCCTTTGCAGTAGCGGCTCAAGAGGAAATCAGGACGAAGGCAATGATACCCTTGTCAGTATAGGAGGGTTCAGCTATGTTGAGTCAACCACACACATTCTCTTCCTAGAGTGACAAAGTATGTGATTAATGTTAAGGTCCAGGTCGTGATCATGGTCGTGGCAGAGGATATGCAGATGTCGTGGACTGGGGCACAATGGATTGGGATACCAGCAAGCGCATGTGGCTGACATTACTGGTGAGCCGAGTGTAGGATCTGATGACATGCTGACTCAACTTGTAGCTAGACTCTCATCCACCACTCTAACTAGCACTTCTGCACTGATTACTACCTCATCTGAGGTTGACAGTAACATTATCTCCTCTCTTCTTATCACTGTAGTTACACCTGTTGGCACTGTTTTGAAACCCCTAATAGCCGAGTATAGACTTGATAGGTCCTGGATTGTAGACCCTGGGACATTTAAACATATGAGCCTTGACCCACAATGTTCAAAAACTATAAGCTTATGTCGGGGAGAGAAAAGATACAAACAACCGATGGCTCACTAAGTTCAATAGCATGAGTTGGGCATGTAACATGTGTTGGATTAAACTCATCTGTTGTTTGACAATTTGGAAAAAAAATCAGTACTAATTTTGCACAATTGAGTTTTGGTGAGATGTAGGTTAACACAGATACATAATGATAATGCAAAGGCGCAAACATGCATATACAAGTCAAGACATACTAAAAAAACATCAAGAGCAAGAAAGTTGGGCAATTCTAGAGCCATGCGTTACCATAATGCATGCTGAAGTCGTCATAACGGGTGCCCAACCCGTTACAACATGTTCAAGAGGAGAAAAGCTGGAAAAGTGAAGGATTTCCAGAGGCATGCATTGCTATAACGCATCAGAGACCCGTCACAACGGATTCCTGCTCAAGAGGGCCCAGAAGTCAATGAATCAAGCAGAGAAGGGCAATTCTGAAAATCTGCCAACCCATTATAACAGATTCTATAATGCGTTGTGAGATCCTGTAAAGAGAACCGTCACAACGGTTCCTTACCCATCATAATGGGTTCTCAACCCGTCTTAACGGGTTCCTGCTCAAGAGGGCCCAAAAGTCAGTGAATCAAGCAGAGAAGGGCAATTCTGAAAAGCTGCCAACCCGTTATAACAGATTCTGTAACGCGTTGTGAGATCCTGTAATGCAAGAGCTCAAAATTAAGACTCCAAGACTTTAAGATGTGTTCAGCCTATATATACCTTGGGGTACGAACCTAGAAAACATTTGAAATCCTCTCCCAAACTTTCAAGCATTCAATTTAGCATCAGAAAAACACTAGATTCTTCCCCTACAGCTGCCTAACTTGAGAGACTTAGGATAGCTACAATCATCTAATTATCAGTCCGAGAACACTTATTCTTGCTAGTTTCTAGCCTTTGATGCACTATATTGTGTTGTCAAGTAGTGTATTCATGTCCTTGATTGTGTAGTCAATCAGACCTTTTACATTGTAGAGTGGTGTGGCTCCTTGCATATGTTTAGGAATCTAAGATTAGTTTGCTTATTGAGAAGAAACCAAAGATAGGTTCCGCAATTGTAAAGAACACTTATTACTTAGTGGAATCGG
Organism: Eleocharis quinqueflora; assembly: GCA_964058865.1. Taxonomy (NCBI): domain Eukaryota; kingdom Viridiplantae; phylum Streptophyta; class Magnoliopsida; order Poales; family Cyperaceae; genus Eleocharis; species Eleocharis quinqueflora. The sequence continues at coordinate 174,830 of CAXKVX010000499.1, forward strand.
TCCCGGAATGAAGTTTTGGTTCCGAAAGTCTTGTATATGTAGGCCTAGTTTGTTTGTAGGTCGAACCACGTTATATTACGTGTTTTGTGTTCTCTCTCTTTCTCTTTACTCTCTTTATTTATTATACTTGCACTTTATTATCTTGATTTCCTCAATTGCTATTAGTGTTGTACCAAGCAATGTCTCGGATTTATCGATTTGCAAAACCAACTCTTGAATTTTACAAAGCTTTGTCTTTTGAGAACCTTTGCAGGAAATCTTCAAGAGAAGTTTTGTGACATCAAACAACTTTCGATGGGCTCCGAAACAAAATTAGCTAGATCCCGTCATGAGCTTTCCAACGCCACAAAGAACGCCGAAATCGGAGTTGCGAGTCAAAAGTTATGGTCGTTTGAAGCTCAAGGCAATCAAGGATGAAGATATCTAGATATTTAAATGCTAGGTTGATCTTATTTGAGCTTACAATAATTTTGAATCAATGAGATTGAGTTAAAAACCAGCCAAAAACACTAAATTGGACAAAACGTTATATAACGGTTTACAACGTACCATTGGTTACACAACATTGTAGACAGAGCAAAAAACACCAGAGAAATTTTCAGAAACGTTATATAACTCTCTTAAACGTTGTATAACGTTGTAAGAATCCAACGGTCAAATTTCTGACAAACCAACGATCATATTCTGAACTCCAACGGTCAAATTATGAAACAAACCGTTGTGTAACGCTTCCAACCATTGTATAACGCTCTGTAACGTTATATAACGGTTTGGAACATTGTGTAACATTTTACCAAATTTCAGCCAAACAAAATGTGTTTCAAGCTCTCTATAAAAAAGATCATTCACCCCCTTTCTTCTACAACTATTCTACATTGCAAAACCCTTAGTTCCACCATTGTTGAGCTTACAACATATAGCAAAACCTTAGCTCAAAGACTCAATCTCATTGTTCTAAATTATTCTAAACTCATTGTGAGATTGTGTTGAGTGTTCATTGTCTTATTATCTATTCCGATTGTATCTTTTATTACTTTGTTTTTTTTTGGCTCGGTTCTCCACCGGTGTGTGTAAGCGAGACCGAGTTCGACATTCAGTGTTAGGGTTGGTGCTCCACCAGTGTGTGTAAGAGAGCTCCAATTCCGAAGTTGTAAATTCACTTGTGTTGTGTAGTGAATCGGCTCGACCTTGTTACCGTGTCGAGGGGTCGGGAGTTCCGGAGACTAGGATCATCAATATTCGAACTCCGTTAAAATCCTTGTGTCTCTTGAATTGCTTTGTTTGCATTTTCTAAACTCTTCTCTTTAATTTCATTATTAATTTTGTTTAGTAATTTCTTGTGCTAAAATTATTAAAACTTGATTGCACTTGCCAATTAGACCTCGGTATTTCTAGAATTGCTTAAATTTAGCCCCCGGTTCCAACAAAGTGGTATCAGAGCAAGTTGAACTTGCTAATTAGAGTAAAATTTAATTGGAAGTAAAGGTCCAAATTTAATGGCAAACCATAGATATATTTCTCAACCACCGGTACTAGGACTAAATTGAAATTTTTTTGGGTATTGGAAACTTTGTATGAGAAATTATCTAAGTTGTAGTGATATACTAGATGCCATTGAGGAGAGATATACTCCCGATATAGACTTAACCACTAATGAATTATCCTCCGATTCTAAATTAAAGAAACAGAGGAATGATTTAGCCATTAATGCCATTTTATCACATGTCCATGAATCAATTGCTCCAATCTTTGGAGATGCAACCAATGCATTTGACATGTGGGAAGCATTACTCCGTAAATACGAGGATAACGCATTGCTCAAACGATCTAAGGGAGCCAATTTTCAAACGATGTTTGAAAATTTTAGAATAGAAGAGAATGAGTCAATTGATGATATGTATATTAGACTAACTCTCGTAGTCAATAATTTTATTGAAATAGATGATCCGATTGAACCGAGCAAAGTTGCATCTAAGCTCATAAGGATCATGACGAGGAGGCCTAGATGGCAAGCATATGTGAGCTCATTAGAGGCTTTGAATAGCACTAGGGAAGAATCATACTCACCAAAGGAAATTCACATCTTCTTAAAAACCTACAAAGAAAGCCTCCGGCAAATTGAAGAACTACACAACCAACCAAAATCTGTAGCCCTTCCCGCTCAAAGCCCCATTTACCACCATGCCTCCTCTTCTAACTCATACACTCCTCTAGAAACTCCATTCCAAAATTTTGGCCTAGATGAAGCCAACGAACTCCCCATCCTTAATACAATGCTTCAAAACCTCTTTGCAAATGAGGAGAAATTAAACACTAGGCGACAAAATCAAGGCAAACACTCGTTGTGTGCCATATGTGAGAGGGAAGGACACTTCATCGACAAATGTCATACTCTAGTCCAAAGAAGGCATAATCGAGACATATCATTATGCTCTTGTGGCTATGGTGAGAGAAGGCGTTGTCGACTCAGATGTCATCATCTCAAAGAACAAAGTAACCGATCCGGCTGTTATTGAGCTCCTAAGAAAATTCGGGTTAAGAGAAGAGCCCACTAAGGAGAAGGAGCTAGTTGAGATGATGAACGATGAAGAAACTAGCACATCCCACACAAATGAAGAAAACGCTAGCACTTCAACCTCTAATATTGAGGCAAAGGTATATCTAGATCCTAAGCCCAATGAGGTTAATTTTTGTTTAGGATCCCATCCGATAGTGATTCGGATGATGATTGTATTAACAATGTCTTAAATGAGGAGTATTTGAAACTTGAAATTGCTAGATTAAATAAACTTATCATCGAGACAAATCAAACCCTTGTAAGAAAAGATTGTACAATAGGGGTTTTGAATAACAAAGTTCATGAGCTTGAATCTAAAATAAATAAAATTGAAATTGAAAATAGATTTTTAAAATATTCTAGTAAATCAATTAATACTAAGGTTGATTTAAGTATCATGATGAGTCTGTGAAAAATGACACAATTGATGTTTGTGAAAGAACCACCAATCTTTGATGTAGGTTGTAAGAATTTTTTTTTGGAAGAGATGTATGATAAACTACCTTAGTCTACTTAGAGCTTTGGAATGTTGTAGAGGATGGTTGGACACCCAAATATAAAATTGATGGTGCTACCCTAACCAAAGAGTCCAAAGAACTCAAATATGCAAATGACAATGTCATGAACACTATACTTAGCTCAATTCATGAGACTATTGCACTAGCTCTCACGCACTCTACAAATGTCATTGAAATTTAGAATATTTTAGTACTTAGATATGAAGGAAATGAACATATGAAAAAGACCTGTAAGGTTGGCTTAGCAACAAAATCATGAAGTTTGAAGAAAATGAGTCTTTTGAAGATCTTTATCATATGTTTGTATCTTTATGAAATGAAAATTCATTGAAGTAGGATCTAATATTTGTGATGAAGATTTTGTAGGAAAGCTCTTAAGGATGGTGTCCAAGAAGTACGGATGGAATTGCGCCGTGAGCTCAATCGAGGCTTCACAAGCAAAAGATCTTACTTATCAATTCGAGGAGGTGTATGCACAACTATGCTCACATGAGCAAAATCACAAGGAACTGAAGTGCTGAATCTCAACCAAGTCATTGGCCTTGCCCGCACATTCTTCATACAACATACCGTACAAGTTGAATCAAGTGAAGTCTTCTGCCAAAATCCCTATCAAGTACTCTCCAAGGACAAAGACCTTCCCACCAAACTCGTGAAATGAGGCATTGAATTCGAAAGAAAGGTGAATGAGGAGAGGATAGTTCAAGGCAAGAAGATAGTTTGCTTATCTTGCAACAAGAAATGACATAGCATTCAAAATTGCTATGTCATCTTTCGTCAAAGGAGAAGACCACAATAAGGATATTTCAAGAGAACTCACAAGAAAACTATGCAAGAAACTTGGTTAAGTGAATACTAAGAAAGTGAAGATGAGGAAGAGAAAGTTAACATCGAGGGAGGAGAAGTTGAAAACAAGCTAGTCCTCATCGAAAAGAAACCAAGAACATATATGGAGATAGCTCTTGAGGTCATAAAGGAACAAGACATGACAAATTCAGAGAAGATCCACATTATAAAACGAATGACTCAAATCAAGGATGACTATGCTAAAGAGTAAGAAGAAGCTTTAATGAGAGGTGAATTTCCAACATGCATCACAAGGATATATACTTCCAAGATGATTGAGAAGCCCTTGAGTCCTTCAAAGTTGAAAAAGATGGAGAAGCCCTTGACACTTGCAAAGTTGGATGTTGCAAAGAGAAGCCTTTGAGTTTTGCAAAAATAGATGCTCATGCACAAGAGAAGACAATTTAACCAAAGGCAAAGATTTCAAGTGCTCAAGAAATTGAGGCCCCTAGCCGAGCTAATACGGTAGGATTTGATCTCTCTAAGTATCATGATGAGTCTAGTGATGATGAGTATTGTGATTTGGATAAATATCAAGAGTCGTTTAATGTGACTAAGCTTAAAGAGTTACTTGATGAGTCAAAAAGTCTATGAATGTTAAAGATGCTATGATCAATGATCTTAAGTCTAAAATTGAAATACTACAAATTAGGATTAATGATCTTGAGACCAAAGCCAATTTAAATAAAGAAAAGAAATTAAAAGAAGTTCATCCTTGAGCTTCTAAGTTTGTTAAATCTTCAAACCATGACATTAAACTGACTATGATAAAATTTATATTAGTTAAGGTCCACATGATAAAACCGGTCCTGAATTTGTAAAGGAACAATCTTCTAAAATTAAAAATAACATAAACCAAGTGAAAAACCTAGTCGAACAAAAAATCATGCATATATGTATAACAAGAGATAATTAAAAAATCGAGTCCAATAAACCTAATTCTAGATTGACAATAAACAAACATTCAAAGTACATCGCCTATGTATATAGTGGTGGTGGGTGGAATTGGCGATCAAGTAGATGGACCCAAAAGAAATTTACTTTGTTCGGGTTCGCATGTGGGCTTGGAACTTTAATTGATCTATTTGATTTATTTTATTCATTTAACTTTTTTGTTTATTTTATTTACTTCTTTTATCTTGTTTTTTTATTCGACTTCGTCCTTTTTGTCCGATTTGATTTCTTTTGTTTATTTGATCTCTCTCTATTTCATGTAAATTCACGAATGATTTGCGTGGAGTCACAATTTAATGAGAACATCTGCTTTCAAAACACAAGGAAGTGGGGAAATTAAAAGTTCAAGTTCATTCTTGATTTATTTGATATATTTTATGCCAAAAAAAATGCACGAATATCATGAAAAATATGAGCATATTTACATAGTGTGATAGATATATTTTTTATAATATTTATTTATACATATTTCCTACATGTTTTTGCATCCGTCGGAAAGTGATATGACTTTCTGCATGCATAAAATGTTTATTTACACATTTTATTTATTTTTTTACCATTATATGTTTTCTCGACTAAATATTATTTACATATTTTCACAACAAGTTAATTAGAGTCGTCAGATCTTGAATGAGAGCTCATCACCTTCCTTCTTTCCTTTTCTTCTTTTCATTCCCTTTTATTTCTTCTCTCCAACAGAGACTTTGGTTTGGTTTGTGAAGCGGACTTGAGTTTATTTTTGGATTTATGGTTTGAGTTTGAATTCTTAATTTGAATTTGGATTTGAATTTGATATGATTTAGGGTTTAAGTTCTAGGCTTAGTTTTGGTTTTGGATTATAAATTGTATTCGAATTTTTCTTTTTTTTATTTATTCACGTCATTTTTATTTTGTTTGTTCTATTCGCATGATTCATTTCAAATGTTTAGTTTTAGTTTTTACTGTTCTTTTTATTTGTTTTGTTTAACGTACCTTATTCATTTATTTTTTTCTTTTAACTTATAGATATATATATTTGTTTTGTTTATCTAATTTACTTGATTTATTTTATGAAAAATGTGTGCATGGTACGAGAAATGTGCATAAAATGGATATATAAATTTTTGATTATTTACTTGATTTAAAATTTCTGAGCAAATTATTTACAAAAACCCTATGATGCAACTTCATTTTTCACCACTATCGGGTCGGACAGATAAGAAATTCAATATGGGCCGCAATATTGGGCTTTTAAGTCCCTTCTTCTCTTCTTTCTTTCCTTCTTTGATTTTTTTCCCGACGCGGGCCAACAATGTCGCAATAGATAATTTTGGGCTTCAATCAGGACTTCATTTTTTTAATCTAGTGGAGTTAACTAATCATCTCAAAAGATTTAACATTATTCAATATTAAATTTCATATACATATTTATATACAAATGCCATGTCCTACGGAATATAAAATTTGAATATGAATAGTTGCATAATAACGGCACATTCATCAGGATGAGTATGTACAATAGTTAGATGTTAAGATTTAATATTATTCAATATTAAATTTCAAAATTAAAAGAAAGGTTATTACACGACAACATTCTACAAGTATTGAGAACATGAAAATAAAAAATGTACATAATCGAACAGTGAGGGATATTCTGTTTCATCATCAAAATCCTAACTGAGATAAGAACCAAATATCATAATAGGGCATCAGAAAGTTAGGAGGGATACAGCCCACCGCTAGCATTTTGCTTGAGGCTTGCCAATGACAGCTTAGGTTAATTCTAGTGTTAAAATTTGAAAGCAAAACAAAAATTTTAAATATGCATAAATACAAATATGTACATAAATGACAATGAAATATTTAGGTACAAGGCCACCTGGATATACAGGTACAGTGAGGATTATCATTCTGAAAAGTGCTGACAAATTTGGATTCAAGGTTCAGGATTGATCACACAGCTCATTTTCACATCATACAACATTAATATTTATCCAATTTATCCAGCTATGACTTTGATTTGCTTGATTCAACTCAATTTAAGCTTTGGTTCAGTTTGAAACTAGACTGGAGTTCTTTATTGCTTGACAAGGCTCAAGGTCAACAACCAAGCTTTACCATACATTAATTTCACCCTATACATACAAGATTTGAAATTATAAAGTTTGTTCAAACTATAATTTTGAGGGTTTGGTCAGTTCACAGAGCTAGACAATTACGAAGATGAAGATGGATTTGTGTATATGAATGAGGGAAGTCTTGAAAATGAAATAAAAGTCCTTCAGAAAGGACCAATGTTGTATTAAGTATAGGTTTGTTTACTCCTTTACATGAGATTTTTGTTTGTTTAATGTTATGAGTTGTTGTGGTGAAAACAGTTGAAGCTGGTGTTTGTTTCATGCAGTGAAAAATAATTATTTGTAATGTTTTGTGCTTATATTTTGATTTGTCGTCGATGTGTCTTTAATGTTGATGTCAATTTACATGTATTTTTATATTTTTCAGGATTTTTTTCCATAATTTTTTTATCTATGTTGTGTATCGTTAGTAGTAAACATTCAAAAAAGTTGTACGTTTTTAACGTTTTGTCCGTTAAATTAAACGCAACATTCAACGCAAGAAAAAATTCTTACGTTTATTAAATGCAAGGTAAAATTCAAAAGAATTTCGTTACGCTCTTAAAATGCAACGCTTAATTAACGCAATTTGATTTTTGCGTCACTATTTCGTGTGTTTGACAACTCTAATTGACACTGTTATTCTTTTCTTTTTCTTTTTTTGGACAGCATTCATTCTCTTATTCCTATCATACTTGCATCATCTCTTCTAAAATGTTCCAAGCATTTCTTTTTGGGAAATCGAATAAAATCTTGTAGTTTTTTTTCAAACATCTGGATAATTTTGGGTATAAAATGTCAAATTAAAAAATGAATCATTATGAGGATTGACAACGAATTATTTTTTGCACTTAAGCTGACAAACTTAGATTTTTCTGATACTTCTCCGGGGAATTTGGTTTCCTGCACAATTAAAAAAAAAAATATAACAAATTTGCAGTTCTAACTTCCTGAGTTGAGACTTAACACCAGTACAACATTTAACTAACAGAACTAATATTAGGAAAACAAAGAAAGCCAGAAAGCCACCTCAACCTTAATCCAATCCAAAAAAATAAACAAACACAAGAAGAAGAAAAAAGTTTGCAAAATTCCTGTGAAAGCAAAATCACATAACCAAATTTTGTGAATTTCCAATAAATCCCAAAGCACTAGAACCCTTATTCCTCAACAGCACCCTTAATTGAGCTCTTTGGCACTCCAAGTTAGACTCCATATCAATCCTTGCTTCCTTAGCTTGAACTCTAATTGCCTTTGGAAATTCTACAAACCCCTTTATCCCCCTCTTGATATGATGGTTCTCAGCTTCTCTCCTCTGCTGATAACTGTGGATGATCCTACTCTCTTGACAATTAATCTGATCAGTAGGGCCCACTTCATCAGTTTTTCTTGCCGGCTCTTCGGAGTTTATGAACTCTGTGATCTCTCTTATTTTCTCTTCCATTAACAATTTAGCCTCTGAGAACTTCATTTGTACTCTCTCTTCTCTAAATAAGTCGGCAATTCTTAGGTTTCTTCGTTCTTCCTCAATTTCACTTAACATCCTTTTCACTTCTACTTGGTTGCATGCAACTTCATCTTCAAGCAATTTCAACCGCTGCTCGGCCTCCTCTCTTTCCCTCCTCTCCTCTGCCAACTCAACAGCTAGGATCTGATTTAACGACTCGGCATTGTGCCTCGTTTTACGCTCTAATTTGAGCTCGGCTTTCAAACATTCAATCTCACTTTGGCTTACGTTGTTCAGCATTGTTAGAGAGGAATGAGGAGGTTTCTGGTGAGAAATGATCGGATTGTAGAAGAGAATTTGATTTTGTTGGGGTGTATCATTATAGTGTGGGTTGTCATAAAGCTTAAAGGTGGTGAAATCGGGCCCAAGGTTGAGATTCGTTTGATGCATCATAGAAAACATGTCTTCTTCTTTGTGTATGCGCAATATTGTCAATAATATTGAAGAGAGATGTTTTGCTTTTCAGAAACCTCACGTTTGTAAAGAAGATGAAAGAGAGCAGCAGCAGCAGCAACAGTGAGGATACATTGGTAATTTGTTATCGGGTTGCAAATCATCTCTAATCTATTATCCAATTCGAACCTTACTAGTATTTCACAATACATTGACCCACTTAGATGCAGTGAATAGGACTTGCGAAGTGGTAATTAACAAACAACAGGTTTTAACTTTTAAGTATCAATGTTTAATTTGAAACTTCAGCTTATAATTTGAAGTGGCGCCAAGAGACTAGTGGTCTAGTGGTGAAATACTCTCCTCAAAAATTAAGGGTCCGTTTGACAAATCAAGAAATAGCGTTAAAAGAGTGGAATTAGAATAGTGTGATTTTGAAAGAGTGGTAGAAGAGTAATATTTTTTACTATTCTGAAGAGTAAAATTATCATTTCGCAAGTGCCAATTGAAATAGTAAAAATATTGATAGTATTCTTGACTATTTTGAAGAGTCCAAGTCCTTGTTAGTATAAATAAAGAAAAAAATGAAATAAGTTATTTCTTTCATTAAAAAAAATTGAAGTGACGCATACAATTATTTGAAATATAATTCAACTCATAATTCATTATGTGAGTTTTGTTGAGATTTTGTATCACGTCGGTTCGAAGCGTAGCCAGAAAATTTTAAATTAAGAACAATATTTTTTTAAAATAAATAGTTAATACAATTCAGAACAAATTTTCACACAATTACAAATGAATGAGGTTCAATAATAAAATACTTAGCCAATTTAACTAAAATTCAATTATGTACATATATCGAAATATCAATAAAATATAACACAAACAAATAGTTATATATTTTTTTAAATAGATTTTATTGAAGTCTTTCTCAATTATAGATCCGTCAGTGATGTCGGTATGATTATTTTTTTTCTAACTAAGCAGTTCCCAATAAGAATAAGCATTTCTGTTTCGACTCTCATTATTCACTCTTCTTCTTTTTTTATCTTATTCTTATTTTGATTTTTTTAAATACTTCTTTCTCTTGTAACTACATCTTTCTTCTTTATTTTTCTTTCTTTTTTCGTTCTTACTTTTTTTTATCTTCTTTCGATGAGAGATTGTTAGAAACAACGAGAAAAATGTCAAAGATGAAGATAATGTTTGAACTGTCGACAAATCTGATAACGAAGACGAAAAGCAACGAACGATCTTAAAATTGCCTCTGACTTTCTTCCTATTCACTGTGGTTTTTTTCACAAAATAAACAAAGCAAAACGATAACATTATAGATGTGTATCTAATATAAACACTTGTTTCAGTAGTATGAACATTTTTTTCAACTAGTCTGGACACCTATAAAAATATTAGCATGACCACCTGAGAGATTAGTATGACCATCTGAGAGATTAGTATGACCACCAGATGAGTTAGTATGATCACATTCTTAGTTAGTATGAGCACTTATACAGTTACTATCACCACATTATTATTTAGTATGACTATCTGAAAAGTTAGTATGATCATCTGAGAGATTAGTATGATCATTGTAAGAGTTAGTATGATCACATTCTTAGTTAGTATGAATACTTGAGCAGTTATTATGACCACAATATTAGTTAGTATGAACTCCCTAAGAAGTTAGTATGATCACCAAAGAAGTTAGTATGACCACATTCTTAATTAGTATGAACACATCCTTATTAAGTCTGCTCTCATTCTGTTCAAACAAACTAATAGCATTTTGACAAATTTTGAATGTTTTAAATGCTATTTTTGACAAAAAAAACAAACACAAAATAATGTTTGATCTTCGAACGGACGTAACTATAAGCCCATAATGATGCTGTTTTGACCCAAAAAATACTTCTAAAGCCTCCAAATCCCTTTTTAATGCACTTTTTTGCTCAAATTTTCTCAAAAAAAATATTCCAGCACATATAGTATGTCCAACAGAGAAGTTAGTATAAACACCTTTTTTATTTAGTCTGCACCACATGCATATTGTGCAAAACAGACTTGAAACAGTGCAAAAACAAATTTGAAAAAGCTAATATGAAAACTTGTTTTATTTAGTCTGAACACCTATTTTGTTTAGTCTGAACACTTGTTTTATTTAGTTTACACCTCATGCATTTTGTGCAAAACAGAATTCAAACAGCTAATATGAAAACATCTTTCAACTAATACGAACACATGTTTTATTTAATTTGAACACTTGTTTTATTTAAGCTGCACTTCATGCATTCTGTGCAAACACAAACTTGAAACAGTGCAAAAGCAGATTTGAAAGAGCGAGTATGAACATATATAGACACTTCTTTCAACTAGTCTATACGCATCTTTTTTCAGTCTGAACACATATTTTATTTAATCTGCACCTCATGCATTATGTACAAAACAGACTTGAAACAGTACAAAAACAAACTTGAAACAGTACAAAAACAGACTTAAAACAATTAGTATGAACACTTATTTTATTTAACCTGAATATATTTTTATTTAATCTGAACATTTGTTTTATTTAATCTGTATTTTATGTATTATATAAACATTAGAATAATATTTAGAACGAAAACGTATAGAAAAATGAACGCATTCCACTTTTTAGTTTTATTCTCTTTTGACTTTGATTTTAATTTTTTAGAGTTAAAGGAAACGTAAGTCGAGTAATGTTAGTCGAATCCCCTCGGAAACAAAAAAAAGGGAGCTGAAACAGTGATACACAATTTGATACGCAATGATACGCTCGTCTATTTCGTCCTAAAATCCTCTCCATTTTTTACAAACTGTTCTCTCCAGTTAATCTGTAATGCATATTAATTTATTTATAATTTGTAATGCATGTTAATTGTTTTGAGTTACGATTTGTAATGCATGTTAATATATGATAGATTTTTATTTCGTATATATGCAAATTTGTAATGCATATTAATTTATTTATTGTAATGCATGTTAATTGTTTTGAGCAGGGGCAG
>CAXKVX010000500.1:0-222249 GCA_964058865.1 Eleocharis quinqueflora
CTGCACAATGAACCGAAGCTGCAAGAAGTAATGGTGGTTCCCCTGATGCTGCAGCATATTATACATTGACTGATTGTTAATGTATTAATCAATAAAAGTTTCTTTTACTGTGCACTGTACAGTACAAACTTTTCACGTATCAGTAATTGTGCAATTCATGATTTGTGGGCATCTGAGTTTATACATCTTTTCTTCTTCCAGAACCTTGTTAAAACTTAAAAGTTAAAAGTGATTTTCTATAGAGCATTCATAAAATAGAAAATGGAGAGTTGATTAGTAATTTTGTGGTAGAATTCAAGTAGAGACTGATGTACTTCCCTGTCGGAGATGTCTGTCGGAGATGTCGAACAATGGCACTTTAAGTAGCAGAGTTTTGTATACAATTTGCTAAACTGGTTACAAATTCCTAGTTCCAGTTCTAGCTAGGCTAATTCACTTGATATGAAGGAGGGAGTAAAGGAAAATGGGGGCCAATGGATTCTCATTGTTATCTTTCTTTTTTTCTGAAAATTTTGTATTAATGTGTCAAGTACTATAGTTTAGATTAACAATAAACAAATATGTTTATCACCTCTCTATTTCTTTTCCTAAAATAATTTAGTATATATCGACGATCATAATTAAAATCTGATCTCCACCCCAGTGTACTTTTGTTAAGGGGCGGAAGCAGGGGGACGACTGGGGGATTCCACCACTTTCAATATTTTCGTACAAAGTTCATAGATCATGTTTTTTGAAGTGCTCTGTTATATTTTCTATGGTTATTAAAAGACATAACCACCTCCAACAATTTCTTTTAGATCTCAATCACCCCAACCTAAAATCTTGCCTCCGCCTCTGCTTTTGTAAGCATAGGTCGGAGTTGTGCATTTTTGTTGTTGAGAATGGCAGCTACTCACAATATATTTTTAGTAAACTAAAGAATTTTTACCTTTGGAGGAAAGAACACGGTTTTTGTGATGTCCAGAGTTGATGATCTCAACATTGAATTTTTTCGGAATGACATCAATAGTAGGAATTTTATAATTCCATGTGCTGTTTGTGATCAACAATCCATCAGAGTTTGTCAATAATTCTTCATACAAAAAGAACCCAATTCCTTGGACAAAGCAACCTTCAGCCTTCATATATTCAACCAAAAAAAAAATATGGTTATGATAGGACTTCACTAAGCATGAAACATCAAGATATTATTATTAAAAAAAATGCAAAAATTTGTGATTCAATTTGTGTAGCTATGCAAGTTAGTACTGACTTGTCCCAGGTCAACAGCAGGATTCAGGCTCTGGCCACAATCGTAAGAAATGTCACTCCTTAAAATAGTAGTTGCTCCAGTAAGAATATCAACCTCAACCTGAAATTAATGTTGTCAATAGATTTAGAGATAAAAATAAGAAAAAAAGAACATAATCTGCGTGATACAAATTTATATTATAACCTCACTAGTTCCGGCTCCATAATTCAAGTATTTTGTCTCGCTGGGAACATACAAGGAACTCGCTGATAAATTCACAGATTCCTTGGTGGCCTGCATGGAATAAAAAGGATAAGACACCAGAACATGTTGATATTTGTTTTATAAGCAGCATAAAGATGAAAAAATGAGCTAACACTAAAGATTTTAGTGCTTTGCAATATGTATATTGTAAATTTGTCATTTGTTTATGTTGGGCTTTTCTCAACTTTACTCGGCCCAAAGAAATTACATTTTTTCAACTTAGACGGAAATGGGCCTCATAGATATTTGAAAGAAAATAAAACTCTAGAGAGCCTCTTATTCCATAACGCATGTTCCTGCGTCAAGAAAGAGAGGAGAGGAGAGAGAGGGAGAGAGAGAGGGAGAGAGAGAGAGGGAGATGAGGAAGGAAGAAAAGTTAACTAGTAGCAACTCCGGCAATGTGGTGTGATATAACCCGGTACTTGACATAGATTTATCCCAGTACAAAAGAGATTTATCTAAGATTGCCTATGTCGCATTTAGTGCACGCAAGATGTTCGATGAAATGTTTCAGAGAAGTTCTATGTGTTTATTTGATTCCTAAAAAGGCTAATCTTTGATCACAAAGCAACACTGAAAATATATCAGTCAATAGTGGCAAACCTGAGAAATCAACAAGTCCCATGAAACAGCACCCTTTTCCTCTTCCAGTCTAGATTTGAGAGGCTTTAGCCTCTCAAGAAGTACATCACATGCCAGTTGAACCGCTGCGCAGCTGGCTTCTGATGTGGTGCTTGAAGCAGTGATCCCTCCTTGTACCATGCTTAAAGTGTCAGCTTGAATTATACGCACTCTGTCTAGAAGCTTCTCACTCCCATTCTCCCACAACTTCTCTAGACAAAATGCGGTCATCTGCTTCACCTTTGTCCATAGCCCTTGGCCGAGCTCAATACCTCCCACTTCAACAACAATTGATGCATCATTAAGGACTGAGACTCTCCCCGGAATGGAAACACATCTGAGCAGGTATACAATTGGTACAGAAGAAATGCCTCGTTTCTTCCATCTATTGGTAGAATTAAAAATTTGTACCAGTTCAGCACGTTTTTTGTAATTTGGATCCAGTGTTAGCTTATTATAAATGGAAGGCAAAGTGTAGTTATTAGCTTCTTCATTCACATCTTCATAAAAGAAGGTCAGGCTCTCAAATGAATGAATGTTTTTTCTCCGGATAGTATCGGTTTCTACAGAGAGAACAGAAGCCACATGTTCCATTATGGCTTCAGCTACGAAAGATCCTTGAACATCTCCTGGGGCCCGCATGGAGGACTTGGAAGTGAGGTTTGTCTTGCATAGCCGTACATCAAAGGATAGGTTGCCCCAGTTATACTTCTTTAGATTATCTATGAATGCACTGGGAAAAAGTGGGCTGTAATCTTTTGATATACCGGCATTTATAAGTACATACAAGTTCAATGCCGTGATTCTACCATCTGATTTGAAACCAACATCATACTTTACTTTCAGTGGATGCCGGGCTCCTATCATTACCATGTCCGTATTGCGATCCATGTACATTCGTACTGGCCTGCCGAGTTTATATGCAGCAAGTGCACAGGCAGTAGCAATCTGAAAATTCAGAATAAATAGCAGGCCAGTCCGATTAGGCTTTCTTAAATGTTGAATAGTTAACTAGATGAAACCACTAATGGCAAAAGCACTGAAATAATCAGGTCTACTTGTAAAAAACAATGCTTAAGGTCTGAAGTGTGAGCCATTCATATCTTCAAAATGAAAGATCATACATTGTAAGCCTTTCATACTAATAAATCATGTCAATTAGGAGAACTCTTCTGAAATCAAAGGTGTCACTTACCTATCAGGAGCTACTTGCAACAAACATTGCCAGTCCTAAATTGCAAGT
This sequence comes from Eleocharis quinqueflora, assembly GCA_964058865.1. Taxonomy (NCBI): domain Eukaryota; kingdom Viridiplantae; phylum Streptophyta; class Magnoliopsida; order Poales; family Cyperaceae; genus Eleocharis; species Eleocharis quinqueflora. The sequence continues at coordinate 3,363 of CAXKVX010000500.1, forward strand.
CATTCATATCCTAGAAATAACAAGCCACAAATCCACAACCTAATTCACACATTACTTTTAGTCTTGAATGTTGCAATTCATGGAGTTCTTGTAAATTTAATGATGAATGCCTAATTCTGAAATATAATATTGTTACTATTTGAGAAGTTATCAACATGAGTGCGACTAAATTATCTTTTGGGAATTTTATGTGATAGCAACCTATGTCGGTGCTTGAATTGGACAACAAAATAAAAGAGAGGTATGTATCAAGCTCCACTAATTTATTATAAGATGAGTTCATTACTCACGGGTATAGATCTAAAGGCTTTCCCACCAAAAGCGCCTCCTGCTCTTCTAGTGATAATACGGACATTATGATAAGGGATACCGAGACATTTTGCAATAACGCTTTGTGTAAACTCTGGGATTTGTGCTGAGCTGTAAATTGTGATGCAGTTATCTTCATCCGGAATGGCTAGAGCTACTTGTGTCTCCATGTAGAAGTAGTACTGTGAGCCAAGTTTTACCTATAATAAAATAACACGAGAAGCTCAATAAGATTTTTAAGGGTCTCTATGCAGACATGATTGAAATGATTCCACCAGCAAGTTCATACCGATTGCAGAATTAAGACAACCAACTCATATGGGGTCCTTTTACGCTCTGCCTCTGTTCATAAAAGTATAGCTATTCTAGCAATTACTAACTCAAATTGGCTAATTTTTATTCCAGCACTTGTACTATACTTAACAACCGATCCTTAATGGTTAGTGATTGCCCTAGGTCCAATCAGTTGGTAAAGCCTGATAAACAAAAAATCAAAGTAGTACCTCAACAGTATAAAGAGAAGTACCTCAGCTGATAAAATTTTAATGTCTGCCTCTTCCATTCCTTCGGAGAAATCACCAACTGGCTGAGGATTAATAACAGATGGCCAATCAAAATAACTGTTGTTCTCAACTGCATCCTCAACAGTCAGAATTGGACTCGGCAAATCTTCTGTGCTATACTCCACAATTGCTTGCTTAGCAGCCATGTTCGCGTACCTCTGTGTCTCAGCAACCTGTCAAAGAAAGCTATGTTTTAGACTTGTCAAGGTATCAGCAGGTGCTGATTGTTCGTATGACCGATTAATAGAGTATTAATCCCAAGCTGCTATATTTTCCATTTTGGGACAAATTACAAAATTAATTTAGCTTTTGATCATATGATCTGTACAAGTATTGATTTATCATTAGTTAGACAAGACACCAACCTCGGACCTCTAAACCCAACCAAAATCGCTTAGGATATATTTGGGAACCCTTGAACTATTAAATGTGAAGGAACTAACTATTGTACAAACAGGTTAACAGGCAAGTAATTAAAGAAGTACCACAATGCCAAGTGCTTGACCAGCACATTCAGCTACTGGATCAGAAAATAGGATCTCAGATCCATATTGGGAGACAGTACCAATATTTTCCCCGTTTTTTGGAATGTCTCTAGCAGAAATAAATCCTAATATTTTCTCTGATGCCAGGGAAGCTTTGAAGTCAATTTCTTTTATTCTGGCAAGAGGTTTTGTGCTGTAAATAAATGCAGCATGAACGCAATCCTTTGGGGTAGGGATGTCATCCACATATACGGCCTCACCTGGTATGGTCAATGAAAACAATTTATACTAAATTAATGTAGACAAAGTCGAATACAAATTATATATAATAAATGATGCAGATAATATTGATAACACAAAAAGTAAAGAAGATTTATTTTACTTTTAAGGGTGCAGACATCAGTCTGACAACAAATTCCAGAGTGATCAGCGAGAAAATTCAATATATAAGCTAAAACTTGGTTCCTCAAAGGACAAACCATAATGTTATAGATGTAAATTAAAACAATATAAACCATATATACCAGAGATTTTTGGATAAGAAACATACCAGATGCTTGGAGTTCGGCGCCGACCTTTTTAATCGGTAATCCAACGGGGCTGTACTCGTTGTTAATTTCAATATCCTGCTGGGAAGATAATGAAAGCTCAGCTGGCATTGTTCCCATGGCAGATAAAAATCTGAACAAAAAGCCAACTGCAGTACTAACTCTATAGGCTGGATGTGTTGTGCCTTCTTTAGGAATAATAGTTTCTCTGAGCAACCTTATAGCTTCTAGAATAACAGCAGGAGTCACTATTTTCCCTATTAAATATTCCTCCACCTTTCTTGCCCTGATTGCATGTTCAGTCCCATATGCACCAAAAGCAAGCTGTATGTAATCTAAAGCAGTACCTCCCGACTCGGTGGAAGTTAGTGCCAAGAAACCGGCATTGATATAAGACACCGCGTTTCCAAGAGGCCTAGGTGCTGCTCTGTATGTATCGAAACATAGATCACTTGATGAGACCCAAGAGGGGATAAATATGCTCAGAAGAAAAGTTTTTTCATCACAGGGAGGTCTCTCCAAGAACTCCTCCATGGTGAGACTTGATCTTTTCCATGGTTCTTGGATATGAATAATTGAACCAGCAGCAAGAAGAATTGTAGCAATGTCTGACTCAAATTGCCTTCTCTGAGCTAAGATTAGGTTTCCTCCAATACTAGCTATGTTCCTAACAAATTGCGAAGCCACTTTGTTCATGTGGTCGGCAAGTTTGTCGAAAACCAAACTAGAATATTTTTCTTCCTTTAATAGCTCAATGACCCTAGAAATTGTCACTGCCGACCCGATTAAGATGCCCTCTTTACTTCTTTCAATAACAGAAAGCTCAGGGATACCTTTAAGGTCAATGTACTTGTCATACAGGTCTTGGTCCTTGTAAACGCCACTACTCGTGTTTGCTACTACAACTTTCACATTACCCGTATTAAATACATCAGAATCAAGTAATTCATACAGTTCTTCGAAGCTTTCGGGACGATACCACCCCTTCCTGTTAATATCTATTCGGGAATTGTTGTTACTATATAAGAGTGATTGAATCTCAGATTTTAGAAAGTCTGGGAATGTGCACACACTGCCTATGCAGTAGCGTGGCAATTTTTCAATACTTGCATCGCTTCCTTTCTTCCAGAATATATTCAACCCCAAATCTTCCAAGTCAACATCAGTAGCAAAGCTCTTCGAAACATCGACAATTGGCCTGTAACCAGTGCACCGGCATAAATTGTTTGTTACAGCTCTTTCTGCTTCTGAAACTGTGATCTTGGAATAACCATCTCTTGGTGTCGGCCTACCTTTATCTTTGTCAGCGTGAACAAGGGAAGAAAAGAGAGACATGCACATGCCAGGAGTGCAGAAACCACACTGAGAGGCATGAAAACCCGCAAACCTTTGATGAATAGCATGGTAGCCGTTTCTGGTATTTCCCAGGCCTTCCGTAGTGGTGATTGAACAGTAATTAATGTTGCAAAGAAGAACCAAGCATGAACTCGCAGAGACATCGGTTACTTCTTTGGTAATAGGGTTGTACCTTGATATGAGGACAACACATGCTCCACAACCACCTACAACAGAGGAAATTCATTGTCAGCTGAAACAAAATGAATTTAAAAAAAATACCTTTTGGTGGCCTATATTTGATTTGCCATTATTTTCAAGTGCACAATCCGGAGGGCTACTTTCTAATCAATTTTTCAGGAAGAAGACAATATAATATAAGGCTTTTTGCTGTCTACAAAAAGATTTGTATGAGCTTACAAGGCAGCAATTATGAAACAGAATTTGAAGGTGACAATTTAATTGGGTCTTCTTATCATAATGACCTTTTCAGCCTTTTAAAAATCCAGTTGTATAAAATCTATTGACAGCTAATTATTTGGACAATCTTCACAATCATAAAATAATTTACATATAAAATATTACAAGTACTATTATTTATAACTGACATATATCATATTAATAAAATATGATAAAATTTTATAAAAGTTTTATAGTTCTTCAAATGTTATGAAATTTGTACCTATCTGTATTTAACATAAAACATAAGATTTTTTTTTATCTCGAATGAAAATTGATAGATAATCAATTATATGAAATTTTTGTGTATATTTCTATTATTTCAAAAAAATATTTTTGACATGTTATGAGAAAGCATTGCCACAGTCAGGGCAGACGCAAAAAAAAAAAAAAAAAAAATCAATGTAGAGCAACTGGGTTGCTAAAATAAAAATTCTACAAAAGATTTAATATATGTATAAGGGCTCCTTCTAGCACTAACATTTATTAGTTTCATTTATTAACTTCAAATGTCACTCTATAATTTAAAATTCTTCTCTTCACATAGAGGCAAAGCGTATCGCAATATGTGCATATATATGGTTCAAGTCAACAGTATAATACTTCAAAATTTTATAGCAACAGCTTACTAATATTTATCATTTTATCAGGATTTTCACATGGAAATCCATGTATAAAGAATCATATCATAAAATATGGGTTCAAAATTTGCATATAAGAAAATCTTCTTAAAAATTCATTATCTTAATTGAACTTTCAAAAAAAAAAGAATTAGGAACAATGACCTCATTCTTACCATATGCATCCGCTCTGAGCACTGAAAACAATGATTGTTAAGAGACCTTCGTTCATATTAGAACTCATAACTAAGGGCCCGTTCGGAGGAAACCCATTAGTGGGATGGGAAATGAGATTTGAGTTGAAAATTACTGTTTGGATGGGAAAAAAAAAATTTGCTCAAAGCAAATTTTCAAATTCCCACGTGAGTGGGAAATGGCCGAACAGGCCCTAAAGGTGAAATTATATATGTGACTGTCAGGTCCCGTTCGGTTGCATTTCATTCGTGTGGGATGAGATATGGCGGGTGTGAAATCTCACTAAATCACTTTGTGAGAATCCATACATGTGGGATTATTAAGAAAATATTTAGAAGTGAGCGTTCGGTTGTATCGTGAAAATAATTGTGGAAAATTACTTATCTTTTTTAATATTATGATATTGATGCAAATTATTATTATTATTATTATTTAATTATAATAATAATAATAAAATTTAAATCATGAATAATGATAGTTTTTTTGTCGGTTTTTTTACATAACTTTATGTTGATTAATCATTTATTATAATAATGCATGAAATATTGAAACTTAATAATTATTTAAAATTGGTACACTTAGTGAAAATAAAAAACTTTTAATACAAAATTAAATATAAAAAAATTGAATAATATAGATATATTTTATATTTTAAATTTTTATTATATTTCCTGTAATCCAACTTTACTATATTTCCTGTATTGAAGACAATTTGTTATCATTTAACTAAAATAATACTAATATAGATATATTATATTTCTGAATGTATAATCAATATTGTTAGCAAAATCTGAATGCATTAATTTAAATTAAACAAAATTAATTAAAGCCTACAAAAAATATTATTTTTTTGCACACATGCTACAAGTTAATTAATGCAATAGTGCAATTGAATAACAAAAAATAAACAATTTGGTATCACTAAACATGATTGATTAACTTCATACTAAATCATGAAAGAGTCAAGAGTTGCTTCATGGGAAAATAAAAATTAAGTTCTACCAAATAAAAATTTTCCCATCGTTTTATGAAGAGGTGAGATTATGAGTGGGATTTCATATCCAATCCCATATGATTGTAAATAGGTAACGAACATATATGGAAAATTTTTGTGGAATCGAAACAAAATCCTATCAATCCCATGAATTTGGGTGAAGAACGAACGGCGCCTCAACGTGGACGATAACTCTCCCTTTAATTTTAATGGTTACATATGTATAAAGAAGTTGAAATTCATTAATTGATAGTGGGTATTACAAAGCAAAGATATTGACATGCAGAAAGAAGTTGAAATTCATACCTTGTGGTAGTTGTGGCAGGTGAATTTTTCTAATCAAATGTCAAAATTTCATTGGTCTTCTATTCGATAGTGAAATCTGAAGTGAGCGTCAAACGTCAAACTTCATAATAGCGCAACATATATATATATATATATATGAAAAATGTTTAGCAGATTCCATTAAGGATCTTCACTGAACGCGTCAGTTGAGTTTCAAAGAAAATTTGTTTTAGTTATGATGCATATTGTTTTCGTTATTATGCATGTTGTTTTTGTTATTATGCATCTAATAACATGCATAACAGTTCAAATACTTATGATTTATATGTTATGTTTATTATGTTTTTTTGTTCTACATATGATTTATTATGTTTTCGTTATTATGCATGTTGTTTTTGTTATTAGACATGTTATTTATATTATTTTGCATGTTAATTACATGCATAATAACAAAAATAACATTCATAATAACAAAAACAACATGTATCATAACTAGAACAATTTTCAAAATAAATGCAACTGGATTCGTCCAGTTCGCATCGATAAGCGTAGCGACTTTCGTTTCAGTAGAGCGTCCAGTCAATTTTATGCATAATAACAAAAAAACAACGTGCATAATACAAAAAACAACATACAAACTGAACTCAACTGAACATATCATATTGGAATCGATGAAAGAATCAATGAAGGAATTAATATATCAGCCCTCTATTGATTCTTCTTCTTATTATTATGTTTTTGTATTTTCGGATAATTCTATGATTATTATATTTTTCCATTAGTTTCTGCGATATTCATTGTAAATTTCCTCTATATTTGTTGTTTTTGATTTTTTTTCTTTCATTGACTTTATGACTTTGTTCTATAATGATGGTTAGTTTTAAAATTTATAAGGCAGTTCTGTTAGTTGTGGCAAGGAGAAACATTTTGTTGCTATGTGAAAAGAAGGTGACAATAATATCAATCCTTTTCGTAAAGAAAGATGAGAAGTGGTTATTATATATGAACTCTATTTTAATTTTCTTTTTGGCGACAGTGATCAGAATTTATACAACTTTTTCATTTGTGATTTATATGTATTTTCCTTTTTTTATATTTTCATCAACTTTTTTGAATTTTTTTTTTGTCACTTTGACAATAACGTTTCTCTCTTTTTGTCCGGCTGCTTGGTATATCTTTAAAAAGAATGGGATATATGAAATTTATTGCTTGTCAATATACTCTTTATTTTTTTTATATAAAGACTTTCTTGATCTAGCACTTAGTTTTTTTAAGGTGCTCATTTATTAATTCACATATCAGTTTCAGCGAAATTTGATTCCCGACCTCTCTCTTAAAAGGTTATGTCTCTAACACTACATTAGATAGCGAAAACCTCTTTAATGTTTCCTTAATTAAAAGAAAAAAGATGATTCTTCTTCCTATTTTAACTTTTAAGATATTTATTTTCCTGTTGCTTATTTAGTATTTTTCTTTTAAAAGATAATATATAAATGAAATAAATTGATTGATAGTTTTTTTTATTAATTGTCAGTAGGCTTACAACACACACTTACAAAAAAACCATAAAATAAATTTGAAAAAATCTTTCTAAAGTAGCTCATGGAGCTTGAACTCCAAGCCTCCTACATAAAGATCTTGTGTCTTACCATTACAATAGGTAGCTTGACAAATTGATTGATAGTTACTGCCTATGGCCTCAAACTGTTGCTATTCTTAAGGCTATCTAATATGATATTGAATTTGAAGTTTTAAAAACTCAACCACCGAACACACAAAGATACTTATGTAATTAATTAGAATTTATTAAATTAACAATAAAATTATCCGTTGTAATGACGTGCACGATACTAGTATGTATATATATATATCCATTAGAGATAGGCTAGGGTGCTTCATGAAGCACCAAATCGCTCGTGCTTCACATTCGTTATATCTAATTTGAAAATTCCAACGATCGATCCGAACCATTGAACATGATCTACATATTGAAATCTACTTGGAGATTGAATTTTACATTTTTTTGAATTTTTTTGCTATTTTTTTAAAGAGGTAGAAAAGTTGCTAATCAAACGATTTCTGAATCAACAAAAGTTGTAATTTTCCCACCTCTCTAAAAAATAGCAAAAAAATTCAAAAAAAAGTAAAATTCAATCTCCAAGTAGATTTCAATATGTAGATAATGTTCAACGGTTCAAATAGGTGGTTGAAAATTTTAAATTGGAGATACGATGTGGAGCATTAGAGAGATTTGGTGCTCCATGGAGCACCCTAACCTTTCTCTCTCTCTCTCTCTCTATATATATATATTTAATAAATAAACAATCAAAACTTATTTATTTAATACAAAAGTTTCTCTGCATAAATATAAATATACATTTGATTCCAATTCAAATCATTTTATCAAAACAATCAATTTAATTATAATGCAAATATTTCATCTCTTGGCTAATTTTTCTACTAATATTTTTTTATAATTAAAAATAGGATAATGGGTACAAATTAACCTTTATTCCGTACCATCGCTCATTTAATTAGCAAAATTTTTATCTTACTCGTATCATACCTGTCCTATCAAATATTATACGAGTAAAAGATATCGTTGACAACCCTACATATGATCCCGCTGAGATAAAACACGTATCTAACTTCCATTAATTGGATGATGGCTTTTTATTTTCAATTTGATACCTTTTTTAGGGTTAGGTATATATTTATTTTATTTTGGATATCATCATTGATTCATTGGATATTATACTTGAAGATATTATTTATCTAAAAGGATATATAGCTGCTAACCCTGGCTATTTATTGTCACTTAATCAAACTCAATAAAGTTATTGTAATTTACATCTAACCAAGCATATATACAACAACATGCATTGAACAGTTCAGTTAAAAAATGCAAAAGAAACCGGATTTTAATTATAACCAAGATCACAGCATATATAATTAATTACCTTCACCACAACCAAGTTTGGTACCCTTAAAAGAGGTCTTTGTACGAATAAACTCGAGCAGTGTCAGTGATGGATCCACTGGAGATACCTCGTATCTCTCCATGTTAAGTGCAAACACCAACTTCTCCAATTTCTTTCCCATGTTTTCTTCTTCCTCTCTCTCTGTGTGTTTCTCTCCACTTCTTCTTCTCCCTAGCTACCACCTTACGTTTACCTACGTGTTTTGTGTGTGAAGTGGTAGGTTAATTCACCACCAAAACAGAGGCACACCTCTTATATTTATAGCCAGCGCTCCTGAGAAATTTACTGTTGGTAATTGACTAATTGGTGAGAATAAAAATTTGACTGACATGAAAGTATGAATAGAAGGATAACGCTTTATGACTTCTTTTCTTCTGATTTCGACGCATGCACTTGCTAATTTTGTGTTGGGTATCCCTCGGAGAACTTAATATGGCCATATGAGAGCAATTCCAGCGTCACACTCCAAATGCGTGTTAAGATTTCGTGTCGGTGTTGTATTGAAATTGAAATAATTATCTGGCAATCTAAGAAAGTCAGAATCGCTGCTTACTAAGCAGGACACCTAGACGCAGTACAGGCGTACATGACAAAATTCGTACGGATAGAATTTGGCCTGAAAAATTTGGATCCGAATCTGCTGCTCGTTTAATAAACGAGCAGGCTCCTGCTTGCTATCATCTCAATCGTCAATTACTTGAACCGTTCAGATTTTTATTTTGTTTACTATATTGTTTCTTTGGTCTGCCCATTCTGCCCAAATATAACTCACGTGTTAGAAACATTTTTCACGTGTCACCAATTTGGCGGGAGAAAACATTTACTGGTTGGCAGCATGCTTCATTTCCCTCTAATTCTATTTCCTCTCTCCATCTTCTTCTTTTGTCTTTTTTCATAGTTACTACACATTCATCTCAGCAACACCATCTTTGATATACTTCGTTAACTAGTTACTACAAATTCATTGTTCTTTTCTCTGAATGAACATTTTCATTGTAAAATGGAGATACTCAATGAAATAGAATTTGCTGATATTGCTGCTCAAACACCACATGTCGGCATGGAATTTGATTCACTGGATGAAGCCTGGGGCTTTTGGGTTAGCTATGGAGGAAAGATGGGTTTTAATACTCGAAAAGATTTCATAAATCGGAAGAAAGGTGGACCGGTCACATCAAGAGGGTTTGTTTGTTCTAACGAAGGCTATCGCACTAATGACAAAAGAAGTGATGAAGTTAAAAGGCCCCGAGCTGAAACACGAACTGGTTGTCCAGTTCGTTTTTCTCTTAAGTTGATTCGGCAAACACAAAAGTACCAAGTTCATGAGTTCTGTGGTGACCACAATCACATCTTGCAATGTCCCGAAGCAGTTCGTTTAATGCCATCTCAACGAAAAATTTTAGAATCTCATGGTGTGACTATTGATTTAGCCGATGATTCAGGAATTAAGCCAAGGGAAGCATACGAGCTGATGGGACGGGAAGCTGGTTGCCGAGCAAATCTTCCCTTTACTGAAAGAGATTATTCAAATCGTCTACGAGATAATCGAAAGAGAAATTTGGCTTGTGGTGAAGCTGCAGGTATGCTAAGGCACTTCTATGACCAAACTTTGAAAAATAGTTCCTTTAAGCATATCGAACAATTTGATGATACGGGACAAATTACAAGTGTCTTTTGGGCCGATGCAAAAATGCTTATTGATTATGCTCATTTTGGTGATGTGATAACATTTGACACAACGTATTGTACAAATAAGGAGTTTAGGCCTCTAGGTGTGTTTGTTGGATTTAATCACTTTAGAGAGATTACAATGTTTGGAGCTGCTCTTCTGTTTGATGAAACGGTTGATTCTTTTAAGTGGCTTTTTGAAATTTTTTTACACACCCATAACAACAAGCACCCAAAAACTATCTTCACCGATCAAGACCAAGCTATGGCTACAGCACTAGAAGTAATAATGCCAAACACGTATCACTGTTTATGTACCTGGCATATAAATCAGAATGCTATAAGACACTTAATAGGAGGAAAGAAGAAAGCAAAAGAGATGCAGGTTAGTGGAAAAGAAATTCTGAAAATATTCAAAGCTTGTATGTATGACTGTGATGACGAAGAGGAGTTCAAAAGTGCCTTTAATTCTTTGCTAAGTAAGGTCCGTGGAATGAGTGATGATGAGGTCGATGAAGAGGAATGCTACAATGCAGAAATTGCTGGAAACGAGAATGTTATTGAAAAGAAGAAGGTTGATAAAAGAAAAAAGAGAAAGACTGGTAGAGAGAATTGGTTAGAATTTATATTTAAAGTCAAGGAAAAATGGGCTGAATGTTACGTGAAAAATGTAGTTACATTGGGAATGCGAAGTACACAACTTGGTGAGAGTTTCAATAGGGATTTGAAAAGCTTCTTAAAGTGGAATATGGATATAGTCCGTTTTCTTAAGCATTTTGAGAGGGTTCTTGTACAAAAACGCAACAAGGAAATCGAGTCGGAGTACGAAATGAGAAAGAAACAACCTAAAGTGAAGGCCAATATCCCGATACTTCAACAAGCTGGTGCATTGTATACCCCAAAGGTATTTGAGATCTTTCAAAATGAATGGGAGTTGTCCATGGCAGCTTCTGTCAAGTCAAAAATTGAAGGTTCGTTAATGACTGAATATTGTATTGAGATTGGCACTTTTGGTGTAGACACTTGCTTGAATAAATATTTCCAAGTTGTTGTTAATCATACCGAGCGAACAGTAATTTGTAGCTGCAACAAATTCAAGAGAGTAGGAGTTTTATGTGGTCACATTTTGAAGATACTTGATGTGTTGGATATTAAATTAATACCAGAAAATTACATTCTACAGAGATGGACTAGGAAAGCAAGAAGTGAGATTGTTGAAGATTTCAATGGGATGACAATTGTTGAAAACCCAAAGCTAGATTCCACAAACCGTTATCGGGTTCTTTCCCGAAAGTTTCTTAAGCTAGCTGCTAGAGCTGCTGATTTTGAAGAGGTCTCGCAGTTTGTTGATGTTGCTTTTGATATACTTAGTAAGAAAGTGGAAGAGAAAATTCGAAATCTTTCAGTTGATTGTTCTGACATTACTTCTCCATTACATCAGTCAGACCTGATGGAGAACTTAACTCAAACTTCAGTTAGCTTCAAGAAAAGAATAGGTAGAAAAAGTGGAAAACACCTAGAAAGTTGGGTTCAAAAGCTAACAAAAGAAAAGAAACGAAAATTAGCCAATACAAAAGATACCCCTGAAAATGAACTACAACATCAAACTTTCAAGGTGACTATACTATTTTTCTTATCCAAGTTTTACAAATGTTTCAAATTTATGTCTACTAACAATTATTTTTTTACCAGGAAGTTGAGACATCTAATCCATTTATACCAATGTTATCAGCTGAATATGAAGATTATGGATATCTAAATAGTTACATACAGTATCTGCAGGTAAGACTTTTATCAATTTCAATTGAACAAAATTCTAGAAATGAAACTTCTAATCTTGTATATTTCTTGAAAATTGCAGGGGGGATCAGGTGATGCTTTGCCAACAGCTAGCTAGAATGCTAGATGCATCAGGTCCTATTTAGAAGTAGTACAGTTTGTATAGAGGATATCTCCTTTTGTTTAGTTTAATTTGTATGTTCTTTACAGATTAAAGAGAGTGCCTCTTTTTGTGGAGTCTAAAGAAAAATTATACTTTTATATTGAAATTATGTGAAGTTTTAGTATATTGACTGGTTTACTTTAGAAACTAAAGTGCAAAATTGTAACCTGAGTAGATGAATTTTTAAATTTTAGAAGTTTTATATGTGTTTTTGTCCAGTGCCAAAGTTTTATATGTAATAAACTGGAGAAGAAGCATGGATTACAGAAGTCAATTGAGAAAGAAAATATTATGGTGGCTTGATGAATGAGAAGGCAAATTGGGTCAAAGAAGGAACAATCGAATTTTTTTAGAAAGCATGGACTTAATCGAAAAAGCATACAATAAGAGCGGACATGGGTATGGTACCAATGATACCGGACACAAAAGGGATCCGTTATGTTTATTTTCTCCGCTTATTTCCTTTTATTTCCTTTATTTGCTTAATCTGTTGCTCTTGGCGTACAAGGATGCAATGCAGGCCAGTGTATCAGTTCAGACGAGATAGGCAGAAATTTTGAACTGTTCATGTGCGAAGAGATGGGAACATTTAGCCCATCTTAATTCAACGTTTTCTTTAATTTTCATTTGCTTTGTCGCTTTTAATTGTGGTATTTTTTTTAATAACTTAATTCTTGTATTGTCTACGAGTGGGAGGTTAGAGCTGTGTAAGTGCTGCAACAAAAATGTCTATGGGCTTTCTCTCAAAAAAGAAAATAATAACGGGCAGAGGGGTTTAGCATCGAAGAGAGTAGAGAGAAGATGTTAAATCTGAACTGTTCAAAATATTTGACGAATCAGATATTAGGCAAGCAGGAGCCTGCTCGTTTATTAAACGAGCAGCAGATTCGGATCCGAAAAATTTGTGGCCGCTAGGTCTGATTATTAATGATCAGTTGTTTAATTATTTTTCATTTCGTTTCGCGACAAATGAAACGATTACGATTAAAGAAATTTCTTTCGTTTAAATAACGAAACGATTAACGAAAACATATTGTTTTGTATTTTCGTTTGTGGTTGTGTATTATTAGAATTGTTTTGATTTTAGAGAAAAACATTGTCGGAAGAAGGTGATGAGAGATGAAATGAATGATTGCTCGAATTAGAAGATGAATGATTTGATTCTGATATATTATTAGAATCGTTCACCACCAGTTCATGGTTTGCTTTAGTGTAATGATAGAGGAGATGAATGAAGAGCGAAGAATATGAGTTTGATCGTTCTGTTTCGTTCCGATCGCCTTGATCGTTTTCTTTAACGAAACAACATTTCTTAATCGTTCATTAAACAAAACGGTTAATAAAACTACCATCTTTCGTGATTGTTAGGCACGTTAGACAGGTCTAGTGGCCGTGACTCAACTCGATCCGGATCGAGTTCGAACTTGTGCGGATCCATGAAAAAAAATGGAAGGTCACAGACAGGTTACTTGCATCGTTTTCGAAAAAATCTGTTTTTAATTCGCCCCATTGGAAACCCGTCACGACCCGTCATGCACCGCCGAACCCGAAATAACCCATCCAAACTTGGTATAATCGGGAAAAATCCATCTGAAACCGAGAAAATCCAGAATAACCTGTTCGAAAATCAGTATAATCCGTCCCAAACTCGGGATAACCCGTAGAAAACCAATATAAAATTAAAAAAAGATAAAACATTTTAAAAAATTTAAAAAAATTAAAAAATTAAAACAAAAAGACTAATCCGTTGAATCTTCTCGTCCAACTCGTCAAACCTTCCAATCCGTGAATCGACCAATCCGTTGGATCGAACGAATTTGGACCGATCCATTTGAAAAACACTAAGTACAATCTACAATTATATCATTGAGGAGGGATATAATATCTCTATACCTCCATGATACTTTTAAATCTGCATCATTAATTAAAAATCAATGTATGCTCTAGATTTAGTTACATAAAAAGACGTGCATGATAAACGAAATGGATTTTGAAAGCACAATAAAAACATACAAAATAGAAGTAATTATATCCCTCCACTATATCATTATATATATATATATATTAAGATAAATTAATTAGTTAAATCGTATGGGTCTGCATCTTTTGCTCCGTTTCGAGTTTATTAAGTACAAGACTACAATTAGAGGTGGCAAGTCGGGTCGGTCGGGTGGGTTCGGGTTGCGTCGACAACTTTCGGGTCATGGGTCGGGTCGGGCGAGGTCAGTTCGGGTTTTGGGTCAGGTTGCGTCGATCTTTTTCGGGTGACGGGTCCAGTCGGGCGAGATCGGGTCGGGTTTCAGGTCGGGCTGCATCGACAACTTTCGAGTCTTGGGTCGGGTCGGGTTCGGGTCGGGTTGAAACCGACAACTTTCAAGTATTATTTTGAGTTTTAAGTTCAATCGGACAAGATCGGGTTGCGTTATTGAATTGTACAAGTAAATCTTGATTTTCTCTGATGTTAATTCGTTAGTAAAATTAGATTATGATGTTGGCAAGATAATATTAGATCAATTTACAAGTTGTATCAGGTCAAGTCAGATCGGATCGGATCGGATTCAGATCGAGCCGAATCGGACGGGTTTGTCGGGTCGGGTCCACCTCTAACTACAATACAGCAGTCACGATCAGTGAGTGATTTTTTATCCATCCGGGAGGGAATCGCATTCACCTTCACGCAACGATGATGGTGAAGTTGTAACAGGTGATCAGTTTTTTAATTAGTCATTGGCCAACAAATTTCAATCATTATATTAAACACAATTGCAAGAAAAACAAAATGAAT
Organism: Eleocharis quinqueflora; assembly: GCA_964058865.1. Lineage (NCBI taxonomy): Eukaryota > Viridiplantae > Streptophyta > Magnoliopsida > Poales > Cyperaceae > Eleocharis > Eleocharis quinqueflora. Next base: position 18,532 of record CAXKVX010000500.1, read on the forward strand.
TACGATTCTTTAAATATAATATTTTTTAGAGAGATGGAGGCCCAAGAAAACGAGCAAAAAAAAATCGCCATTTCAGAGGCGATTTTGAGCCAGGGGAGCCATGGTGAATCTCTCTCGCGCGTTAGAGAAATTACAGAAAGGAGAAATGCAGTTCAGTAGTGAGATCACGCGATTCGTGAATCTTTTGGAGAAAACAACTCAATCCTTTCAATTTACATCGTAGAAAGAAGCAGCATTACAAGGGGCCGTGTACAGAGAGAGAAGGTTGTCATTGATGATGGTGATGGAAGAATAGATAACAAATTTAAATCTAGTTTCTCTTCGAAACAAAATCTTAAGATGTTTTCGGTGGCGAATTCAGAATTTTATATATAAAAATAAAAATTCTTTCAAAATATTAAATACCACTAAAATATATGTTTTACATATTAAAAAAGCAAATATAGATAAAATATAATAGCAAAAACAAAATAAAATCAAGATGCTCCAAATTGAATCAGGGGATATAGGTTAGTTTTGAACTCAATGTTTTGTTCATTTTATAAAGCCAGTGAGTGACAACTGACAACTGGTATGTAAAGAAAAATGAAGGCATATCTGTTATCTAAAGCTTTTTTAATATATAATCAGATGCTTCAAATTAGATCAGGGGAAGTCAATTGACATGATGAAATAATCTACCAATTGAAGTTTCAAATAATTAACTTCTCAAACTAGAACAAAATATCCTAGAACAAATAAGCATCTTATTAACAAATTTCACCAGAGCTCACCACACATGTCATCTTTTCCATTTAATCAAGCCCCTCAAAATTTTCATTCACTACTGGTGTTACTAGCAGAACTCATGTCTTAGTCAAAATAATGAAAATGCAGTTCCAATTTTAGAATGCATATTCATGTACCGTCTAATAATTGATTTTGGAAATTAGATAAACAAAACTTGTTGATGTGCACATATCATGTACTAGAGTTAGGTTCAAATGTGATATTCTAGTTTCATAACCAAATTATAAGTACTGAAGAGGAATCCAAACTTCGAAGTCAGGCTATACATGACATCCATTCCAACGTAAGATATGTACTACACACTACGACATTCTGTAAGTTCTATTTTCTGTCTTCAAAGTTCAAACATACAACTACTCAAAGATCAGAGATACAATATACCTATTGATTCAAGCACGTTCTGGCGAATTGAGCTCCAAGCACCCCAAATGGCAGTGCCTAGAGCCATGATTTGGGTTTCAGTTCTTCAGCATTGTGCTGGAGATTATTGTTCACATCAGGACCCCTTGATGAGTATAATGCGACAACAGGCCCCTTCCGTGCGGAGGCAGCGGAGCGGAGCCTGTGCGGTTGTGCCTGTCCCAGTCAACTGTTGCCCGTCAGCGATTAGCGAGTGAACCACGAAAGCGGGAGGCACGAGGAACGAGATGCAGAACAGCGGCGACGAGTGGACCACGGTCCACAGAGACTGGAGGAGTGGAGGGCCTAGAGCACGAGATGCGGCACAGGCGCATAGCGACAGCGAGTGACGGAGCGAGACAGCGAGTGGACCACAGACGGAGTGTCGTCACAACGACGATGAGTGGTCTAGGCGGCTCCACGACTGAGTGCTGGTGGCTGCTAGGATTCGAAGTTCGGACATACTATAGAGGTTGTCGAAGACTCGAAGTTATGCGAGTCGACGAGTGTCGAAGTTACGCGGTTTTTTTTCTTCGACTATAGGAGTTGTGCGCACAACCAGGTGGGTCACGCTGGCCCTTTTTGAAAAGAAAAATTAACAGAGCTCTGGGTGACTGGGCCGCTGGATAAACTCAGGGGTGGGCCTTTTTATTTCCATGGGTAGACACTTTATTAACTAATCAATGGACCTCTGTTGAACTTCAAATTTCAGGGGTAGGCAAGTGCTTACCCCTGGGCCACTGTAGATCTGCCCCTGGATGTTTATGTTGCGGTGAGAGGGATCGTTTCGCAAAATTCAGTAGAAATCTCATTGTATGCTTTAGATGCAAAGGTCTGGGGCATAGATCTACCATTTTCACTAAGCGTTTTGATTCTAAGTATCCTAAATCGATCAGGACAGACGATCAAGGTCAGCAACTAGATCTAACAGGGATCGATTAACATCCTCCTGCAACTAATCTCATCAAGATACAAACCATGGCATATTCGATTATGATATTTGAAAATACCTTAATTTCACAGGCAATTGAGGAGGGGTTTCGTAAGTGTGTGGTGATGCAATCGAATCAGGATTTTTCAATCGAGAAAGTTTGTGACAATCTGGCGCCAAGTTCCGGCTTTCCCAGAAAAGAAAAAAATGAAGAAAAACAATTCGACCGATTCCACCCGCCCTGAACCGCTTCAAATCTGCCGGTTCGCCGATTCATGGACATAGACTACTTACGGTAGATAAAAAACCTTCAAACCCACTCCATCCATCTTGTCAGACCATCTGACCCGTGGACCGATCAATTTGTTAGATCGGACAAATTTGAACCGACCCATCCCGACCTGAACCATTTGGCATACACTAACTCAAAGCAATAGAAACAGTAGAAATTAACTTAAGAAAAGGAGATACTATTCCATATTTCTGCACGTGACCTGACTTCACAGCTTTGCCCATTTAGGTACAAATTGCAATATTTGTAGAGTGCAAAAAATGGTGAAAACTTTTTTAGTAAAAGATGGAGTCAATCCACGCAAATGTTATATATAAGACGATCACATAAATGAGAGAATAATACATGAGACAAAAAACACGAAAAAAGAACTAAGAAGAGATATAAGCAACAACACGATATTAAACCTAACATATGAGAAGACGATGCTTCTCCATCATCACCAAGCTCCCGAGACATATCTCGCTTGTCGCGACTTGCAATCACTCAATTATCTTGAGAACACCTCGTGATTCTTCATACATCGAAGTTGTCATTGTAGCACCATTCATCTTCAAAGATGAATGTCAAGCTCTCAAATTTTACTATGAATCACAAAAAAACTACAATATACCTGCATTTATTTCTATATTCTCATGTGGGTGAGTACCAGTACACTTCGGATCTTCAGCTCTTATTGTCGAAGCATCCCATACGTTTGTGCTTGTAGAGGCTCGCACCACCTCATGACCCCGCTGAATCTCTGAGGAGCCACTGGTAAACATCTGAACGCATTATTTTATTTCTTTTTTCTTATTTTTCCAGGATTATAAAATCGATGGACTGCGAGAACATGAGATGTGAGAGCTAACTACGCCTTAAAACTTTCGTGAAGTTGTGCATCATTTTGTTTTAAAACATTTTTATGGCTAATTTTCAAATGTAAATGATTAATATTTTTGCAGAGAAACCATAATTAATTTAGTATTAAATTGTTGATAAAATTTATTGAATGTTCAAGATCATTGCTGAAGTCATATATAAGCAGGGACGAACTCTGGATTTTTTCTCGAGTAATTCAAAATTATGCATATTTAAAAAATCAAATTATAAATATATTTTTCGGATAAAAATTGAACTGTATGATTAAATTTTGATTTTTTTTTTCAGAATAGATCAGCTGACTCATCCTGATCCTTAGCGGCTTCGCCACTGCAATTAGGTGGCGAGAAACACATTCTAAATGAGACCTATAAGACATTTTGTTAAGACTTCTAACAAGAAAATTATTTGTGAATTAAAAGTCACATTCGGAATGCGGCTGAAGAAAATTACATTATTTAAATTTGAGTCGCTTTAATCAAATCTTTACCTTAAAAAAACTAAAAAAATACAAGTCCATATGTAAATTTTTTTATTTTTTTTATTAAAGTAAACTCCAAAATGAAGTACCAGCTTCCAAAAATTGAAAGTAAAACTAAGTTCGATTAGTCAATTGATACAGGAGATCAAGACTTTACACTAGAGCTAACAAATGCTTGGTCAAATTGACTACCAAAAGTCATTGAATTTTTCTACCTTAGTTAATGACTTTGAAGAATAAGGCTACTTGCGTCGCCAATACGATACGAGTGCAACTAAACTATATAAGCCTTGCATAACATGGCTTTTTGAGTGAGTGATCTTGATCAAGGAGACTAGGACGGCCGTCCTATTTAATGAATTTAGTGCAAATTGATGTATACACGCAATTTATACATTCAAAACAAGAAGGTTGATGTATCTGTTCCATCAAACGCACGTGTTGCTGGATAACACCAGGTACCAAATTTTGGTAGACTTTAATTTGTATTAGCTATTAGTAGGCCTCATATATTATTTATTTATTTGAGAACTGATATTTAGATATCATATTTGATATTAATTATTGATATTGATTTTATTACGTATCTTTAGTTGTGTTATTGTGTATATTATTTGAGTTATTATGCACGTTATTTTTTGTATCGAAATAGTTATACATGTTATTTTTTTGTACTGAAATAGTTATGATATAACATGCATAATAACTCAAATAATATACAAAATAACTCAACTAAAAATGCATAATAAAATCGATATAATAGTTAATATCAAATATGTATCAACTAAACATTATCCTATTTATTTTTAGCTTTTACCTTGTAACGGTTTTGCAGCAGGTGTACTTGTACTAAACTACTACCAATGAGTTTGTGTGTTTTGTTTTGTATGAGGTTTTGACTTTAACGATCCATAGGATAGAAAATTAATTATTATATTAAATTGGTGAATAAAAAAATAGGAGGGTTCAAATATCTTTAGTTTTGCGTGACTTTATTTGTGTATCTAAATCTATATAATCCATCAAGTAATATTGAATGATTAATATTATTTGAAGGCACAAAAAGTCTTCCTGATGAGTGGTATAGATTTTAGAGACATCACGAAAGAAAAAAAAATAGAGATGTTCGTACCACCTCTTTAATAAAAAAGTTCTTTTGTAAAAGTTATATGTTGTTAATTGGAGTAATTTTACAAAATATCCTTCCATATAAAATTTTCCATAAAGTATCCATATGATTCAATAAAATGTCATCAAATTTGACCTAAAGTTTCATGTAGCATTTTTTCCTCCATCGGATTTCGAACCCATGTCTCTCACAAAGAGAATATTGTTCTTAGCCACTATGGATTTTGTAATTTTGAATTTCAAAAACAAAAGAAAATAAATACTAATGTTATAATTTGCTTTGTGCAATAGATAATTAGAAAGTTCAAATCTAACATACAGTTAGAAATTAGAAATAAAATTAATTGACGTTAAATGGAAATAAAACTATGAATATAATAAATTTAAATTTATAAATAGTGGGTTTGCGATTGACAAATATTCAAAACTACAAATCAATTATAATTATTGATTGTCATCAATAATGATACAATTAAGTTGTTTTTTCATCTACAATAGTGCAGTCAAATTATTTGATTCAAAGCAAAATTAGTAATTTCTCAATATCGTACAATATCGTACAAATTCTTCAAATATAATCATGTTTACAATTTGTCAAACCTCCAAAATGTTACATTTAAAAGTTTGAAATTTAAAATTTACAAATTTAAGGTAAATTCTATTTTAATGTATGAAAAGTTTTTGTAAACAGGTTCTTATCTTCCCTTGAAAGGTAGCTGAGATGAGAGATTACAAGCTCTTAGTTAAAGGTCCATATTGGTGGCGGGATCGAGTTATCCGCAATGAAAATGCTCGAATTGAAAACATGAATTTCAGGACCTATCCCAAGGATCCCTCTCTAGAAAATGGGCGGAGATTAAAGAGTGTATGGGTGACTGTAGTTGACTTTCTTAGAAAATTTTGGTACCAGAAAGAATTAATTTGATAGGTTGATGGAAGATATATGCAATGTTTAGAGGTGGATCAAAACACAATGTCTAGTTCATACTTGAAACATGCTCAGATCAGATTGGGGGTGTGTCAATTTGAAGATATATCAAAAACTAAGAAGGTGATGTATAGAAATGATAGGAATGAGGTATTGGTCTCTAATTAAATTCTTTTATGAAAAATCTTTGGATCAAAATAGAGAATGCTGGTAAAAGAAAAAGAGCCTGGTCCAAAATAGATCCAGCTGCCCCATCGACTGAACAACACTTAAATGAGGAACAAAATAAGAGATCTGAATCTGACAAGGATGACTATGATCCTTTTGAAGAGGTAGGGGAGGGAATTCAACATCAACAGGCTCAACTCCAGGTCTTTGATGAGGACAAGATTGTAATAATGCAGCACAAGGAGGTGGGTGATTTAGTTTGAAGGAGAAAGACAAAGGTGTGGCAGCTGATGAGATGAGTCAGGGAGAGAAAACTATCATTCTAGAACCTATGGGAATTGAAAAAAACTCAAGAATACAAAAGTTGGAATTGCTCTAATAGATAATAGAGTTGAGAATCTCACAGAAGTAACATTGGGAGAAAAAGACATAGAAAATTATGAATCTAGTCAGATGCAGTTTCAAATAGGGGAATCATCAAAAGGGGGATGAATGTGTGGAAGATAAAGTGGATGAAGCAAATGATGTGCTACTGGTGGGAGGGGCTTGCAGCTGGTGGAGATGAAGCCTTTAGAGATCCAACCCATATTCCTGATGCAACCAGTGAGGCAAAGTCTCAGACAAAGACTAAAAAAATCCAGAGAATTTTTCTATTGAGCAAGCAGTCTAGAAAAAATTTAGATCAATGCATGAGGTGATGTCGAAAGATTATGGTAAATCTTTATCTGATCATTTTCCTTTCCATGAATTCACAAATGAACAAATTGTGGAATTTTTTCATGTGCTGGCTTGTTACTTGCAGACACTTTAGATGATAGCATTGCACATGTGAGATTTCTAAAGTCTCTGTCTAGAAAACAATTGAATAGTGTTGTGGAGGAAATGGAGTTTAGGATTAAGTATGGAACTAAATTTCATAAAAAATAAAAAGATAAAAAAAACAACATTTAGAGTTGATCATATAAAATTGGGGCAATTGAATGCTTTATGATAATATTGAGTTGGAATGTAAGAGGCTTAAATAAGCCGGTCAAGAGAAGATATATTAAAGAATCGATTCTTCAAAACAAAATTGAGATTGTAGGTCTTTAAGAAACTAAAAGAAATAAGATGTCATATAAATTTGCCCACTCAATTTTGCCTCATAGTTATGAATGGGTTCATTTACTAACAAAAGGGACGGCTGGGGGTGCTGCTTAAGAGTTAAAAAAAAGACCTATTTCAAATTATGTTCTCTTATGTTGGCTATTACTCTATGTCACTGATAGTGAAAGATCTAACTAAATAAGGGCTCTTTGGTATAACAGTGGTGTATGGTACAACTAAATATGCAGATAAAGAAATTTTTTTTTGCTGAATTTGTTTGTCTTCAGTCTAAATGGTCTGGTCCATGGATCATATTTGGATATTTCAATGCTTTGAGATCTATATTTGAAAAAATAAAGATTCATTTCATATGTCTGGTGCAGCTCAATTCAATGAGTTCAATGCTGAGTGTGAATGAAATTAATATTCTTTATTAGGCCAATAATATACTTGGTCTAATCAAAGAATTGACCCATGTCTTGTCTTTCTGGATAAATATTTTTTAACAGTAAATGAGACAGGAGATATAAATATGGGGAGGTGAGTGATCTTGCTAGTTATAAGTCTGATCAATGACTTCTGTTACTTACAACTGGTGTTGCAAAGATAAATGCACACAATTTCAAATTTGACAAATCTTGGTCTAAAGTAGAAGAATTTAACAATTTGATGATCAAGTGATGGAACTCACGGGATTAAAGCTTAGATAAAGCTAGCTAGTGGTGTGCTAAGATTAAATACATTAGAAAAATGATGAGAGGGTGGGCAAAAAATTTCTATGGTGAAGTGAGGAGAAAGAAAAAGGTGACCCTACTAGATTTTATTCAGGAACAAAGGGAATTGGATGACTCTGAATATGTAGAATATCAAAATAGTAAAGCAGCTTTAGATGTAATATATGATGAGGAACAAAATTATTGGACAATAAGGGCTAAATTAGATTGGTTTCATCAAAGATGATAGAAACACTAAATACTTCCATAAATGTGCATCTTATAAAAAAAAGAAGAGATTATCCGGATTAAAAGTCAAGGGTATGCATGTAACTGATAGGAAACAAATTGAGGAACATATAGTGAGATACTATAAATCTTTGTTTGGTTTGGCTGGGGAAACTTCAGTGGGGATGAAACTAGATTGTTGGGATGATAAGGATAAAGTTACTGAGGAACAAGCTATCCTTCTGATTCAACTTTTTACTGAAGATGAGATAAAAAAATGCAATTTTCTCATCATCAGGTGATAAGGCACCAAACCCTAATGGTTTTCCTTTTTCCTTCTATAGAAAATATTGGCTGGTATTAAAGGAAGATATAATGGAGATGCTGGCTAAGTTTTACTCATTAGATTTAAATGTGGCTAGATCAAACAAAGATGTTGTGTGTGAAAGAAAACAATTCAAACCCATCTTTCAAATAAATTGTAGTTACAAGATAATTACAAAAATTCAGACCATTAGATTAGAGCGAATAGTAAATCAATTGATTGACCAAACTCAAGTTGCTTTCATGAAAAATAGATATATAATGGATAATATTGTTTGTGCAGCTGAAGTAATACAATATACATTTATACCAAAATAAATAAACATGACGGTTTAGTATTGAAGATTGATTTTGAAAAAAAAAACATATAATAGGATTAATTGAGATTTTTTAATTGATATGATGATCAATAGGAGGTTACCAATTAAATAGGTACAATGGATAAAAAATTTACTAAAGCAAGGTGAAATGTGCACTAATAGAAATGATAATTACTCTAACTACTTTGAGATTGAAATGGTACTTAATCAAGGAGATCCCCTATCACCTCTATTATTCAATTTGGTGCCTGATACTTCGAATATAATGATCAGAAAATTAAAATATGCAGGTTATATCAAAGGGCTTGGGTCAGTGCTTGACGATGGGTGTCAAATACTCAATTTGCACTATAAAGATGATACCATTTTGTTCTGTCCTGCTGAGGAAGCTGCCATTCAAGCAATCAAATGATTGTTTATTGGTTTTGAAGCTCTAATACATATGAAAGTTTATTTTGATAAACTTGAGGCTTTTCCAATAAACTTGTCAAATGAAAATATTAGCACATTGGCTATAATATTTGGATGCAAGATTGCTAAGTGGCCATTGAACTATCTGGGAGTACCCATTCATTGGAAAATAACAAGACACAAGAATTGGGAGGATATACTGGATAAAGCTAAAAAAGATTGCAAAGTTGGACATAGGCATATTTGTCAAAAGGGGGAAAATCACTTTAATAAACAGTGTACTTAGCTCCATTCTTGTATACATGATGAGTTACCATCTGATGCCAATCAAGGTGTATTAAAAATTTGAGAAAATAAGATCTTCTTTCCTTTGGAATGCTGGGAAAATAATAAACTGTATTTATGTAACCGGGATTCAGTATTAGACTTGAAGATCAAGAGGGTTTAGGAATCATCAATCTTAGGGCATTTAACATTTCACTTCTATGCAAATGAATTTGGAAATTAAAGGATCCCCAATATCATGGGTGGTGGAAATAAATTTTGCAAGTGAAATTTAATATTTGTAACAATAAGGCTAGATGGTCTACTTTTTGGAGGAATTTACAGAAATTTGATCAAGTAGTGACAAATAACAGAACTATTAGAGTGGGGGATGGATTATCTACTCAATTTTGGTATGATACATGGTGTGGAAATGCTCCTTTAAATATCACTTTACATTCTCTATGTGTTATATGCATTAACACAGATATTAAGGTAGCTGAGATTGCTGGTGACCAACTTGGTATCCTAAAATTCAGAAGGCAATTGTCTCTCATTCAAAGGAGTTTTTTTATTCAGATGCAAGTCCAAATGAGATCATTGTTCCCATTGAGTTATGAGGGAGATAGAGTAATTTGGAAAGACACAGACAAAACAAATATACGAGTCAAGAATATTTATATGTGGCTAATACATTCTGGCATAGAGTCTTCAGTGATTAAAGAGATTTGTATGGTTGTTAAGCAAAAGATTACAAGTTCAATCCCTTTTACATAATAGAGGGGTAGAAGTGGAAATTGAGTGTATATTTTGCACTACAGTAAAAATTGTTGATCATCTCTTCTTTTAATGTCCAGCCTATATGGTCATTAGTGTTGGCATATTGACATATATATACTATCCCTCATTATTTATAGGAACTTTAAGAACTGTTACAAAATGATGAAGATAAGAAATGTAGTATTTTGATTAGTGTAGATGTTCTTTGGATTACCTGGATAGTGAGAAATGAGTGTTGCTTTGAGGGCACTAAATCATTTACTATTAGACAAGTAAAATCCATAATTGATAATATTCTGTTATATTGATCAGGTAATTGGAGTACAAAGAATCAGTAGGCTGTGAAGATGAGGATTGATGGCACTGGAGGTGGTAGAGCACAAATTGAAGATGGTGTCATCAAGTGGGCAGATATTGGAAGGGAAGGGCTGACATAATAGTTACATGATTTTAGTTTTGATAACACAATAAGTCCATGATGGATTTCTCATGATGAATGTTGTAGTGTTCAATGTAATAGGCTAGTATTGCTTGCTTATACATGTGTGGTTGTGAAATTTGTTGTGTTACATAGGACGTTTCAGATAGGAATAAGATAGAGATGATGCATCGATGCCTAAGGATTCGAACATCGACGCAAACAACTTAGGGTATATAATGCTTCATGAGGCATCGAGGGGGTGAAATTTTATGGTTACTGATTGTAGTTTCTTTGTTTACTAATAGTAAATGAAGAGGCAGGGCGCTCCCCTGCTTATTTCCAAAAAAATGTCTCGTGAGGAGATCTTAATTAAATTGAGCTGCAAATTATTATCGATTAAAGGTTTATCCCATTTCCTTTAAATAGTTCAATCATGCAATTTTATGCAACTTGAGTTATGAAACATTAAATCCCGGTGCTAGGAATTCACCTTTTTAATAGATATTTGAATATGCCCATAAAAGTTGAAGGAAAAAGTGGATGGCCTACAACATGCTACCGGAATCTACTAATGCAAACAGTGAAAACACTCATGTGCTAGTTCTACAGTTGAACCTCTTAGCTACCTCTTCAACTTGAAGCATGTGTCGTACAAGTACTGGTACGATATCGTATCGGATACGATATAGGTATAACAATACGGTGATTTCAAAAACCATTAGATATGGATGCGACTATATATATTACATTCTAATTAAAAATTAATTAAAATATTAGAATTTAATAAAGAAATTAATCAAAAATTAATAGTGTGACTTGTCTTGGGTTCAAATCTCTTTCATGTTTCATGTTTCACTCATTTTTCTAACTATATAACAAAAATTATGAGCGATTTTATAAGACTTGATTGTCACGTGAAATTTCGATATGTTTCGAGGCGTATCGCAGATCGAATTCGTCGATCAAAGTGAATAAAATAATCAGATATGTCAATCTTGATATGTCACGTCACAAATACGCCACGTGACTTATCGGATATGTATTCTAAGGAATATCTTAGTATTCATGTATCAGATATGTATCCAATACAATGCGACAAAGCTGTGTTGAACGCACTTATCCTTTATTTACTTGGTATGGGGAAAAAATAGTTCAAAATAAGAGTAGAGTAGAAAACTATAATATATATCGTTCAATAGCCCCTATCACTTTTAACATTAGAACAAGACGTACACGGTACATCATCCTTATTTTTGAAATTAGATGCCTTTTTTCCAAAACCACGCCGAGCATTTCTTGTTCCTCCAAACCAAAAAAATGAAACGTACTGAGAAATTTATCCATCCAATCTGTCTGATTCATATGCAATCCGACTCGATATTACTATGAGGTTAAACAACTCGAGTTTGATTCGATCTGGTCTGAGATGATCCAAATTTAAGTGGGCACATCACCATTTCATGGAAAATTTGACTCGATCAGATCTTGAACAACACATAATTTGAGTCCACACAATAATGGACAACTTGAAACATGACTAGAACTTGACTTTGAGAGCACTCAAAATTCGAATTGACACTAGATGATTAGAAATTCTACCCGACTTAATCAGAAAAGATATATGAGTCCATGTAATATTGAAAGACATGACCCAACCTTATTTGAAACTTGAACTGAGGCGACTTCAAACAACTTGAATTCTGAGGTGACCCATTTAAAATAAATTAATACCAACTAGGATAAACTCCGACGATTCGAAATCTAACCCAAACCGAAAGCAAAATAATATGAAAGTAGATCTGACCTAATTCGAACCTGAATTATTTAATATCCAATACGATATGAAGTCGAACAAATTTGAAATGAACTAAAAATGACTGAAACTAGATGACCCAAAGATCGATCTAAATTGACTCGAAATTCTAAAAAAGTTGGCGTTATATAACACTAAACTCGAAATCAGACCCAAAACCGATAAAAATGAATGTTTGATGATATCCGAAACTTAACCCAAACTTATCTAACCCAAAACAAAACGTAAAAGAGCTTGATGATGGATCACTTAATACCAAATCCACATTGATCCAATATAATCTGAAATCCAAAAATGTTGACACTAAACTATGTGAAACTTGACCCAAAATAGCTAGATCGGCAATTCGAAAAATGTCGGTGCTCGACAACAATTCGAAGTTCGACTCGAATATCCCTGATAAAAAAATGAAAAACAAACGAAGACAAACTGAAATTCGACCTGATATGATTCAATGCTTGACAATCCGAAATCCAACTCAATATGATCCATTCTGATCCGTGATCCAACTGTTATTTGAATCAAATTTACCCGATCCAAATCCAACTCGATTCGAACCCGACATGACACACCAATTGTCACTTTTGCACTTCACAGATCTTGTACAATATAAATGATATATAATATGATTAGTGGTATCAAACATGAAAAACAAAACATAAAGAAGGCATTTTGTTTTCTGTTTTATTTCGTCCACGGAAAAGTATGCTGTTTCGTTTACAGTTTCGTTTTACAAACAAAACAAAAAGTCATTTTGTTATCGTTTTGTTTGTCACAACAGTACGGAACACGCAATTCCGTGATATTTCACACTAAATACGTTGAAACGGAAGACAAAGTTTTGTTCTATATGTTCCATTTTTTGCACGAAAATGAAAATATGTTTCATTTCGTTTCATTTGTAATACAAAAGATAATAAATCGTTTCGTTTCCATTCCGTTTTGCATGAAATAGAACGGAACACGGTCGAAACGGCATCCGTTGACAACCCTAAATATGATACAACATTGATTTGTCATTTACTCTGGAATATTATTTTTCTTTTCCTAGCCCATGTATAACTTGATTTTCTAGCCCAATTCTATTTCCGAATGGGCTCAAATTGCACGCTGGAAAGCGTAGTTGACGCGTGTTATATGTGCAAGGCTTTAACTAAGGAGCGGTTTGCGTTGGAGAGTTTCACAAAAGCCCAAATATGTTGAAATCGCTTTCAATGCCTAATCTATTAAGTAAATTACTAAATTGATTAGGCTAGCGGGAATGATCACGTGTTCAAAATTATCAACACTAATTAAAAAACAATGCTATTTCTTTGAATCCAAATGAGACGTGGCTATTGACCCCTGGTCAAATCCACTAGCAGTCTTGGACATTGAGCTCTAGCCTATGGACGTTGCAACTATACTTACGAAATTTTTAGTTGAGAATTTGGATTTCTTAATGCGTGGTTCAGATAATACATGTGAATGTAAACGCTAAAATAATGGATTATTGTTGTCAAATATTTGAAACCATATCATAGATGTTATTTTCATTTTTTCAAGGTCAAAAAATATTTCTCATTGAACATTAATTCAGACCATCTACCGCGCGACACATGCAACACAATAGATTTGTTTGCATCAAAATTCATGCAAACAAACTTTATAAAACTCAGCTACAGTTCATTGTGAACGATAAAAAATTACAGCACATGAAATCTGAATCGTTGATTGATTATGCGCGTCAGTATCCGACCCTCGAGAATAATAATTACAGTAGTGCGGAGTCCCCGCTGTGAGAGAGAAAAAAGAGAGAAAATGAGATTCCAAAAAACCAAACTCTAGGGCGAGGAGGTCGCGCCGCCAGCCACTAGGACAATCTGCCAGCCTCCTCCCGCCTCCCTCTTCTACTCTCCTCCTCCCCCTTTTCCTCCACCTCCTCTTCGCCTTTTTTCTACTACCACCAAAGCCGAGAGCGAGTAATTGCCAGATAAGAAAGAGATGAGTGAACTGCTCAGCGAATAATCTGGAAGAGAGGAGGGAAACCAAACCGTCAGTTTCTCCCAGTAGCTGCTTCTCTTTCCCGATTCGGCCCCACGCTCCACCCCTATTTTCCTCCTTTCCCTCTTCCCCTCAGCACCACCTGATGGATTTCTCCTCAACGGAGGCAGTTCCGAGCTCCAAGTCTAGGAGACGGTTGTGAGGAGATAATCAAAACCCTAACCTAACAGAAGAGATCAGCGATCTACAACATCCAATGAAGCTGTAGCTGGACGGGCAGCGGCTCCTTACAGATCCAACATGGCCATTAGGAAGTGCGAGCCCCTAGCTACAAGCACAACCGAAAGGGATGGTTCGGCCACAAGGAACACGTAAGTGGGATGAACCTAAGTCACCTGATGATGGTAGGCCGCCGAGGGCGATGGTTGATCGCAATGGGCGGTGATATGCCAGAATGGCGATGGTAGACTGAGATGAGCGGTGCAGGCCGCAATGGGCATTATAGGTCTTGGGAGCCCGAAAGTGATTGAAAACAATCTCCCTATCTTCTCAAAGTATAGGTTTTATTTATGTTGTATTTTGTAATTCATTTTTAGTTCTTTTTGTTTCGTGTTTTTTTCGTTTGTATTTTTTCGTTCGTATTTTTCCTGCTTCGTAAATTTACTCTCATTTTTTCTTTGTAATTCAAAAAATCATATTTATGTAATCGCATATATGAAATTTGAGAGCTTGACCTCCCATCATTTTCTCCCCCAAAAAAGAGTATCCGACCCTCTGGACATAGGCAAAAAATTTAGTGCGTTGGGCCAAGTGATATGTGAGAGTCGAAATATATACTTCACTTTTAGAATGCGAGGGACGTGTTACTGCGAATAGTAAACCTTTTATTTACAAACATTTACTTCATCTTTCTTTAGTTCTTTAATTTATTATTTTCAGATAACTTGTGTAAAACTCGAACATGCATCATAGACTCCTCATAAACAGAGGATGCTTATCTTCATCTGTAGTTCACTAAAACAGTATTTTGATCAAGAAAAATTAGAATTTGGAGAAAGGAGAATATTTCACACTATGTTGAATTTCTAGATTTTTAATTCGATTAGGAAATAGATAATTGATATTAATAGTGATAGGGCCTCATTACAATGGACTTATATTTAGGCTTGATGATGTTGATTCGTTTAAGATGATTCGTCTCCTCTAGGATTCGTTGAACTTAGATGGATGATCAACTTGTCAAATTATGTGATCCGGTTGACGAGTTGACTCGTTCTCATACGAACTTAATGAGCCTATAAATACAAAAAATAGTAGATGAATTAGAGGCTAATTGGTACTTTGACTTTGGCTTAGCTACATCTTATCTTTCAATTTTTTCTCATTATAATCATTTATTTGTCATGACTCGTTTTCCAAGAGTTGGGACACTTTTATCAATAAAATTCTCTTTTCCTCCTCTCGGTCCAATTTCAAGGGGTCGGGATCATTGGTGCTTTCGTCTGATTCTGATTGTTTAGAACTTTTTTTTCTCATGTCTACCCCTCATGTATGTCCGCTTCGTGACGAACAAATTGTGGCTCCCACGAGACAAATTTGGACCACCCCTCCTCTGCCCCTGACACAACACTTATACCTCCACCATCACCCATTACAACTTCCCTTCCAGTCACTAACAATTTACCTTCTACCCTCGGCTCGCTTATGCCTCCCACTTTCTCTGTCACCCCTAATCTCTCTGTCCAACCCACAGCTTCGTCCCTCGTGGGCCAATACTTACACACATTCGAGGTCAAACAACCCACAACTCTCCACCACTAATCCCACCTTTCTCCCATCTTGATCTACATGTGCAGTAACACCTCAGCCTCTAGTCTTTCCTCACCCAAGCAAGTGCGCCGCCTCTCTCCCTTGGCAAGTGACCCTCGATCAATCTCACCTCCCTCCAACATACCCTCCATACTATACGCCAACCCCCACCCCTTCAACACAACTTTGCTCCCCCTCTCCATCATTTTTCAGGCTACTTTCAGGCCACTTAATCATAATATCCCTCCCTCTCAGGACACAACTACTGCCTCCACACTTGTCCATACCGTAACAACTACTCCTGCCATGAATGGCCTTAGCTCGGACTCAACTATCTCCACTTATCCTTCCCCACAAGAAGCTCACTTGTCTTTCGAAGAACATATTTGGTACAAACTATGTGCACTGGAGCAACAAGTTCAGCACCTCGGGAAGCCAACGAACTATCTATTATCGGACAACCCACTAATGTCGTCCATGTACTCCACAACTATTCTACCCACATCCGACATTCCTAACCTTGGGATGTTCGGATTGATGCACATTCCTCGTAGGATTCAGCGAGAGACTCTGACTTATGGGTACAATGACTCGGTCTTGTGCTGACTTCTCCGAACATATTTGGAGGGTCCCGCCTAGGACTAGTACTCCTCCTTACCCGCTCAGTCCATCGATAATTTTGACCAGCTCGCTCGAGCCTTTATGGCTTCCTTTGGGGGTATCAAGAAACCTGAGAAGTCAAGCGATAGCCTTCTCAGCATACAACAAGGCACCACCGAATCCACAAGGCGATACATCAATCGCTTTTTGGAAGTAGCACAGGGTGTGAAGGATTTTGACGATAAAGTTGTCGTGCTAGCCGTAAAACGAGGACTTTGAAAGGGAAATTTGAGCTTAGAGGCTCACAATTCACAATTCACTACATTGTAGGATTTTGTGGCTTTTGCGAGTGCCTACATCCAAGAAGAGGAAAATTCAGCGTCTTGTGATAAGGATAGATACAAATAGTCCCATTTGACACATAATGCACCTCGTGGCCCCATTAATAAAAAATGGCACAATGACAAAGAAGACAAAGGCCCCGCAATCCTAAATCAGCCAATCCAAAAATAGGAAAAAGGAGATGCATCATTTTCAACTCCTATCACTCTCTCAACAAGCCCTAAGAAGAAATCCTCAGAGAAATCAAAAGGGATCGCTTTCTACAATACCCCGAACCCTTGGAAATTTTTGAAATCAATGACAACCGTAGCTTTTGTGAGTTCCACAACAACGTGGGCCAGCACACTCGATATTGCTTGACATTAAAAGATGAGCTCGAAAGGCTAGCACGAGACATGAACAAGTGAAGGTTCTTCTGAAAGTTTGCTAACAATAGAGTGGACAAAAGGACTAATAATGGATCTCGGCAACCGTATAATGTGAACAGGCAGCAATATTGAGGGGGATAAAATAGCAACCGACAGAACATCGATCCTCATGACGAGACCAAGACAGATGCTCGGCAGGCTGAGACTCATGTTGTTCGAGATTCCACCCCCGTCATCTACATGATTTCTGGAGACCATGCTTTGGGAGGAGACAATGACATGAAAAGGAATCGTTATGCCACAAGACTACACCGTGCCAAGGTTTTTTCAAGTTGAGAAGCGATTTGAGGGTTTCAATGCCCCAATTATCTTTCAGGACAACGACTATGGCGATATCTATTTCCCACACGATGACGCCATCATGCTATCCCTAAAAATAGATCCCAAAAGGGAACAATTTCCTCACCAAGTATCCCGTATGTTGGTTGATACAAGCAGCTCGACTGACATCATATACCGAGAGGCATTTAACAAATTAGGGTTAACAGATGCATCCTTATCACCAATTTGAACACCTCTGATCAGTTTTACACAAGACACTTTACATTCATTCGACGTTGTTACCCTTAAGGTTCATTTTGGATTGCCCTAATGTCAGACGAAATTGCTCGTACGATTACTCATGGTAGATGTTGTCTTGGGGTATAATGCGATTTTGGGTAGGAGTACCCTTAATAAATTAGGGGCGGTCATTTCGACTTCCCATTTGATGGTAAAATTCTTATTTGAAAACACTATAAGTGGCTTCCTATGTGGCACAAGTAGATAATGCGATAGTAAGGGCCATCACTGAGGATCTCCCTAGACAAGCAGCAAAACCATTCGAAGAAATAAAGACCTTTGCTTTGGCACCCCGGAAAATCTGTTCAAGTTGGGTCTGGGTTGACCGAGGTAGAGCAAACATAGTTGCGAGCCTTCTTAGCAATCAACACTAATATCTTTGTGTGGTAGACTGACAATATGCCAGGTATTTCATGACAAATTGCCGAGCATTGTCTCTTCATTCAACCGAGTTTTCAATTAGTACAACAAAGAGGCATTTGGGGACCAAGAGAAAACATGTGGTGAAGGTGGAAGTGGAGCGTTTACTTTCGGCAGGATTCATTCTGCAAGTCCAATGTCCCGAGTGGATTGCTACAACTTTCTTGGTGAAAAAGTCAAACTACGACAGGAGAATGTGCATAGACTACATTGACTTGAACAAAGCATACCCAAAGGACCCTTTTCCCTTGCCAAGCATTGACACCCTGGTTGATGCAACCTCATATACCTGAGTTTCATGGATGTGTTCTCGGGCTACAACCAAATCATGATGCACCCAACATACGAGACAAAAATGACCTTCGTCATGGACCGAGGGCTATATTATTGTCGAGTCATGCCTTTCGGTCTCAAGAATATGGGAGCAACATACCAACATATGGTCAACAAGGTATTCCAAAGCAAATCGGTCATAACATGGAAGCCTACATGGATGATATGGTAGTAAAGAGCACCTAGGATGCGATGCATGTTCAGGATTTCAAGGAAACATTCAAGGTGATGAGAGCAGTAGGGATGAGGTTAAATCCGAAGAAAGCTTTTTTGGAGTCTCCGATGGGAAGTTTCCGAGGTTAATAGTTCCCGAGAGAGGAATCGAGATACAACCTTCAAAGTGTAAAGCTATCCTTGATATGCAATCCCTGAGCAATGTGAAAGAGGTTCAGATATTGACAGGTCGGATAGCAGCTTTGAGCATATTTATATCACGATCGGGCGAGGTGTGTTTCCGTTCTTTCAAACATTAAGAAAGGCGGGAAAATTCAAATGGGATGCCGAGTGTGAAGGGGAGTTCCTCAAATTGAAGGACTATCTTACCCAAACTCCGATAATTAGCCGACCGATGCATGGGCAAACTTTGCTAATGTACCTCTCAGCGAGCGATAAAGTCATTAGTTACGTATTAATATGGGAAGAGAATGGAGTTCAGCATCTGGTGTACTACGTATCTCGAATCCTTCGGGATGCTGAAACACGTTATCCGCCCCTAAAGAAATTGGCTTATTCGCTGGTCATCTCGGCTCGAAAGCTGCACCCTTACTTCCAAGCACATCCAATTTGAGTAATGATGAAGGAGCCGTTGAAGCGAGCGTTAGGAAAATTTGAAGTATCAGGTCTGTTGCTCAACTGCGCAGTGAAACTTTATGAGTTTGACATTACCTTCACACAAAAGACTTCGATGAAGTCCTGGATACTTTCTGACTTCATCTTCAAGGTGCCCACATCTGCAAATTTGGAGTCAGATTAGAACGAAAAAATTGGTAGTGTATGTCGATGGGGACTCGGAGTCACAATGGTAGGCCCGACATGTGAGGTACTTAATTATGCTTTACAATTGATGTTTGTCACCTCCAACAATACAATAGAATACGAGGCCTTAATTGTTGACCTTGGTCTTGCAAAAGGAGTAGGAGCTAACAAAGTCTTGATGTATAGTGACTCTCAACTAGCAGTCAATCAAATATCAGGGGATTATGAGGTAAGAGAACCCAAGTTAGCGAAGTCTCTGGAAGAGTTGCAGAGAATGAGGGAATTGTTTGACCACAAAAAATGTTATATGTGCCAAGGGGAAAGAACAAGAAGACATACATGTTGTCCAAACTGGCAGCCAAGGGAGATTTAGATAAAGACAAACCGATGATTGTCCTCGAAATGCAACAACCGAGTGTAGAAATAGAATACATTGAACAACTTCAGATTGAGGAGGGAGTACAATGGTACATGTCGATTTGGAATTACCTCACCAGGCGACACTTACCCCAAGAACAATCAAAGGCAACCAGGATTCATCATTTAGTCGCACAATTTGGGATAATCGAAGGGATTCTTTATGAAAAGGGCTACATGACCCCTTGGCTAAAGTGCCTCGAGAAACAACAAGTCGAGACAACACTGAAGAAAATTCATGAAGGAATTTGTGGAAGCATCAAGGCGCAAGGACCAACGCCTTCCGAGCTTTTCGAGCAAG
Organism: Eleocharis quinqueflora; assembly: GCA_964058865.1. Lineage (NCBI taxonomy): Eukaryota > Viridiplantae > Streptophyta > Magnoliopsida > Poales > Cyperaceae > Eleocharis > Eleocharis quinqueflora. The sequence continues at coordinate 39,038 of CAXKVX010000500.1, forward strand.
ATTTTATTGGCCAACGGTGAAAGAAGATGCAAGACTCCTTGTAAAAAAATGCAAAAAATGCCAGGACTATCCTAAGATTCCCCGTCAATCGTCACAATCAATGAAGAACATCTTTAACCCATGGACCTTTGATGTGTGGGGCATCGACATACTCGGTCCTTTTGTCAAAGGGAAGTGCCAAGTCAAGTTCATTGTGGTCGTTATTGATTACTTCACAAAATGGATCAAAGCATAGCTGTTGATGTGAACTACAACGGGGAAAATTGTCAAATTCGTAAAAAGCCATGTCTTTTGTAGGTTTGGCATACCTTCTGCCATCATATCTGATAATGGATTGCAGTTTTGTGCTCGGGAGTTCAGAGATTGGTGTGCTTTACAAAATGTAATGAATAATTATGCCTCAATCGCGCATCCACAAAGCAATGGTCAAGTAGAAGTCACTAATAGGACAATTCTAGATGGCCTAAGGAATAAATTAGAGGATTGCAAAGACAAGTGGCCTGAGTTATTAGATGATATGTTGTGGGCATATCGAGCCACACCCCATGCAGGAAGTGGTAAATCCCCATATGAGTTGACGTTCGACATGGATGCCATTACTCTCGCCGAGTTGATGAACAAGTCTCCTCGGGTGGTGTTTTACGACGAAGAAGTTAATAGGGAAAACAAGCAATTCACCTTAGAAGGAATTGTAGAATTAATGACAACAACATGACTAAGAACAGATGGATACAAAAAAGGGGGACCTGGTGCTGAGGAGGGTAGAAGCTACGGGCAGGAAGGTGGACAAATTAGATCCGACATGGGAAGGTCCATTCTGCATGATTTGGACTTACAACAATTAAGCTTATCAGCTCGAAGAATTGATTGGAACAACCGTCCGAGGACCTGTAATGTCGAGCATTTAAGAAGATTCCACCATTAAGATGAGGACAAGAACACTCGTCAGCAAAGGTCGTCAACATCCAATCTGAGAAGTATCACCTAGTTGTACTCTTTTTCTTCACTAAGTTTTGTCCCACTGAGTTTTCTTAGTAAGGTTTTTAACGAGGCAACAAAAGTGATGCTTGCTCGAGGAAATGGGATATTTTTACTTTGTTACTTTAACTTTTGTAAATAATAGATTCTGATTTGTTCAATAAAAGAAAAGTTCGTGAAAATCACCTACTATTCAAATACTTCACAAGTTTTGCTTCCTTATTTCTTCTTATATGTGTGCTACATCCCCATCTTCGTTAGTCGGCTTTAGTCTAATATGTGTGCTACATCTTCACCATTGTGGGTCATCTTTAGTCTTCTAATATGTGTGCAATATCTTCACCTTTGTGGGTTGGCTTCAATCTTCTAATATGCATGCTACACCTTCACCTTCGTGGGTCGGCTTGATATGTTTTAATTAAACCCTAATCCTATATGAAGGTTGCAAGTATACAATCGTCAATTGTAAAGTTAAAGGGTTGATGTTTGGTTTTTATGTTTTGTTGGAAATTTAGTGTAAGTTAAACACAATTGCACAAATCTAGAGAATCAAAGTGATAGACTTATGATTCCTAGGATTTACTATCCACTTGTTGATATCTACTTGGTTGATTAATGATTGCTTTGTGTTATGAACGCGCAATAAATAAATTTTGGTATTAAGGGATATTTCTATATTAACACCTTATCTAAACTAAAATAATTTTCACCTTTCGGTACTTAGTCATTCTAGTCTAAATTCATCAGATCTAATTGCCCTAATCAACTTAAGCAATTATAATTCACCTCTTGGTACTTGCTACAATTCCTCTATTCAATTAGGTTATGCCTATAGAAAACGATCGTCATGTTTCAGTACTTAGATTATTATCTATCTTGCTACTTGTGGCAGGAATCTAACAATTATATTTCTCAATTTCAATTATTAAATCATAAAGTATGCAATTTGATTAAGCTCACAAATAATTAAAACAAGCATAAGCCATATGACAAAACAATCAAATAAGATATATAAACCAAGTAAACATACAACAAGTTTCAAGTTTCTTTTAGAAAACCTAAATAGAACTAGCCCAATATTACTAGATACATGCAACAAGTAAATATAAAAGAAAGTAAAAAGAAAGAAAGAAAGAAGGAATAAATCAAGGGAAGGGATGATGAAGTCCAAGGCTCTTCTTCTTCTTCTTCTTCTTCTTCTCTCTCTAAGATCTTTTTTTCTCTCTCTAAGATGTGAATAATGGAAGAATTAAACCCTAAAAATCCAGACCTTGTTCTGTTCTGGAACCCCCTATTTATACTAAAGCCTAAAATCATGAAATAACTACTGAAAATAATCAGCGTCATTACGATCAATGCTAGTGCAGAGACCGAAAATAATGAACTCCTAGAGTCGGTTCTATGCTCTGTCTGTGAAGGTTACGATCGTAGTGAGGGGTTACTACGGTCGTAATGGCATCTTCTCCTCTAGAATATGGTTAAGTACTAAAAAGTGAAGTTCTCTAGAATTGTTATTTACAGTCGTAACTAGTGGGGTTTATGACTGTAATGGGTGTCTTCAGGCCAGAACTGGCTAAGTCCTGGATATGCAAGCTCTTTGGAATGGTTGACTACGGCCGTAACCAACGAGATTACGATCGTAGTGGAGGTGTGTAGCTCTCTAGTTCTCATGCAATGAGTTGACTACGATCGTAATGAGATGGATTACGATCGTTATCAGTCCTGAAACTTTGCACTTCGTCTGGTTTGGCTCATTTCTGCTCCGAATCGTTCAGAAATGATCTCTTGTGCTTCCATTACTTGTTTTCTGCATTATAAAACATATCAAGGACAGTAACTTGAACTTTGGACTAAAACTTGACTATTTAAACCTAAATTTACCAAACTTGGATATTTTACACAATTAACCCTAAGATTTTGGGTTCCCTCAAGCAAGTCTAAACTCACGAGAATCAACCCGGGTATATCATGAAATCTAAACCAAGTCCATCTATGCAAATCATAATTCGACTTCCAAATTAGGGTTAAACAATTCAATTCAAAGGCATACAATGTGGTAATGTATTCAGAATATTTTTCAACGATCTTCTTCACCTCACAAACATAATTTTTTGTTGTTAATTTTAAAGTAAATCTAATCTACATGCAAACTAAGCAAACTCTCTAACTCAAGTCTTTCGATTTTATAGAAATTATTTAATTTACTTCATTACTTGTATTAACTCAAAAGTACTCCAACAAAGAAAATTTTTACCCCTAAATCGAAAAGTTATTGTGATACCCTTGAGTTAGTAATTCTTGAATCCTTCACCCAAATTTCACAAGTAATAACCAATTTCAGATAATCTTTTGAAAAGAAAAATAAAAATTTAGTAAAGGGTGTAAAATGTGCCTGATGCTTGACACTTTTTTTGTGCAACGTGTTTTTAAGGCTCACTCATTTTTATTCACTCATTTTAATTTTGTTTTTGTTTGTTTTTTTATTATATACGGATGTATCAGTCCTATGGACTTCAATCCTACATATAGCTCACTTTTTTTGTAATTTACACCTTTGTTCAATTAAGGACGATTAAGAAAGGATTACTGAGTCTCACACAAAGCTTCCTACGGGCACAAAGTCTTTCGGGATCTCTTGTCCTAGCGTGTCTGAGACTTGGTTGCTATGTTGTGAAATTGGGTTCTAAATTCAAGGTCACATGTACAAGGGATCGTAACTCAAATTAATTTGAGAATCTATTTTGAACTACTTATGGGCAATACAAGTAAACTTAATAATTTCTGATCAAATATCTTGTAAATCTAGATGAATGTAACAATTAGAGGTTCTTAGCCTAAAATGCAAATATTTATCTGATTTTTTTATTTTCTATTTTTTTCTAAATGCAAATAACATTTTTTTGTTTGTGTTATGAGGTTATATCTCTAAAATCACCAAATGTATAGGAACTTTTTTGTTGGTATGCCTAATAATAATAATAACACTTATTATAATAGTAATTATAATATTAGTTATGGAACTAAAATAATACTAAACACATATTTACTTAATAAAGATATATATAATAATTATATTATGTATATTAAGAATAAATAAATAAAAATAATGGCATAATAATAAAGTATAACAATATTAGTAACATAATACGAGACGACACAAACATGAGTTATGACTAACTAATTATATAAATATAGTTACATATATTGATCAATTTCTTTATGCACATAAGTATATAAATACAGACCTACTAGTTAATACTGTAGAATATTTATTTTTCTTTCTTCTTTTGTTAGTTTTATAAATAAGCACAACTAAAAGTTGTTGGATTTATAACATGATATTCTTCGTGTTGTGTTATTTTTAATTTTCTTTTATACATCTTTGCCCCTCGTCTATGTCATACGCTACGAACGCAAAATAAGGTATGGACTTAAATACATAACATTCAATTAACTAAGTTCAAGTGCCTAATAAAGACAATTAAACATAAAACTAATAAAAGTGACAAAAACATCTTAACGACCTTTCTGATTCACGTCCAATTTTCCACTTAATCATCATATTGAACAAAAACTTATAAATCAAATCTTAAAACTTAATTAGGAGATATAGTTGGCTCGTATCCCCTCGCGAAGGACGAGGTTGCGTCTGACCCCGTAGATGTTTACGCATCTGCTACGGAGCTTCCATCGGAATAGAGTCAGGTACGCTACACTCTCCAATTCTCCCAAGTGCAGATTCTTGGGGTTTATATATTTTCCCTTTGTATAGGATCGGATCCAACATACTTTTATTTTTCTTTTATCTGAACTGCGACCAAAATTACCTGAGCTTGATAAAGGATCATAGGGCTTGACCTGTCATAAGCATAATGGTAAATTACATCAGCTATTTAACCTACCTTCATTCATGTCATCTGCATTTCATGCTTGCATGTGAGATTTGGTATACAGATCGTACTATTACTATATTATTATTAATTTATTATCATAGGATAGATAGTTGTTTTAGAATATAGATATGATATTTTAGACGTCAATGGTGAGTACTGAGAGTACAGGCGGAGTGGTCATCATTCAGAAATAGCGTGAAGGCATCGTGTCGGGCTTACATGTTTATGGTGTCTGACATAGCCCGTAGGATATGTTTGATGGGATGCCTTCATATGTATCTGATTGTGCTCATTCACTGAGTGCATCACATGATGGCTCTGAGTGTCTGTAGAGTTTTTACTTTTCAATATCCTTATTATTATTATTAGTATTATATTTGTATATTTTTCCTCAACTGGATGATTAAGGTTCGATATCTCAATTTAGAAGTATGGGCGCCACATTTTATCTATTGGAGCTATTACGTTCATTATTATTATTATTATTATTATTATTATTATTATTATTATCATTATCATTATCATTATTATTATTATTATCATTATTATTATTATTTTATTTAGCCGACTTATTGCAAGATCTCGGATACGTCCGAAGAGTTTTTTCTCTTTTGGTGGCCAATTTGGGTACATGAAAAGTCTAGAGCTCCCCTTTGGCCCCTGGTTGGTACATGGAGAATTCTTTATTATTCTTTTATGTAAGGATAGTCGGTTTCTTATTTTGTCATGACAACTCTTAGGCCGAGTATTTTTATTTTATCTTCTTATTCTTTTGGTGAGGTAGACACCGACTTCATTTTTTACCAACGAGTGTGTGCCCTCAGGCCGCTCAGTGTTCAGGGTAATTTTATCATATGACTCTGAATTCGCTAAGTTTGTAAATTGGGCGACCCGGATGCACTTGCATCACCCGGCCCACCTGCTTGGAAAAACTTGAGTGGGGCCCGATAACATGTGCCCGCTTAGGGGCGAATCCAGGTGTTCTACAAATGAGGATTATTTTCAGCTGCTTGATTGATTTTGTATTATATATTTATATTTTAGTACTATTCAGATTCTTTTGGATTTCTTCAACGACTTTACTTTAAATATTATTTCAAACTTAGTTAGTTTTTCCAAAACACTTCTAATTAACAACTTAATTAATGGTTAGTTTTAAAATGTGATTAATTACCTACCAAGTGTTGGCTTGGATCTAATCTTAGAGAAAGATATTAGCTCAAAGACTGGACCTAAATCTGTATTGAGTAATTTATAATTAGTCCCGTTTCCACGGTGATTATGGGGTCCAAGTGAGGAGCATTGGAGCTTTTGACGAGAGTGCCCTATGATGGAGATCACATGCGTTCATTTTTTACTATTTATTTTCTTTCATTTTCTCAAGTTTCATGATAGGATAGATAGACAGATGGTCACTGATGTATAAGCAGGACCATTCTCTTTTTGTTTATTTCATTTTTTGCTTTCGCTACTCTAATGCACTTTTTGATGTATGTACATGAAATATTTGTGATCAATAAAATTTATATTTTGCTATGTATTGTGTCACTAATTTGTTTACTATTATTGCTTAATTTATTTATTCTTTAAGCCTTTCGTGTGCATGTTGTCATGCACACATGGCAGGGATCATCACTCCCGACATGTTCATTATTTCTGAATGTGACAATAATAATGATAATTATAGTAATATAATAATAATATAATATGCATTATTTTAAAATATAAAATATTAATAATTAATAATAATTGTTAATATTATTTCAATAATAAAGATAATATAATAATATTAACAATAATAATAAAGTATATGTAATATATTAAAATATTATTAATTACATTGCAATTTTGTTGCTAATTTTGTCATACGAAAAAATATATTTTGATATTTCATCTATGTGGTGGTATACCGAAATAATATATTCTATCTACTATTTTATTCTTTCATTTCGCGTTTGACATTGCTCTCGTATTGAAATAGAGTTTTATTCCTATACTCCTTGATATTTTTTGAATGCCAAACGAACCGTTAGAAATTAACCAAAACAATACCATTTTTGTTTTAAAAAATAACTCAAAGTGATGTATCTTCCCTAGAGTTGCTAATAGATGGGTTCCAGTCTATGTCCAGCTCAGTCCGCTGATGAGGAGTTCAAGTCCATGACCAAATCAAGCCCATAATTATCTACTAATATTCAGTACATGTCTATTTATCTTATTACCGAATAATGTCCACTATTTGTCCATAAGCTAACCATGCGGACCTGATTCTGGACACCGCAGTACACAATCCTCTTTAATGGAAGTTCTTTCATCATTATTTTAAATAACTTAAGTTTTCTTTGTGCGAATAACTTAGTTCTCTCTATCTGTAAAATATAGAGTTAGAACTTGGTTGATCTATTAGAATGTTTGAACATATTTTCATTTAGAAAGCGATTAACTGTCCCCCCTTACACGCCCCCCCCCCCCCCCATATACGAAAAATGTAGTAGTCTTTATATACTGAATGTAAGTCTTTATACTCAAATGTAGTAGTCTTTATACTATTGGACTGAATTCATTATAATAAATATTGAGTGTCAAGTTTTCATTTCTCAAGACATGAAGTATTTATTTGTAATTTCCTTGTTAATTATATACTGCAATGAATACTGTATCATGTAAGTCTTTATAATTAACATTCGAAGTCTTTATACTTTTGACAGTCTTCATTTCTCAGGGAATGTACACATAATATTTTATTTGACAGTCTCTATTTTAACATGAAAGTCTTTATATTAAACGTTACAAGTCTTTATACAGTATCACGTAACTATTTGTCGCGTAGCGGGGGACGCAAAAGGGGGACAGGAAGTGGGGGATGATATATTAACTCTTTCATTTAATCTCACATTGAGCTCGCAATTTGTCCATAATTGTGCACAATTAGTTCAGTTCAATTTTAGTAATTGAACTTAGACTGAACTTAAACCAAAACATTTCATAAATGTTAAACAGTGTTCAATTCATTTTATTCATGAACGTCATGTTCATTAGCAGCTCTAATCTTCCCGCATAAGTTAGGAGCAGACAAAACAAACAAAGAAAAACCCAAACTCACTATTTCCATTCCCTGAGAAAAGTATGGGGCCTAACTCTTTTCCACTTCAAGTGACTTCGTGTCGATGCTTGTTTATCACCATAAATCCGTCACTTGAAGACAAACTTGAGAATTTTAGTTGGGTACATTAGCACCCCTCTATAGAAAATGTTACCATCATAAAAATCTGGATCATCTCACCAACTATGAGTTACAAAATCATAAAAATCTTGATCATCTTACCAACTATGAGTTATAATAAAATAATATTATTACTCTTGACAAATGTTGTATGGTTCAATGACGCAACCATCCCATTGTCCAAAGAACTCAAAATTATAAAATCATTAATGATGTGCTCCTTGTGGTAACGCTAGCTTATTCCCAAATCCCAGAAAGCTGGAGTGAAAAAAGCGAGAAGAGGCTCTGTTGACAGCAATGGAGAGGCTTGTCTTCGCTTTGAATGGAGAGAGGTACGAGGTATCAGATGCGGATCCATCCATGTCCCTGCTGGAGTTCATCCGGACCCGAACCCGTTTCAGAGGCCCCAAGCTCGGCTGCGGTGAAGGTACTTTTTAGCTATTTCTCTCTTCTATTCTTCTTTGGGTCTGTTCAAGTTTTGTGCGATTTAAGTTGGTGATATATACGAAATAATTGTAAATGCGTATGCACCGCATGTAATTGGAAACTGCTGCTCAAGAAATCACAAATCGAAATATTTTTTTTTTTTTGCGAAATTGAATTCTCTAAGCGAAGTTAACTGCTTATACAAAATAAACAACTGGAATGATCCAGAGGACAAATACACAAACCAGTACTGATTTGGGGCCTTGTTCGGCGAAGTTTCAGTCAGTAGTATGTGTACTTTGGGATCCGAATCTGCTGCTTGAATTTGAGGCAAGCAGTACTTTGCTTGTCTCGATCTGATCGCCACGAATCGATCGATCATTACGGACGACTGTGATTTGATTCAGAAAATAGATGTTTTGACCGTTAGATGAATTTTGAACTGTCCAGATCAAAACAAATAGGAAACAAGTAGGAATTTGACGAGCAGCGGAATAGAGGTATGTACCGGAATATTTTTGTTCGGCAATTCTAAAAGTAAAAATTCAGAGGGAAAAAATCATGCATCCAACAAACCACCAAAGCTACGTGAAAATAATAATAATAATAATAATAACAACGTATATCATATTTCATTGATTACTTTGAGTTTTTTTTAATAAATTTCATTGATTAGTGGAGACAAAATTCGTCGTTTTCTTTTGAGACGGATCGAATATGTCATATCCAGACTCTAGTTATTTAATATAAAGCTTAATATAAAGGACAATTTCAGCATAGATAATATGGATCAGACATGTTTGTTTGGGACTACGTCAGTTATTTTATTTATTTATTTAATCTACAGTTGGAGAGGAGTTGAATCTGCACGGCTGAGGCCTCACGTTAAATCGTTGATGTATGATCTAATTTTGTTACTTCTGGGCAGAAAAGTAATTTCGTCATTTTTGGACTTTAGTTGGATTGAATGTTAAGGGATAAAAAAAAATAGTTCTTTAAGTTTAAAAAGGAGTCACTGCTAAGTGGGCCAAACCTACTTTTTTTAGAGTGTGTTTGTATCACCTAAAAATAACACTAATTCAGAATAGCATCGCTATTTTCGAGTTTTATTGATTCAAACATTAAATAGAAGAATGAGAACAGTGATGAGTTTGCGCTATTCCACTAACCCTTCAATTTATTTGTTTAGTAAAATAGCAAACTCGGAATTGCCATTATATTATTTGTAATTGTTACCAATATTGTTATAATAATAATTATTATTTTTATCATCATTATAATTATAATTATTATATTATGTATTATTGTTATTATTATTTATTATCATTATTATTATTATTGTCACTATAATTATTATTTTATTATAATTGTGTATTATTATTATTATCATTATTATTATCATTATTATTATTATTATCATTATTATTATCACTATTTATTATATTATGTTATACCATAACTACTATTATTTAATATTATTGTTGACAAGGGGGTCGACAATTATATTTTTTTAAAATAATACATATTATTATTTAATTATATTACTTTATTATTTTGGTAAAATAAAGGTACTTAAAAATTCACTATTTTATTATTTCCACTCTCATTATTCCAAACGTGCAATCCAAACAACATTTTCTCTAACCTAGATAACAAAAAATTAAAACTATTTTTATACTATTTAGAATAGCAAAGAGTGACCACTATTTCAATCACTAATCTAGATAGCACTATTTTTGCACTAACTATGCTATGATCAAAACACACCCTTGATAAAAAAAAAAAAGAATCTCTCGAAAAAAATGGAGACATGCGTAATGTTTTTTTCAAAAAAATAAATAAAAATGATGCAAATGGTCTATTAGTTTAGTGATAGCTAACTAGAATGACTTAAGAATTTATGAATTTAAGAATTATTTTTTTGCGGGACCCTAGAAAACTTTAGGATAACAATTCTGACCCTATTTTTTTAAATATAACACATATGACTCTATTTGTAAACGATGCGTTTAAAATTTTAGACGGAACCAAAAAAATTGTAAGTACCTGTGAATAATGCGTCCAGACTCTGCATTTAGACTGTGTTAAGTAGTATTATTTGAACATTGTGTTCAGACTTTAAGGTTAGACTCTGCATTTAGACGTCGCGTACATAATTTGCATTTAGACGCAACGTACAAACTCAACGTTCACCACTTCAACTTATTTAGAATTTTTTTGGTTGAGAATATGAATTTCTGAACGCATGCGTCTAGATAACACTTCTGAACGTCTTTGTTTACAAAATAGGATCATAGGTGTTATATTTTTTTTTTGAGAGAGAGTCAAAATTATTATTCTTATTTTTTAGGACCAGAAAAAAAATTATGGATTCAAGTCTTTATGGACACATGATTTCGTAAAATATTTGAAAAATAATAAAAGCGGATAGTAGTGGATCCCTTATAAAAATAGCAATAGATAAGTTTAATAATGATGAATATGGTATTACTATTTCGGAGTTGTATGAAAAAAATAAATCTCTTATATTTAAATCTAAAGCCTTAGGGTTTCATTAAAACCAGATATATGCTAAAAGAAGTGGCGGAGCCACGTTAAGTCAGGGGTGCAGCTGAACCCCTCTGAAAAAAATTCAAAAATGACCATATATATCATGTTTTTTTTTTAAATGAGCATATATTTTGAAATTTTTTTTACAAATGACCATATAAGATAATTTTTTTTAAAAATAACCATCATTTCAAATCCCTGGAAAAAAACCGTAAATCTTGAACCCCACTGACGAGAATCCTGAATCCGCCCCTGGCTAAAAGTAAGATACATACTAGAAACATTAATTTATTAAAAAATTCTCACGAAACAAAGTCCATCAATCATTTTTGCTCAAATAAACAAAGAATTAAATTTTAAGTTCATTTAGGAGACAGTAGACAACCCAGATGACCAGCGAGCATAGCATACACATACATACTTTTCAGAACATGAAGTCACATTTTTTTATCATACATTTTATTTCTTTATAGGTGGTTGCGGAGCTTGTGTTGTTCTTCTATCAAAATATGACCCAGCAACTGATGAGGTGACAGAGTTCTCAGCAAGCTCCTGCCTAACACTTCTGGGCAGTATAAACTACTGTTCGGTGACAACAACTGAGGGTCTTGGAAATACCAAAAATGGTTACCATGCAATCCAAGAAAGGATTGCCGGGTTTCATGCTTCACAGTGTGGGTTTTGCACCCCTGGTATGTGCATGTCCCTTTTCTCTTCCCTTGTAAATGCAGACAAAGATACTAGTAGGCCAGAGCCCCCAAAAGGGTTCTCCAAGATCACTGTTTCCGAGGCTGAGAAGGCTATTTCTGGCAATTTGTGCCGATGTACTGGCTATCGACCCTTAGTAGATGCTTGCAAGAGCTTTGCAGCAGATGTTGACTTGGAAGATTTGGGGTTGAATACCTTTTGGAATAAAGGGAACAAAGATGACTGTGCAAGAAACCTACCAAATTATTCAATTAGGGGAGTGAACACATTTCCAGATTTCCTGAAATCTGAGATCAAATTGACACTAAGTGCTTCAGGTGGGCATATGCCTGAAATGGTAGAATATGGTTGGCACCGACCAAAAAGTATTGAACATTTGCATGCACTCTTGGGTTCAAATCCATTTAGCACAGGCAATGTCAAGCTTGTTGTCGGAAATACAAGCAGTGGTGTTTACAAGGATCAAGATTTGTATGAAAAAGTTATTGATTTACGTGGTATCCCAGAGCTTTCTATAATTAAAGTTGGTAATGATGGAGTAGAATTGGGTTCAGCAGTGACCATCTCAAAAGCAATTGAAGTCTTAAGCGAAGAGAAAATTTCGACCTTGGTTTTTGAAAAGATTGCAAATCACATGAACAAAGTGGCATCATCGTTTGTTCGAAACATAGCAAGTGTGGGAGGTAATTTAATTTTAGCACAAAGAAAACAGTTCGAGTCGGACATTGCAACCATTTTGCTTGCTGTCGGGTCAAAAGTTCGCATACAACAGGGATTAGAAAGGGTTACTCTTACACTTGAGGAATTTCTGAAGAGGCCACCTTGTGATCACAGAACACTTCTTTTGAGCATCTTTATCCCTTCGTGGGCTTCCTCCAATGTCCTTTTTGAAACTTATCGCACATCTCCTCGCCCTCTTGGTAATGCAGTTTCTTATGTCAACTCTGCTTTTCTCGCCCAAACTTTAATAGATGAAGAAACAGGAGATGTTGTGTTGCATAACTTACAGTTGGCTTTTGGTGCCTATGGCACTCAACATGCAATTAGAGCAAGAAAAGTTGAGGATTTTCTGAAGGGTAAAATCATCACTGGATCAGTTCTACTTGAAGCAATAAGGTTGCTCAGAGTGTTGATTGTGCCAACAAGCAGCACAGCTCATCCTGAGTATAAAGTCAGCTTGGCAGTTGGTTTTCTGTTCAAGTTCCTTTCACCCCTTGCCAAAGGCTTTTATGAGCCTGGAAAAAATGTTCCTAGTGAATACCAAAATGGTGAGCCACACATGGAATCCAAAAATGGTGATGACGTTTCTATTTCATCGAGGCAAGAGATATTGTTAAACTCGGAGTTCAGGCCAATCGGTGAGCCAATTAAAAAGGTCGGAGCAGAGCTTCAAGCTTCAGGTATGTTGTTCAGTTGTATTTTTTTCTTAATAACCTTTGCTTAATTAGAATTTCTATACTATGCATACATAGAGTTTTGCTATTAATGCCTCTACAATCTTTTTCCGTCTTGTACAAAAGAAACATGTATGTTTCTTTTAACTCTTTTTGCAAATATTTTTCTCGCTGAGAATTCAAAATGATTGAATATTCAGGAACAGAAACACCGAAGTTAATGGAAGTTCGAATTAATATAATTGTTATATAACAATGACAATTTACTCTTTTTTGGCAGGGGAGGCTGTTTATGTGGATGATATCCCTGCTCCGAAGGATTGCCTTTACGGAGCTTTTGTTTACAGCTCAAAGCCTCTAGCACATGTTAAGGGAATTAGTTTCAAAACTTCTCTGGCGTCATCGAAAGTTATCACAATTATTTCAGAAAAAGACATTCCAAAAGGAGGTGAAAATGTTGGGTTTGAATGGATTTTTGGAAAGGAGCCATTGTTTGCTAATTCTCTTGCTGAATATGCTGGGCAACCACTTGGTCTTGTGGTAATTACTTTATATTTTTGACAATGTCAGTTTAATTTTTTAAATTCATATATATATGAGAAAAAGACACTCCTGTACTTCCGTTTCAGATTGCAGAAACACTGAGATATGCCAACATGGCAGCCAAACAAGCAATAGTCCAATATTCCATAGATGACGTGGGGCCACCAATTTTGTCTATTGAAGATGCCATTGAGCACTGCAGCTACTTTGAGATTCCTCCAATGTTCTATCCGAAAGAAATTGGCAACTTCTCCAAAGGAATGGCTGAAGCCGATAAAAAAATTGAATCCGCTGAGGTAGTTTTGTTGTTAATAAATCAATTGTGCATCCCATTGACAACAATCTTGATTTTATACTGTCCCAACTAGCTTTTTTCTACATGCAGTACAGCTAAGTACGCTTGGGTGATTAGAACTGTGACAAGTCCTGTTTCTTGGACATAAGATTTTCATAAACTAAAATGATAAAAATAATATTAGTACAAGTGACTAATTCAATGTATATCTTCTTTCAGGTTAAACTAGCTTCACAGTACTACTTCTACATGGAACCACAAGCAGTACTAGCCATTCCGGATGAGGATAGCTGCATGACAGTTTATGCTGCAACTCAATGGCCTGAAGGCACTCAAGCTCAGATTGCCAAGTCTCTTGGCCTCCCCTATCACAATGTACGTGTTATTACAAGAAGAGTCGGTGGAAGTTTTGGAGCCAAGGCAATCAGAGCTTTGCCTGTGAGTCTTCCAAGCCCCAACTAGTTACATTTGTTTATCTGAATTTCTGAAGTTCATATATAAGAGGGAACTGAGATATTTGTGGAAAAAAATATATCATGTCGTGGATATCCAGATACCAAATCAGTCTTGGTCAACAGAACCGACAAAAACAGGCTGTGGGTGTCATTTCCTGCTACTTTACCTTTTGTTTTAGTAGCAGAAAATCCTGCTAGTTTTCATTAAATAAGAGAAAAATATAACGTATATTTAAAATGACCGAGAAAGTTGAGAAAATGAATGAAAATAATCTGATATTTTATCTTTGAAGATACTTATATGCACAAATTTGACCATGCTTGCAATTTAATCATAACACAATTTACAAGTGGGTGTTTTTTTATAGTTAGAATTTGTTATTTATTTGTCCTTTACACAACTGGATTATTCTTGAGGAAATGTTTGCATAATAAATAATAGTAATTATAATTTAGAAAAAGAAAATGAAACCAACTAATAATTAATTATCTTATAGGTCATTATTGCATGTGCTCTTGCAGCACATAAGCTTCGACAACCCGTGAAGATTTACCTTGATCGTCAAACTGACATGATAATGATAGGGGGACGAAATCCAACCGAGGCATACTACACTGTAGGTTTCAAGTCGGATGGAAAAATCACAGCCTTGCACCTTGACTTGAGACTAAATGCTGGCATATCTGAAGACTGCAGTCCTCTTTTGCCATCCGCTATAATTGGGGCCATGAACAAATACAACTGGGGCAACCTCTCCTTCAACATAAAAGTATGCAAGACTAACAGCACATCCAAGTCTTCCATGCGTGCCCCAGGTGATGTGCAGGGCTCATTCATTGCTGAAGCAATAATAGAGCACGTTGCTTCCGTACTTTCGCTGGATACTAATGCTATCAGGAGAAAAAATCTTCATAATTATGAAAGCCTTAAAATTTTCTATCAACAAAGTGCAGGAGATGCTCCCACATATACTCTACCATCACTTTTTGATCGGTTGGCTTCAACTCCAACTTACGAAACACGTAAGGAAATTGTCCAGAATTTTAATAGTATGAACAAATGGAAGAAACGGGGTATATCTTGTGTACCAATTACCTACACAGTGAGGACTCACCCGGCTCCAGGGAGAGTATCAGTGCTAAATGATGGATCGATTGTTGTGGAAGTGGGAGGAATCGAGATAGGACAAGGTCTATGGACCAAAGTAAAACAAATGACAGCATTTGGCTTGAAGGACTTGTTAGAGGAAGGGGAGGATCTTCTGGAGAAAGTACGCGTTGTTCAGGCAGACACTTTGAGTATGGTCCAGGGAGGAAGCACTGGGGGAAGCACAACATCAGAGAGAAGCTGTGCTGCAGTTCTTCTTGCTTGTAATATGCTTGTTGAAAGGTTGAAACCTCTCAAGGATAAAATGAAACAGGAGAAGGATGTGGTCTCATGGGAAGCATTGATTGGTCTGGTTAGTTTTTCCCGTCTTCTTCTGGTTTATTGACGCCTAAGCTGAGTTGTTTAAATTTAATATTTAATCATAAATTTTTGTTGTGCAAAAGCTTTTAAACAGATTTTATCTAATTATTTAATAAGTTACAGTTTACTTGTATATTTTTCAGCATGCATCAAGCCTACCATTTATTCAAAACAAAATACAAACCTTATCATTTCATAGTTTTACCATGAAAATGTAATGATCTTTTTGTGGGAACATTATTGTAACATCTTAAGTTCATTGCATTAACTACATATTGCAGGCTTACTCACAAAGTGTTAGCCTCTCAGCTAGTTCATTCTGGGGTCCTGAACAATCTACCAGCAGCTATATAAACTATGGAGCTGCCACTAGTGAGGTGTGGCCATTTCCCTTTTCCCTTTTCTTTTCTTTAATTGTAGTACCTCTGGTTTACACTGACATACTGATGCCAGGAGCTCGCATTATTTGCAAGTGCAGTATTAACTAGTTTCCTGTCTTTTATTATTTAAGTTCCCTATCATACTTGTGCGTTAATGCCTGTTATATCTATTTAATTAGATACCACATTAATTTAAGAATTTCATAAGCACTATAGGTTGAGATTGATCTTCTCACTGGAGCTACAACAATACTAAGAAGTGACCTTGCTTATGACTGTGGCAAGAGTCTGAACCCTGCTGTGGACTTGGGCCAGGTTTGATCTCTTTTGTGTAATGCAGATCCACAGACTTTCTTTAAAATAAAGATGGATTTGCATTTGTTCATTGTCCAATAGTTCAAATGTTATTAGCGGAAGAAAAAAATATTTTAATAAAGAGGGAAGGCAAGACTTGTACCTGGGGATGGTGTGACCCATACTATGATCGATGAATGCTTGCTTACAGTTGCTTAAGGAATAAGATGGTAGAGGAGGAAAGTTTTAAATCAAATGCTTTTATGAACTATTTATTGTATTTTGGGGGTTTCTTGCCTTTTACAACTAAAAGGCAATTTAACCTGCATCCCTAATTTCTCTCTCACTCCCTCTATCTCTGCCACACTCGCATAGGTGGAAGGTGGGTTTATTCAAGGTGTTGGCTTCTTCCTGTATGAGGAATTCTTGACAAATTCAGATGGATTGGCAGTGAGTGATAGCACCTGGAATTACAAAATACCAACAGTTGACACTATCCCCAAGGAATTCAATGTAGAATTTATTAACAGCCCTCACAACACAAACCGTGTGCTTTCATCCAAAGGTACACTCTTCCTTCTTCATGAATTATTTGGTTAGATCTCGCTTTTATGTGCTCTTGATATTTCATCTTGCACGAGATTGAAATCCAAGAATTTTTTTTTCCATCTTTTCTCTGAATTAGGACAACTAGTTGCATTTGAAAAGCCATATTCAACCACTTTTTTTTACTAATATTTGTAGCATCCGGAGAGCCACCATTACTTCTTGCATCATCAGTTCATTGTGCATTAAGAGAAGCAATTAGAGCAGCAAGAACAGAGTTTTCTGCCCGTGTGGGATCAAAAGGTTCTCCTCTGACATTCCAGATGGATGTCCCCACAACTATGCCGATGGTCAAAGAATTGTGCGGTCTTGATATAGTCGAGAAGTACTTAGAATCCTTGGCTTAACTTGTGCTACATATATTTCGTACATTATGTCATACTGTTTTGATTTTTGAAAATTTTGTAGAAACACGATATGAAAAACAGTGTGGATCTACAATGACAGTTTAGTTACTGCGTTAGAAAGGTTGAAATAATTAATGGTTGGACTATATATATATGTAGTGGTTTTCTGGACTCTAATATATATATTCGTGGCCGTTAAATAATTGGAAGATATTTGCATGTAATAAATTGATCAAAAATCGAGTTGGGACTTAATCATTGAGAGATTATTCGTCTCAAAATATTTCTTTGATCTATAACGAGAATTTTTTTGTCATCGGTACAGTATCTGAGACGACCCAAATATGGGCTGGATTGAGTTGGTCTGGCGACAAGCCTAGATTTGATAATAACTTCGTGCTTTACGGGAAAATACGTCGGCTGAGTTTTTTTTTTCTCAACACAGCTGAGTTTTGATCTGCACCGTTCAATTAAATTTTAACGGTTGACTGTCAAGCAGAAGCAGAGAGGATTTTAGTATTATTAAATCAGGACCGTTGATATTTAATTGCACGATTCGGATAAGACAACTCAGCTGTCCGCTGAGAAATTTCTTCGCTCCACCATTTTGGGAAAATTTTCATAAAGGGACAAGGAACAAAAAATATCAACAGATACGGCCAAAGGAATTTTAAAATTTTCACAAAAGATCAAGAGCGCAAATAGTACTTGCGGCACAAAGAACATTCCATTTTCCTCTGACTTGCAAGCACTTTTGCACGAGATTTTGTAGGTGTGGATCCAGCTGTCCCTACAACTAGAGGCGCAAGTATTACTTGTGCCTCTATTTGTAGGATTTTAGTTTGTTGTTCATACATGGCCCACATGGTAAGTGACGAAAACCATCTAAGTGGCGCAAGTAATATTTGCACTCCTATTTCAACGAATAATATATACTAACAGTCACTCACTTTCTCCTCTTTTCTCTCCAAACAGAACCATCTTATTCCTCCGTCTTCTCAAAAAATTTCCTTCCTCTCCACAAACTCTATAAACAAAATTGCACATTTCTCCTCCAAAACCTCACCCACATAGTGTTTATTGTTAGTTTTTACACCGGGAGATCTATCCAAAACAACCCATATGATGTTCATTATTCCAAAAAAAAGCTATTGGTAGTTTTACGGTGCATGACGACATAACACTCGGTGAATTAGGAGTGTAAATGGGTCGGGTTGGTCGGGTTTCGTATAGATATTCAACTCGTTAGATGTCATTCGGGTTATAGTGTTTTCAACCCGTAACCAACCAATCAAAAATAAAAATCATCCAATTCATATTTTATTTAGGCGATCAGGTTTTGCGGGTTTCGCGGGTTTCACAAACTTTAATATTTCACACAATTTTTTAATGATACAAAAGTAAAAGTAACAATTGAAAATAATTTAAATAACACATTTGGCTTCAGTTCGTACTAAAAATTAAAATTAAGAAGTTTGACAAAAAATATACATGTAAGTTTGTGACGAAAATCGAATAAAAAACTTTATTACTAGCATTATAATTGTCTAATTAAATATAAAAGGTCGGGTCGGGTTTCACCCACATTTTATTCTACAATCCATACCCACATATTTGATGCCGGGTTCGACAAAATAAAAACCGTAACCGACCATAAAAAATCGAAATCCGCATTTTTCGAGTTGAGTTGGTCGGGTCGGTCGGGTTAATCGGATTAGTCGGGTTGGACTTACACCCCTACGGTGAATTGAAGACGGAGCTCTATCGGTGGATGATAATTTCGAGTTCAACACATGGTTTAGAGATATCAACGAGGTTCAATGTCGGATTACAACTTACTCCTCCGGTAATGTTCTATATCGAGTTACTTTTCAGTAACGATACTTGAAGACTTATGATTAATCATTCGGTCCAACCGAGTACTTTTGTAATGATTGAATTGTATGTAGAGTCGAAAGCTCTTCCAAGTATAACAAATCAAGATTGTGCGAGTGATAGTCGAGCTCATGAAACTCTAAACCAAGGTTGTGCGAGTGGTAGTCGAGCTTATGAATCCCCAAACCCATATGTTGAGCCAATAACAAGTAGAATGTCTGATGCATCATTTCGTACCAATTGTTATGAACCAAATGCAACCTCAAATAGAAATCAATCGGTCCAAGAAGAAGAAGAAGATTTTGAGGATTTGGAATTTAATATTGGATTGGATGATATTAACCCGAATGAACGAGTTGAGATTTTAGTAAGCCAAGATGCAACTCCAATTGGCAATATGTGTGGTAATGATGGTTTCATAAATATGGATTTCACACCTTTCAAAGATCCAAATTATAATTTGAAAGAGGAATCGTATCATATCATGACATCATGACCATTAAGAGACTGATCAGATTCACATCCCATCACTTCGTGGAATAATATTAATGCAATCGTCGATATAATTGGTGACTGCAACTGCTTTGACGAAGAAGGGTATGTCACAGAAGATGGTTTGGCAAAGGGACAGTGCTTTTGGTCAAAAGATCATCTCAAATGGTGTGAAACCCATAAAATTTTGAACAAATTAAAAACCTACTTAATAGCAAAAAATTTACTTGTAAACAAATAAAATATGTAACAATAATAAAATATTGTAAATAATGAATAAGATATTTTGGTAATAAAAATTTGTACATAAATAAAACCAACATTTTAAATATATGCCAATCAAGAATGTACATATGAAGTACAAATTTTGAAACAATTAATTAAGCATTTTCAACTAAATTAATAATTTAAATTTAAGATTCCTAAAACAAAATAGCATGTAAACCCTTTGTCTATTCAAAACAACTTACAACACAAAATGATACACATTTCCAGCCTCTACAGACCTAAATTATATATATAAATCATGCTGCAACATCAATTGACCCATTGGGTCAGGGATGTCTCGAGTCAGCATCAAACCACACCAAGGATCACATAAGAACGGTCACAGGAAAGGAGAAGCGACGAGACCAAGGGGCTCTTGAAAAATCCGTCCCTCTGCTCTGATTCGCTGCGACAGAATCCTACACAGTTAGGTGTGGCGGGTCAGATGAGTCTGATTCACATCTAAAGATGGATGACTACACGAGTGACTACAAAGATGTATCTACAAAGGATCCCATCGACAAAAAATGAGACAAAAATCTCGAATCTTCTATCCCTGTCATTTCGTTCCCTCTTCTGTCATTTCGATTCTGACTCGCTCTTCTCTCTCTCTCGGCCAGCAATGGCGAGGCCATCGTTGTACCACCACTTCCCCTACTCGTTGGCATGCATTGAGCTTTCCACTTGTCACATCGAGTCTCTCTCTCCCTTGACGATGTCAGGGCCTAGCAGTTGCCTGTGTCGTCTTCCCCTCGACCCCTTACTGCCTCATGAACTCAATTTCAAACCCACCACTTCCTGAGCATCAACACCTTGAGCACTCCGCCTCCTCGATTCCCCCTGACACGTGTCATTCGACTCCTCATCTCCCTTCATCTCTATAAAAGGACGCAAAGCTCTGGTTTTTCCTCTCTTTGGTCGTTTGCTCATGTGTTGAGACTTAGCCAAATCCTTTGTAGTTAAATAAAATCATTGCCTAATTCCAAGCAAAGAGGAAGGAGAGGAAAAAGATACCTGGGCTAAGAGATAGGAAAGGGAGGAGGAGCCATGCTTTGTGCCTTGTTCTGTGCCTTGTTCTGTTCATTGTGATATTTGATATGGAGGAAGATACCCACACACCTGTCATGTTGGGTAGACTATTTCTAAATACAGCAAGAGTTGTTATAGATGTGCATGATGGCAAAATATCATTTAATCTTGGTGAAGAAAAGTTGACTTTTTGTGTAGAAAAATCTTTGAAGAATCAATCTAAAGATGAGTCTATTTTCAGGATAGAAGTTGCAGACAAAATTGTGCAAGAAGAGCTCCATGAAATAGCATCGGAAGGACGATAAGAACTCCATGAAACTCAAAATCACAAATTGCAAGACGCAACCCTAGATTGCAGCCCGCAATCCAGCCACAACACTGACCTATATAAGTGCGCAGACTCGGATTGCAGGTCGCAATCCAAGATTGTATGCCGCAATCCACTTGCAGGAAATTCAAATCTAGATTGCAGGCCGCAATATGCTTGCAGAAACCTTGTTTTCAACAGAAATGATCCTGAATTTTGTCGAATCTTCCGACAAAGCACCCAAGGTTGAACTGAAACCTTTACCAAGTACTTTGTGCTATGAATATCTCGGACCTGATAACACATACCCCATAATTATCAACTCTTCTCTTGACAAAGATCAAACAATCAAGCTTCTTCAAGTATTAACAGAACATCAGAAGGCGATCGAGTACACAATCGACGATCTTAAGGGCATCAATCCCTCTATTTGCATGCACCGAATAATGATGGAGGATGATCACAAGCCAACAATTCAAGCTCAACGGGGGTTGAATCCAAATTTGAGCGAGGTGGTGTGGAAAGAGGTGCATAAACTCTAGGATGCGGATATCATTTACCCGATTTCAGACATCAAGTGGGTCATTCGGATACATGTTGTGTCAAAGAAAGAAGGTACAACAGTTGTGAAAGGAGATAAAGGAGAGTTGATCGCTACTAGACTTGTCACTAAATGAAGAATATGTATTGACTGCAGGAAGTTGAACACCAGAACCCGAAAGGATCATTTTTCTCTCTCATTCATTGACCAACTCTTGAAGAGACTAGCCAAACACGCCTTTCTCTTAATCATAGTAGGCGTGTTTGCAATTTATTCACTATAATTCGAAATTTCACATAAAACGAAAGAATCATGAACAATACGTCCGATTACCGCACCAAAAAATGTATTATATATATATTGTTGCATTCCTCCAACCAATTCATTATTTTGATATACTATTTACATTATACAATAATATTTTTTATTATATAATTGGGGGTGTAAACCAAACATATGTTCCCTCTGAACCTATTTGAACGAAAATTATTTGTAAAATATTAGTAAGTAAATTATTTTAATTCATATTTGTTCCATATTTGAAAAATAATACGGATGTAGTCTACATTGTCAAAATAAGTCAGTATACTATCCGAATTTGAAATAATATCATATATTATAAAAAGTTCCTATTTGCAAGATAGTAGCAAATTGACAAAAAAATATTATCTATGCACCTCAATTTCTATTTTTTTTCTTTCATTTTGTTGAAATGCGTTCATTATTTATATTTCTTATCATTTATCATTTTAAAGTTTTATTTTATAATTTAAAATTTTGTTATATACACATTTTTTATAATAGTTAGTTATATTTTATATATGCAGCTGAATATATATCGGATTAATCTTAACTTTTTAAAAAACATGCTCGATAAATATTACGAATCAATAAACATGTATTAAAACAATGTTATCATTTGTTGACAAAGAAAAACTACTTAGAGAGGAGTAGATGAAACAATGGGGGCAATCTATTTCATTATCCGTCTGAGTAAAAAAAAAAACATTATCCGTCTCACTTTAAGTATTCATTTTTAAAGCAAATTTTGACATGGATTTTAACGTCCATATATTAATTTCATATACGTGTACATATCCGAATCCAATTAACTAATTAGTTGCTTGAATATTGAATAGTGAATATCACATGAATATGAGAATATCACAGAGACAATGCAACACTACAGTAATATTGGTAGACAAGTCGGCATATGGATCCTTTCTCTGTCGGAGCCGAAAAAGAAAAGACAATTAGGTTAGGTCACGTTGTGGGAGCAGACAAAAGAGGGTGGGGTCCACATTATCAGATCATTGACGTGGGCAGGGGTCCGAATCTGGGATCCGAATCTGCTGTTTGTATCGGAGGCGAGCAGGATTCTGCTTATCTCGATCTGTGTTACGGACTGCTGTGATTTGATTTAGGAGGCAAATGCTTTGGCCGTTAGATGAGTTTTGAACGGTTCAAATCGAAACAAGCAGGAAACAAAAAGGAATTTTACAAGCAGCAGATTCTGTTTCCCGAATCTGCTATTATTTATGGGGAAAAGAGAGTCATATTATTCATTTATGAACAGTCGAATTAAAAACGAACGAACGAATCCTCATAGATGAAATTCAGATTTTTTATGAATTAACAGTTCAGATTAAAAAATATAGGAGATCTCAATCCGGACAGGAGAGCGGTGTGGATAAGGTGTAGAACAATGAATTAATTTTATCAAATCTAACATCAATATTTAATATTATCATCGTCAAACAGAGCTAAATTTTTAATTTATTTTTATTTAAATTTATAAATTTAGTTGTGATATATATTTTAAATTATTCCGATTGCATGTGTATAAATATTGGAGTTTTCTGTTTGGATTCATTTTGATAGCCACTGAAAGTTAAAATTAAGTTGCTTGCCAAAATAAAAATGTTTATTTGTTGAAAAATAACAAAATAAAGTTTTAGCTTCTCCTAGCACCGCCGAGGTTCGAACCCAGTAATTTGGTGCAATGAAAAGTAGGCCAAGTAGTCACAGTTTTTTGACAGAGTAAATATAAATTTCCACTCAAATGCTTCTTTCACAAGTCATTCACTATAAGACAAGATATCTTTTTCTTTGTTTCTTCTCTCTCCAAGTTTTCATTTTTTATCTGTTCTTTTTATTTTTTTTTATTCTTTTTTATTTCATCTCTTCTTTTCATTTTCTTTCATCTTTCTTTTTCATTTTTAAGTATAGAAAATTACAAGTCTTTATATTATAACAACAAAGTTTATATATTGTTACATGTAAGTCTTTATATTTAAATTTGCTAAACTGTAATTCTCTATATTTAGACTTTTAGGTCTTATTACAAAATGAGAATTAGTATCAGACCATAAAGGTTCATACCTAGCTAATTTTTATCAACTCTTGATAGTTTCTGATCTTGTCTTGTGAAAAATTACACAATTGAAGTTTGTGAAAGAATCACCAATCTTTGAAGTATGATGTAAGAATTTCTCTTTTTGGAAGAGATGTATGATTAACTACCTTAGTCTACTTGAGCTTTAGAATATTGTTGAGGATGGTTGGACATCTAAGTATGAAGCTGGTGGTATTACCTTGACCAAAGAGTCCAAAGACCTCAGATACTCAAATGACAATGCTATGAACACCATACTTAGCTCAATTCATGAAACTATTGCATTATCTCTTACTCATTCCACAAATGCTAAAGAAATTTTGAATGCCTTGGTACTTAGATATGAGGGTAATGAACACATGAAAAAGACTAGTAAAGTGGGTCTAGTCACAAAGTTAGAGAACATAAAATTTGAGAAAAATGAGTCTTTTGAGAATCTTTACTTTAGACTTGTCTCTTTAAGAAATTAATTTGTCGAAGTAGGTTCTAACATTAGTTATGAAGATTTTGTAGGTAAGCTCCTCCGAATGATCTCAAGAAAATCGAAATGGGATGGCGTTGTGAGCTCAATTAAGGCTCTACAAGCAAAAGGCCTTACGTACCAATCCGAAGAAGTATATGCTCAACTATGTTCACATGAGGAGAATCACAAAGAAGCAAAATGCTCAACCTCTACCAAGGCCTTGGCCTTACCCGCACAATCTTCATACAACACCACCTACAAATTCAATTTGAGTGAAGACATGTATCAAAACATCTATCAAGTGCTCTCCAAGGATAATGATCTTCTCACCAAGCTTATCAAAGTAGGTATAGGCTTTGAGAGAAAAGTGAATGAAGAGAGGTAAGCTCAAGGCAAGAAGATAGTATGCCTAACTTGTAACAAAGAAGGTCATAGTATTCAAAATTGATATGCCATCTTTCTCCCAAAGAAGAAACCACAAGAAGGACGATTCAAGAGAAATAACAAGAAGGCAATGCAAGCTACTTGGTTAAGTAAGTCTGATGAGAGCGAAGATGAAGAAGAAGAATTTACCTCGGGGGAGGTGAAGTAGAGAGTAAACTAGCTCTTGTTGCGAAGAAACAAAGGACTTGTATGGAGATAGTTGTTGAATTTATTAAGGAGCAAGGCATGACAGATTAAGAGAAAATCCACATCATAAAGAGATTGGCTCAATCTAAAGACGATGAATATGCCAAAGAGCAAGGAGAAGCCTCAAGGAGACTTGAGATATCATCATGCATCCTAAGAATAGACACCTCAAAGTTGATTGAGAAAATCTTGAGCCCTCCAAAGGTTGATGCTTCAAAAATGATAGAGAAGTCTTTAACTCTTCCAAAGATGGATATCCAAAAAAAGATTGAGAAGCCCTTGACACTTTTAAAGATGGATATTCCAAAAAGAATTGAGAAACCTTTGAGTCTTGCAAAAGATGATGCATGTGCAAGAGAGAAGATAGCTCAAGAAAAAACAAAGACTACAAGTGCTCAAGTTATGGAGGCCTCTAGCCGAGCTAAAACGGTAGAATTTGATCTCTCTAAGTTTCATTATGATTCTTGTGATTTGGATAAAGATCAAGAATCTTTAATGTGACTAATCTTGTCACACCCCAGAAATAATGACAAGCTTAAGGGTGTAAATCCCGCCACGTGTACTTGATTTGAAGTACACGAAAGACTTAGTTGACCACTTGAAATATAAATGAGAATAGTTTATTATACTTTATTTAAGGAAAAGCACACACATTTCCCACACAATACATGAACATCCAACAAATACATATATATAATCCAACGTCTAGATACAAGGTTTACAGCGGAAGCAAAACAAAAGTAAAATACATACTAAAGAGGGCGATCCCATCAAAGGATGTGGGACCGACCCTAGCTAACCTACTACACACTAATCCTAACAGAAGGAATAAAAGAAAACAAATGGGTTGATCCTCAAAACGGAAGACGCTGGGGACTCCATCCTAGCGCTCTCCTCTGGACAGCAAAAGAACTCCTGCTCCTTACCTGGACCCCACAACCAACCGTGGAATGTGAGTAAATTATAAAAATTTACTCAGTGTGGATTAAGGTCCATCCTTTGGGATTATATCCGATTCAAAGTTGGACCATTCACATTTACTGAGTTTTAATTATAACTTAAATTACTACCCCTAAATGTGCGTTAGTTAACCATTTCACATTTTTAACAATGAGTCTATCCAACAGACGATACGAAAAAGAAACCCAAAAGTAATATGAGGAATAATAGTATACATAGATAATAAAGTGATTAACATCAAGGCTCCCAGACAAAGAAAGGATTTGTCAAATTAGAAAACCCCGGGTGTAGGACTTCAGGATTCGCCCCCTCAGACGGGTCGTAACCACAAGCCTAAGGGTATTGTTAGGCGGGTCCCAGATCAACCACAGGCCCAACGTAATTGTTGGACGGGTCTCAAATCAACCACGGCCTAACTAAAATCTGAGTTTCCAGAACGAAACGCCCTGGTAAATGCAGAGCGGCTATAAAAGCACACACTCGATCAAAAAGCGAACCGAGAAGCCTACCCTCACAAAAGATAAGAAAATAAATTAAACTCTCGGTCTCAGCCGTCATACGAAAATAAGGAACCGACTACCCGTTTGAGTAACAATAATAAAAGGGAACTCCCTGTACCAACCAGGGGCCAAAGGGGAGCCCCAGACTTCCTCTGTACCAACCAGGGGCCAAAGGAGGAAGTCCATCGAATATTAGGAGATCCCGAAACATCGGCTAAATAGAAATATATAAGAACGGAATAGCTCCAATACGTCACATATGACACGCATACTCTAAACTGAGAAACCGAACCTTAATCACTCAAAGGAAGATATTATAATATTTATACTAGTAAGGATCTTGAAAATCAAACACTCGAACTGGCCCTACGAGCCATCAAGTGATGGTCATCGATGGTGAGCAGTGGTCGAATGTCCTTAGGGACATCCCGAGAAATGGACCCCACGGGCGTTGAGCTTGCGTACGTAATCCATCCTCACGATGCCCCCAGACTACATCCGTCCTAGCTAGACTCACCGGCCCGACTCTCATCACTCCCAACGAGAATATATAAATAATATTTGATACGCATCTACCTATAAGTAGTCTAATAGCCTATACGATCCATATAACAGATCTCACATGCAATATGAATGCAGGTGACATGCAATGCAAGTTGATCACAATAGTTGGTTCAGTTACCAATTATGAAATCATGACAGTTCAAGATCTACGGGCCTGATTATAATTTGTTGGTAATTTGGTACTGCAGTTCAATTTAGGTAAGACTGGTAGGTCCTAAAGAAGAGAGAAAGGAATATAATCCCTAGGAATCCACACCTGAGATAGCTGGAGCGATACGCAAGGTCGACTCTACTCCGGGGGCAGCTCTAAAGCGTCTGCGCCTGTATCAGCGTCGACAGCGTCAGTAACGGCCTCGTCTCCCGCAAGTGGATACGAGTCGGCTAAATCTCCTAATTTAGTGATCGGATCGTATTTAGTTAGATTGAACAATTGAGTTTAAGAATCTAAGCGTTTGAGACGTCCTTGATGCTCCTAACTTAATTTAATTGTCATTTTTACTTAGTCAAAGTTTCCGTGCAGTGTCCTTGCTGCATGACAGGTGGATGTGAATTATGTGTCTCTATTCCTTTGTTAAATGTTGTGTGAAATTCTAAGTGTTCTACTACTTCCCATTTTATTTGACGTTAGGACGATATGATACAAAAAAAATGTAAATAACAAATCACGAGGAAAGCAGGTTATAAAATCAACTATCTTTAGTTGGACTTTTATTATAAACAACCAAAGAAGAAACAAAAATAGCTAAATATATATTAACCTATGTGTGTGTAAATATATTGATTATGTGCTTATAGAAAAATTGATCAATATATATTTTTTTATAATTAGATATTTACTTAGTCAAAATTGGATGTTTTTCATATGGAATTTAGGGGTACAGTATACTCTATGTGATATAGAGAAATTGATCAATATATAATGTTACTTATATAGTTATACTTAGTCCAATATGATTGGTGGTGATTTGAGTGTACTTTATTAATTATATGTATATATATAAGTTCATATATAAGTATATATACATATATATATATATATGTATGTATAAACATTTAATCATATATATACTTATATACATACTCAAATATATGTAATTTATTATTTGGTTATATTGTATATATATATGTGTGTATATATATCTATATATATATATGTTACACTTAGTAACACTTATAATTATTTAATTATATTGTTTAGTATTATATCAAGTTTAGTTACTTAATTTACTCCTTATGCAGTATTAATAATTCAAGTGTCATGATGTCAAATACGACGTCGTACCAAGCTACTATCCTACTATGTAACTGAGTCGTATATTATGCGTTATAATGTTTATTGTGATAAATATAGTATAGAAAATATATAGAAACACAAGTTTGTTGTTTTTAGTTTATGTTTGGTTTGTGTTAATCCTGGAGTAGGATCAGAAGTCCGTACTTATGCGTCATAGCCGAAGCTCGTGCTGCACGAACTTATGGTCGTCATTTCCCATTTTAATACCTTTCTCGGTCATTTATTCCCTTGGGTCTAGTACTAAGTATTATGGGTAGGACCACTGTTGTGTAATATTTGTTCATACCCAATTCGGCCCAAACAGGGCCCAAGCCCAAAAATACTTAGTATCATTTATTTAATAATGCACCTTTAAATACATTCCTTGTAGTATACGTTTTTGATTAATTTATGGGTCCATTTGCTTATAAGCCCAAAGGCCTAATTACTTCTAAAGGTCCATTAAGGCCCAACCGAATATCCATTATGCATTAACCTTGCTGGGCCAGTCATCACCTCTGGCCCAGTTTGAATACTTGCGACAATATCACAAAACAGCATTCAGACAACACAACAAGGCCAACAACACAATAGAGGTGTTTCAGCACTGGTATTGGCCATACCAGTGCTGGTACAATACTGGCATGAGTTGGTCACATATTTGCCAGAACCATACAACACGTAACACATCAATTTGTAAGGCCCTGATACAATATAATTCCCACATTTACCCTCAATTCATGCACACATGAGGTTTTACCAGTACAAAAAGAGGCGCTGAGTCACATAACATTTAACTGTCGGGTTCAACCCGTCATCAATATGGTTGACAGAAAGGGCCAGCAATGGATTAAACCAAGGTACCCCCACAATCAAGTAGTTCTGATGTGGCACTAGTACAGACACACGTTACACACACAGGCAGTTCAGGTCAAAGCATTTATTTAATAAACCCCCTCCCAGCAAATCGAGCCAGCAATCACAAATTCAGCAAAACACACATGCCACACAAAATAACAGCAAGAAGCAAGCAATTACACAACAAAAATGCAAGGCAGAGAATCGGATATATCGAGTTTACCAGTAAGGGAGGGGTCGGTTAACGATAACGGTGAACCAAGGCAAGGCTAAGTCTTGTACCACCACTCGAGTCCCACCCTCCTCTTTTGTTTCTTTTCTTTCTCGTCAACCAAAATTCAGCACCGAGCTTAAAAACGATTTGAGTTTTGAATCTAACTCAACACATGAGAAACCAGTCAAAGAGGAGAAAGAGGGGTCTTCAAGTCAATTTATAGAAGAGAGGAGGTGCGTTTCGTGGTGGGACTCGTGGGTACAGCTCCCCCCCTTTTTGATTGGAGGGGGTGGTTCGTGTCAGTTGAGGCAGCAGGGGGAAGAAAAATGGGTCAACGCTTAAAGGATGTGGCCAATAGCGCATCGGGTGAGTGTCGGAAAGGCAGAAGTTGGCGATTTTGAAAATCACCATGACTTCTTCGCGGAAGAGAAAGGACGGGAGGCGAGTGATCGTAGAGAGAAAGAAACCCAGGTACAAAGAGGTGTCGAGAAGGAATGGACAGCGGAGCCAACCAGGGAAAAGCAAGTGGAACAGAAGGGATGGCCTTTAATGGCGTGAGAGAGACGTGATCACAGAGAGAGGACATGGGATTTAATGAAGAGAGAGAGGGTGTGATGGGTAGCGAGTGAGAGTGGGAGAGGTGACAAGGGTCTCGGGAAGGAGGGAAGTAAGTGGGGAGAGAGGGAGAGAGAGTCAGGGAACTCGATGGGATCCTTTGCGACTTTAACCTGTCTCGATTCCCGTTTCTATCCAGTTCTGCTTGGCTATATGGCCTTTCTGATACCGTCATACCAAAACCCACACGGACAATTCATAGAGGATCTATAGGTGACGTTTCTTGATCCGCGTAGGGGAGTGGGATCGGGAAAACGGCCTCAACCATGTGGCCTCTTGTACCGCTTTTTATTGCACGCTAAATCACGACCCAACGGGTCAGGGTAGTTGCATCAAGAAGGATTAGTCCAGCTTAATAATTTATTTCGAGATTCCTTGATCTGATGTGGTTAGCTCTTCGTGCCAATTTGTGTGGCATGTTTTAGTTGATCTTGAGATGGGTTGAACAATCGTTATATACATATATTACGAAGAATTGTGTAAATTAAACTATTTAATCAGCTAACCTAGAATTAGTTAAATTATGTGATGATTGTATGGAAAATTCTTTGGAAATTTTCTGATTAAGTTTTGCAACTTATTTAATCATGCATTTCATTTGAATAAGATAAGATTTGGATTGTTTAGTTAAACTTATTTATTAAACTGTTTAGGGCGTGAGAAAACTTATATATATACATATTTATTTATTTATTTCATGTGAGTATTGTTTTGATCTGTGTTTTATTATTATTATTATTATTATTATTATTATTATTATTATTATTATTATTATTATTATTATTATTATTATTATATATATACATATTTATTTATTTTGCACTTCTTTTAAATTTACATCAGCAATATAATATATATTTAAAAAGATTTAAATTTTATACTCACTTTCATATGCAAAATTTTGAGACAATATCTTATTTAATAATAAATCTTGTAATTAGCATAAAATTGTTTATAAGAAAAATAAAAATAAAAATTTGCGGGTTTTCACAAATCTTAAGGAGTTACTTGATGAATCTAAAAAGTATATGGATGTTAAAGATGTTATTGATTAATGATCTTAAGTCAAAGATTGAATTGTAGAAACTAGGGTTAAATATCTTGAGATCAAAGTCAATTTAGATAAAGAAAAAGAATTAAAAGAATCATATCCTTTGACTTCAAAATTTGTTATGTTTGCTAAAGCATCAAATAATAGCACTAAAATTGACTATGACAAGATGTATATTGGTCAAGGTCATCATGACAAATCGAACTTGAATTTGTAAAGAAATAACATTCTACAATAGAAAAGCAACTTAAGCCAAATGACAAATCTATTCAACCTTTTAAAATTTTGAAGATCTTGAGATCAAAGTCAATTTTGATAAAGAAAAAGAATCAAAAGAAGCACATTTTTGGGCTTCAAAATTTATTAAGTTTGTTAAAATATCAAATAATAATACTAAAATTGACTATGACAATATATATATTGGGGTCCTCATGAAAAAATCGAACTTGGACTTGTAAAGGAACAACCTTCTACAATAAAAAAAGCAATTTAAGCCAAATGACAAACATATTCAAGCTAAAAATCATGCATATATATATAACAAGAGATACACTAGAAAACCAAGTTCACTAAGTCTAATTCTTGAAAGGTGGTAAATAAACCTAAAGTTAGAAATGATTATAGGATTATCAACTATCATAGAGTTCAACCATCAAAACTTTATGTTAGAGATAGATGTGATAGATTTCATGTGTTAAATGATAATAAGAAACTTGATAATAATTTTCAAAGGAAAATGTACAATAGTGATTTTCAACTAGATACAACTCTAGAAATGTGCAAAATAATTACGAAAATTTGTTAGAAAAACTGGGGCTTAATGCGCAAGACTAAGATCAAACAATAAGATGAAAGTATCTTCAATCAACAATTTCAATTTAAAGCTTTTAGACATTAATCACCTAGCCATTAAAGCAAGTAAGTTCTAGAAGTAACAGAGCAATTCACAAATCAACAAAAAGCAAAGTAATAAAGAGAGAGAGAGTAGAGAGAGCAAGAGCAATTAAGAGAACTAAAAGAACACGTAACATGGTTCGGCCTATCAATTAACTAGACCTACGTGCACGGATCTCCCGAAACCAAATCTTCCTTTCGGGTGTGATTTCACTATCGAAACAAGTGTTGTTTATAATTTCGAAACCGATCTTTGATTTCTTCTAAACAAGCAAATCAATCTTCGACTCCTAGACCAATGTAAGGTGCAACACCACTCTACACGGTTAATGGTCTGATTGACAAAACTATTTAGGACAAGGGATGCACTACTTGATAACACAAATGTAGTGCATCAAAGGCTAGAAACTAGCTAAAGAAAAGTTCTCGGATTGACAATTAGACTATTGGTGCTATCTTAATGCTCTCAGGTTTAGGTAGCTGAAGGCGAAGGCTATTTGGCTCTTTGACGTGCTCAATTTGATGCTTGGAAGCTTGTGGGGGTTATTTGATATCCTGTTGGTTCGTCTAGATATCATATATATAAGCTGGGCACTTCTTGAAGTCTTGATCCCTTCAAAAATGACTATAGCATTATAGAAAGGTTGTAATGCCTTGGCTCACTCGTTATAATGGGTTGGAGTTCTTCCATATTTTCCCTTTTGTGCTTCTGTAACTGTTTTGTGGGCCAATCTGAGCAGGAACCCATTACAACGGGTTGGAAAACCATTATAACAGGTTGGAAGGCATTGTAACGCCTTGGTGAAGCGTTATAGTAACGCTGTCCTCTGTGAAATGCCTGCTCTGCACTGCCTTTCTCCTTCTGACCCGTTGTGACGGGTTAGGCACCCATTATGATGGGTTACTGACCCGTTGTGATGGGTTGGGAAGCATTATGGTAACGATGTGCTCTGTAAAGCACTGTGAAGCCATCCCTTGATGTCTTGAGCATGTCTTGACTTGTGTTGAGCATGTTTGAGCATTTTTTTAGCATGTGCAACACCATGTTGTACATGTGTTAACCTGCAACTTCAGCAAAACTCATGTGCAAAGTTAGTACTAATTTGTTTTGCAAATTGTCAAACAAGAGATGAGTTTAATTCAACAAACTTCCCATTTTGGCAATTTGGAAAACCATATGAGATGTGCATATCAAATGATGCACATCATAACATTTCTCCCCCTTTTTGCAAATAATGGCAAAAGGCTCAAACAAACAAGCTCCCCTTGAATTTAGTACATATATTCATACAAGTCAAATTCAATATTGATCCCCCTTAATGATTTAAGATTTATAAATATAGCTCAATTCATTAAGTTCAATTTAGATTTTTCAATTTAGAATAAGGGAGGCATATCATCAAGAGACATATATTAATAAAAAAAAACAACTCATAAAAGATGCACAAAAGTATACTAATCAAAACATGCATACAAATATCATGAGTACATAAAATGAGTCTTTAACGGACATAGCAAATTACTACAAAGTGTTGCTCTCTTCCTCACAAAAACTAAATATTATCATCCTCATGTAATGGACCCCAAAACCCGTATCTTTCAATCCAACCTTTCATCGATTCCTCTATAATACTCCATATCGTGCAACATGAGATCATATAGTTCGTATGAGAGTTGTTGCATACTTTCCAAGGTATATCTTGTGGCGTTGAGGAGGTCTTGGAATTATATTGGCTTGTTGTTCCGGTTGTACTTGAGGTTGAGATTGAGGTGGAGGTTCAACAAACATGTTCTCCATTGGTTCCCATATTTGAGAACTAGGTGGAGAATGAGATGAGCTTGCTTCTTCTCTTCTTCTCTTTTCGGGCACTTAGTTATCCATTGGGGCATCAAAGCATTCATTCGAGTTATCTCATTGGTTTGGAGCCGCATTAGATGCTAAAACCCATTAATTTACCTTATATTTCTTGCTTGGTTCCCAAAAGCATCCCTCTTTGACTCATCCAATTGTGTCAAGTATATCAACAAGATTTTCGGATTTAAAGGCCGGTTGATTGTTTCTAGGAATTTTTGGCCTGACATGAATCATGATTTGGGTTAGGAGATGAGGATAAGATAGGGACTTGGTTGCATTTGTCAAGACAAATCTCATATGGTTCAAGATAATGTATGGAATTTTGACAACCTTGTTGTAGCATATCAAATGCCTAAGTAAGTACATGGCATTCATCTCCAAATTGGTTTTAATTTTGCTTTTAGGAGTTAATATGTTGTTGATGAATAGAAACCATAATCGGTAAAATGCCGGAAAATAGGTAACGGTAAGCTTTTGTTTCTTATTATGTGCCCTAAACCATGTCTTGTAGTCAAATTCATCGGCATCGATTCGCCAAACTCTAAATGGATACACCTCTTCTCCCACATTTGCAATACCAAAAACCTCACAAATAGTATCAATGGTTATAGGTATTTCTTGTCCACAAATATAGGTTGTAACACCCCATGGTTGGCTTGTAGGTTTCATATTGGCATACAAGACTCGAATTGGCAACTTTTGGTACATATATAAGGTCACATTTTATGATTGGTTGTTATTGCCAAAATTCAATATAGTATCGGATAAATATCCAAGGTTGACCGGCTAACTTGTTCTCATCATTTGTTTTGAAAAAGTAGGGTTTTGAGACCTTACGATTTCTAAACTAGTTTTGAAAATTATTGAAGTCTTTTGGAGTTCGAAACAAGAATCGATTTGTAGACGAGATCTCCATGGGATTTTGTCTTCCAATGGGCCTTGAGGATTCTTCTTGAGACGCCCTTTGTTTCTCTTTCCTAGACTGCAGTGATCGTTCACATACTTGTTGTCCAGATCCTTCACCTTCTTCAATGTGAACTTTCTCTTGAATAGGAACAGTTTTCTTCTTGGCCACCAATTTTCGAGATTTTGGAGGACTTGGTGCCATAAAGATGAGTAGAGCAAGTATTGAATTGAAAAACATCTTGGTTTGAGAGAGAAGAAAGGAGTTTAGTGGATTTTGAGTTTTCTAGAGGATGAATTTTCTTAGTAACTGCTTGAGAGACGAATTTCGTTTCAAGGGATGCAATTGAGAAAGTTTGGAGAAGAAGAAGGGTTTAAATAGGCAGTTTTGCCCAACCGTTATAACAACCCGTTATAACGGGTGTCCAACGCATTATAACGGGTTCCCAACCGTTATAATGCCTCTCTCTCTTCTTGATGTAATGCTTCAAGCATTCAAATTCCCAACGACTAGTTTATTGATCAGCTAACCAGTTATAACGGCTCCCGGACCCGTTGCAACGAGTCTGGTAATGCTAGGGTCAATTTTTGCTATTAATTCAGTTTTAATTTGCTCTTATGCTCTAAATTTGATATTTGATATTAATAGGGCTCAGTTCAGCTATCATATGATGTTTATACTCATGCAAATATTCAGAATATAGGTTGTGACTTGGATAGAAATATCAATTAAAGTTCACAAAACATATAATTCAATAAAAAATGGACATTGAATTACACGTTTTGCTACATGACTCCTCCTCAAACCAATATACAAAATGAGAATCAAATTGGGAGGAGCTAGTGACTCTCTAGACAATGGATTTGGTACCACTTGTGCTAGGAAGTTCAAGTGGTTCCACAAATTTTTCTTTTCTAAAACGACAAAAACGTTAATGATGTCCAAACCTCAAACAAAACGAGCAAAATGTTGTCTTAGAGTTAATGTTGCTATGATAATTGTTGTTGTTGTTGTTAATTGGTTTTTAATAACTCATCACTAGTCTATATTTATCATGAAAATTTCTTATGTTTTTTCGATGAGATATTAATTGATTGTTCACATTAAATCTCTTTCTTTGAAAATTGCTACTAAAATTCTTATGATTATCCATTGCATTTCTAGGATTATGTCTTGGTTGAAAAGCATCTACATATCTTTTTCTTTAAAAATTGTTACAAAGTTTCTTATTCTTGTATAGCTCATAAAATCTACCATACTTATCCTTAACATAAAACTTTGGTGGTTGAGCTTTATGTTGATTGGTAATCCTATAAACATTTCTAACTCTAGATTTGTGTACCATCTTTCTAGAATAAGGTTTGGTAAACTTGATTTTTTTTATTGTATCTTTTATCATACTTGTAAGCATGTATCTACTCATTTGCCTTAGAATGTTTTTCAATCCTAGAAGGTTGTTCCTTTACAAATTCAAGATCGATCTTATCATGTGGACCTTGACCAATATACATATTATCATAGTCAATTTTAGTGTCATGGTTTGAAGATTTAACAAACTTAACAAATTTAGAAGCCCAAGGATGTGCTTCTTTTAATTCTTTTTCTTTTTCAAAATTGACTTTGGTTTCAATGTCATTAATCATATTTTATAGCATTTTAATTTTAGACTTAAGATCATCGATCATAGCATCTTTAACATCTAAAGACTTTTGAACTCAACAAGTAATTCTTTAAGCTTGGTCACATTAAAAGATTCTTGTCTTTTATCCAAGTCACAAGACTCATCTTCACTAGACTAATCATGAAATTTAGAAAGATCAAAGACTATCGTATTAGCTCGGCTAGGGGCCTCCAATTCTTGAGTGCTTGTAGTCTTAGCTTTTCATTAAGTTGTCTTCTTTTGTGCTTGAGCATCCACTTTTGCAAGACTTAAAGGCTTCTCGATTTGCTTAACATCATCCATCTTTGCAAGTGTCGAAGATTTTTCAACCTTGTTGGTAGTGACTACTCTTGAGAATTCACCTCTCATTAGATCTTCTTCTTGTTATTTGGCGTAATCATCCTTGGCTTGAGTCATTTGCTTCAAAATGCGAATCTTCTCTGGATCCGTCATCTCTTATTCCTTTATGATCTCAAGCGTTATCTCCAAGCATGTTCTTGGTTTCTTTCTGATGAGGGCTAGCTTGTTTTCAACTTCTTCTCCCCCAAGGTTTACTTCTTCTTCCTCATCTTCACTTTCTTCGGACTCGCTTATCCAAGTTGCTTGCATAGCTCTCTTGTTAGTCTTCTTAAAACGTGTTAGTTTGTAATAATCTAGAAGTCAATAATACGATAAATTATCATAAAGCTTTGTTCATGAATTGAGTGATTAATTAAACTGTCATTTTGTTACCTTGAGTATTATTGAATTTATGAATCATTCATTTATCTGACTTGAGTCAATAACTGGAATTGTGAAACTTCATAATACAAATGATATATACTCTTAAAAGTCTCTAACCAAGGTAATTAGCAGGAACACTAATTCACCGTTACAAGGTTAGAATGTGGATTAAAAGATGGTTAAATTTTACAAACCATAGACATGAGATGTCGTTTTAATCACATGAATACATGTTAGAGGAACATGGTATTTGACAGACCTCGAATGAAACATTAAATGGAATTGTGTACGTGTCATTAATGTTTTCATTCAGTGTTAAGTTCTAAAGTATGAGGTATTCATCTTTCCTACTAAGAGATGTGTATGTGTGATTGTTATCTAACGCTGTCGGTAAAACGCAGTCATAACGGTAACTTTTCGGTATACATAGCTTAGTTGAGGTAGTGATGGTTTACTAAAAGTACTATTGTCCCTCGTATCTTGATACGAGTTACAGTATCACTGGGCCCCTTGATAGAGTAAGATTATCTGCATGCGGTATAATTACAAGAGTAATTATATTTGATAAGTCTGCTCAAGATCGAGAAAAGATTAAGTTTGCAAGGATGACACACACCTGCCTTGAAACTAATCTGATACTGTGAGACGAAAGAATTAACACGACTAAAATGTTTAGTGGATCGTGATATTGCATAAGTACAACATCGTCTGTGTAATTGGATGGTCATAGCGCAGATGTCAGATGCCTCCTATGATTATAGAAATTAAAATGGTTTTAATTCTATTTACCAACATAACACAGATCCTATTGGGTCACACCGCATAGGAGCTAAATCAGAGAATCTTAATGATTAATTATAAATAGTTATAATTAATATTATGATGATTATAATTAATTATATATGATATGATTAAATTATATATGTCATATAAGATGACAAGCAAAAACAACGGTTGAAATTTATAAACGTATATGATACGTTGTATAAAATCATACCGCAAACAAACAAATACCAAACCCTGAGAAATATAATTGTTGAGAACAATTATATGTTTATGTATATTTATATATTTTTAATTTAGATTTTAATTATAGATTATGGTTTTGAATTTGGAATGAAAGTCATTATCAAATTAAAACCTTAATTAAAAATTAATTAAATTCGTAATTAAAAATAAATAAATAAATATTAAAAAAAATGTGGTCGGCATGCCAACTTGTGGCATGAAAATATCAAAGTGTTGATATGTATGAAATGTCATCAAACTTATCCATAAGGGGTATTTTTGTCCTTTCACATTTTTAAGGGTAATTTTGGTAATTTGGCACCTCCTCATTTTACTATAAATAGAGGGGTAAGGGGAGAGAGAAAGAAGCACCAAAAATCAATTCGTACTCGGTAACTCGGATTCGTATCGATAAATATATTTTCTCTCTTTCTCGTATACGGTTGTTTACGGGATTCGGAAAATAGTATTTTTGTGTTAGAGCGGTATTCCATATTTTGGATAACTGCGATTCACGAAGATATTTTATTGAGTCCGTATCTCGGTGAATAGTGTTTTTGCGGGATATCGCGGCTTTCGGTATTTCTGGCAGAAGAAGTAAGCCGCTCTCTGGTCGTCCTGGTGGACATCTGGTAGAGGTATCAGACGTCTGATACTCCGAGGAGAAGAGCGTCTGTGATTCGGCCGTTCGAGTCTTCTGCGGTCCAATTCGAATTTGGATCAAGGTATTAATGTTATATTAATCTATTTAATTTGTAAATAGATTAAAGTTTTAGAATTCAATTAAGGAGTAGATCCGTTTAGGGATTAAGTAGGGTTTTGATGTTAGGGATAAACGGGAGGTGGACACCCTCTGTGGTTTATCCGACATACCCCGCTTAATCCTCGGCTTAAGTCAGACGTAAAATTTTTGTTTTACGGTCTTTCCGCTGCTTAGGCCAATTGACGGGTTTTGAACTGTTCGTAACCCAACAAAACGTCATTCTTGTGGTTTTCTTCTTTGAGGAAATATCACATGAGCAATTTTGAATGCTATGACATTTCTTGGTGCAAGATAGGCATACTATCTTTTTGTCTTGAGCTAATATCTCTTCATTTACTTTCCTTTCGAATTATATTTCTCCTTTCATTAGCTTGGTAAGAAGATCATTGTCCTTGGAGAGTACTTGGTGAAGATTTTGGTATATGACTTTGCTTGCCTTGAATTTGTAAGATGAATTGTATAAAGATTGTGCGGGTAAGGCCAATGATTTGATTGAGGTTGTGCACTTTACTTCCTTGTGATTCTACTCATGTGAGCAAAGTTGTACCTACACCTATTCGAGCTGATAAGTAAGTCCTTTAGCTTGTAAAGCTTCTATAGAGCTCACGGCACCATCCCACCCGGGCTTCTTAGACACCATCCTCAAAAGTTTACCTACAAAATCTTCATCACAAATGTTAGGTCATACTTCAACGAATTCATTTCTTAAAGATACGAGTCTATGGTAGAGACTTTCAAAGAACTCGTTCTTTTCAAATTTCAAATTTTCTAACTTTGTTGCTAATTCGACATTTCCAGTCTTTTTCATATGTTTGTTCCCTTCAAACCTAAGGACTAAGGCATTCCATATTTCCTTAGCATTAGAGAAATGTGTGAGAGATAAAGCAATTGACTCATGGATTGAGCTTAATATGGTGTTAATAGCATTGTCATTAGTGTACTTAATTTCTTATTCTTTTGTAAGGGTTACACCCTTCAACTATTTTTCAAAGTTCAAGCAAACTTAGGTAGTTTACCATTCATCTTTTCCAAGATAAAAAGTTTCTGCAACATACACCAAAGATCGGGGGTTCTTTCACAAATTTCAATTGTGCCATATTTCACAAAGTCAAGAACTACAAGAATTTGGTGAGAAGCTATTTAAAACCTTCTTCTTCCTCAACCCTCACCATTCCAAATCTAGAAGCGAAATTTCTCTTCCCTAGCAGTTATTCTGAGAATCTCCACTCCAAGAAACCTTAATTTAACCAGATTTTCTCCACTTTCTCAAACCAAAATGATCTTCTCAGTGATCATTGTCTTAATTCTCCTCATGGCACCAAGCCCACCAAGACCTCAGAAGATGGTGGAAAAGAAGAGAACAAATCCTACTCAAGAGATGGTACAACTCAAGCAAGAAGAAGGATTTGGACAAAACCTTATAATCTAGTGTGTGAACGGTCTCTCCGGCCTAGAAGAGCCAATCATGAGACATCTCAAGGAGACCTTCAAGATCAATTGGAGGACAATATCCCATGGAGATCTCATCTACAAACCAGTTTTTCTTTCGAACCCCCAAAGACTACAATAACTTTCACAACAAATATGAAAATCATAAGATCTCAAAACCTTACTATTTCAAAATATATGATCAAAAT
This sequence comes from Eleocharis quinqueflora, assembly GCA_964058865.1. NCBI lineage: Eukaryota > Viridiplantae > Streptophyta > Magnoliopsida > Poales > Cyperaceae > Eleocharis > Eleocharis quinqueflora. Next base: position 80,076 of record CAXKVX010000500.1, read on the forward strand.
AAGTTGGTTGGTGAACCTTAGGTCATTATCCAAGATTACATAGAGTATTGACAATGGAAACCTATCATAGAATATGACCTTATATATCAAGAGTTGCCAATTCGGATTATTTATGTATATGAAACCTACAAGCCAACCATGTGGTGTTACCACTTGCATATGTGGTCAAGAGGTACCAATAACCATAAACTCCTTGTGCGAAATCTTTGGTATCACTAATGAAGGGGAAGAGGTATATCCATTCAAGGTTTGACCTATTGGTGCAAATCACTATGATTATAAGAGTTGTTTTGGGCACATAATCCACAACAAAAACTAACCGTGATTCACTTTCTGGCCATACATCGTTTAGCCTTTCTTTTCATAAATAATATCTTAATCCCTAATAGCAAAATTAAAACAAATTTGGAGATGAATGTCATATATTGTCTTGGACATTTAATTTGTTTTGATAAGGTTAACCAAATCTCCTACATCATCCTAACCATCTGAGATTTGCCCTATCTAATGGAAGGAAATTCTTGTCTTACCCTCATCTCTTAACGAAAATCATTAACCAAGCTGGTCTTAAAATTTTGAGAAATTCACAACCGATTTTCAAACGCAAGAACCTTGTTGATATATTAGACACAATTTGATGGGTTAAAGAAGGAATATTTTGGGAACCAAGCAAGAAGTACAAGATTAATCGGTGGATCTTAGCACCTAATGCGGCACCAAATCAAGAAATATAGATGCTTGCTTGTTCTTATATAAATACTTGCATGATCCAATATAGAGACTTATTTGTTATAATAATATAGAGACTTGATTGTTATAATATTAAGACTTGCAGGTTCCAGTATAGAGTCAGATTGTTATAATATATGAAGACTTGATTTTTATAATACATAAATACCAAGCTTTTAAATAGCGGCGATAAAATGGCGATTTAGCGGTTTTTGGAGCTATAACGCAAGATATATTGAAAAATACGGTTTTAGCGGCCAATAAAGCGGACACGATTTAGCGTTTTAGCGGCGATATAACGGTTTTAGTGGTGATATAGTTGTTTTTGCTGTTTAATTGTTATTTTTTTAGCAGATCAAGTTTTAGGTGACTTTTTCATTTTTTTTCTTTATGCTTCTAAACTACTAATATACTTGCTTATGAATTATTCAATATAGAGCATGGCTAAAATAATATGCATAGTACACCCCATTTCGTACTATGCGGTCATTTATATTTAATTTGGTCATTAAATTGATATTTAAGTTGCTCAATAAATTCTTCATATCAAAATCTTGTAGGAAATAAAATTTTGTAATTTTTAGAGCTTTCTTGTTATTTTTTAAATATTTAAAAAAAACAGTCCAGAAATAGCACTTTTGTAGTATTAAATCTGGACTTTTTTTTAAAAAAATATTTAACAAATAGCAAGAAAGCTCTAAAAATCACGAAATTTGATTTCCAACAATATTTTCATATGAAGAATTTATTGAGCAACTTAAATCTCAATTTATTGACCTATATATATATATATATGCATAGTACGAAATGGGGTGTACTATGCATATTCTTTTAGCCATGCTCATTCAATATATTATTCTTTGAAAATATATTTTGTGAACAAATTACTATTATATGCTATAATTAAGCATACAAATTATATTAATTATAATTTATACTTAATATCATTTGAAATAAAGTAATATGATATAAATATCGATATGGTAGTTGATAACAAATTATTATTATATGTTATTATTAAGCATATAACTTATATAAATTATAATTAAATACATAGATCTTCTTGTTCTTTATGTTCTTATAACCTCCAACAGAGAGACATTAGAAATGAGAATCAAGAAATTAGGGGAGATGCAGAAAGACATGTCACAAATGTGAGGTTTACGAGAGAAATAAGAAGCGAGGGAAATTAAGAGAAACGAGAGGCGAGAGAGACGAAGAGGACAAGGCAACACGAGAAGAGAACGACCGAAAGAGATGAACGCGAGGCAATTCGTCGATTTTTTTTTTCCGAATAGCAAGAGTTGTATAAGGAAGATGAGAACGAGGGGATAATATAATTACTCATTTTATATTACATAGAATGAATGATATAGTCCGTACCGCTTTTGTTATTTACAAAAAAGGCATTCTATAACGACCATCTTTTATCAACATTTAAAGGATGATGTAGAATATATCGTTTCTTTGAAAATAAAAATGAAACAATATAAACTATATTGTTCTTTCTATGCAATAGAAAATACAACTCATTATTTTACAAAAATATTTAATTCTTATTTTTTTAGGAAATTAATTCATTTTTATTAATAAAAAAACTGCAACAGTCAGTACCTGCATGTGAAAGCGAATTCTTAATTATTCAATTATTACCCCAAAAATAATTCCTATTTAAAATCTAACGTTAAAAAAATTTATTTATAAAAAGGCACATCCTATTTACGAAATACGATAAGATTTACTACATATTTTACCACACATCAAATGAGTTAAATTGGGTTAAATTTATGGTTAAAAGATGATACTTTCTACTTATTAAAATAATATTTGAATACATATAGTATTTGAATATAGTTGAAGAGTTTACATTTTCTTTAATATTTTAAATTTATGGTTAATATTATCACAACAATCATTATCAAGTGATCCTTCTGCATCATAAAATATGTTTATGCTGGAGAGTATTTCTTGTACTATTCTTATTGTATATCTACTTTTTCTAGATCTACGAAACAAATTTTGACAAAAACATCTATTACTTTTTCCTAAAAAAACATTATATGAGTAAATATAGTGTATTTTTAAACTCACCAAAGTAATTGGTGAGCTTAACTAAAAACTAATTAAACATAACTCAAACAAAAAATTTGAACCATAATAATTATTTATATATCAAATTTGTAAATATTGAATTGAATTAATATAAAGTGAAGTGGTCAAAATTTGATAATAAGTAATATATGATAATAATTAACAAACTTTAAAAATTTAAATTAAATTATAGACCGTTTGCCTTTATACTAATTTAATCCTAGGACTTATAAATTAATTTGATATATAAATATATAAATAGGTAAATTTTCTATAGGTTACTAAACTTCATATATCAAATTCATATTTGATCACTAAATTTCAAATTATATATTTTTAATCACTGAATTTTGATATATCTCCAAATTTAGTTATCTTTTCATTTTTTTTATTAAAATTAAAAAAATGACGTAGAATGTATCTTCTTTCTTCTAAAATATTCATAATAACTTATCGTTCAAATATAATTGCCATGTAGGCAGTAGGTGCTATATCAGTTTTTCATTAAAACTTTTATGAAAAACAATGAGATAAAAAGCAAATTTGAAATATCTATCAGCATTCATTGACAAATAAATAATTCAAACTTCAATAATTAATACGAATTTTATATATAATTAGTCAGAAATCAATAACAAAGAACACCAAACTCCGTAAATCCCCCTCCCACCCATATTTTTATTAATCAAGCTCAATTGCTAGAGAATTACAAAATTGCATACATTTAATTAGAGACGCATCTCTGTGATATATATCTACTAGGATAATGTTTCGTAGATACTACATTTGATACCAACTATTGATACCGATTTTATTATGTACATTTAGTTGAGTTATAATGCATATTATTTGAGTTATTATGCATGTTATATTATAACTATTTCAGTATAAAAAATAACATGTATAACTATTTCATTACAGAAAATAACATGCATAATAACTCAAATAATGTGCACGATAACTCAACGAAAGGTGCATAATAAAATCGACAACATGTATAACTATTTCATTACAAAAAATAACATGCATAATAACTCAAATAATGTGCATGATAACTCAACTAAAAATGTATAATAAAATCGATATCAATAATTGATATCAAATATGATATCTACGAATCAGCTCCCTATCTACTAACCTAGAGAAAAGAAAAAGAAGCAATTATCTAGATATAGTAAATATATATTTCTATACACAGCTAAACATAACAAATATAAACGATAGTGATGGATGCCAATCTTTGGAAATATTTCCCTGGAGATTATCAGCTTACCAAATTCAACACCCCTTAAACTTATACGTAAATGTCCATCATTCCTAATTTATTATGTGACTCCTGAAAAATCTTGGTGGACACGATTTTTGTCAGCATATCAACTAGTTCTTCACTTCATCTCACAATGGGCATCTTTGATGATGTTTGAATCTAATTTTTTTTTGACGAAATATCTATCAATTTCAATATGCTTCGTCCTATTATGTTGAACCGGGTTATAAGAAATATCAATGGCTGTTTTGTTATCACAATTAGAGGTGGCAACTCGGGTCGGTCGGGCGGGTTCGGGTCGGGTCGGGTTAGTTTGACTGTTTACAATAGTCGGGTTGGGATCAGATCGGGTGAGGTCGGATCGGGCGAAACCAGGTCGAGTTTCAGGTCGGACTGCATCGACAACTTTCAGGTTTTGGATCGTGTCAGGCGAGACCGGGTTGGGTTCAGGTCGGATTGCACCGATAACTTTCAAGTATTATTTTGAATTTTAAGTTCAATCAGAAAAGATTGAGTCGTGTTATTAAATTGTATTAGTAAATCTTGACTTTCTTTGATGTTAATTTGTCAATAAAATATCTAAAAATAAATAATTCAAAGCTCAATAATTAATACGAATTTCATATATAATTAGTCAGAAATCAATAACAAAGAAAACCAAACTCCCTCCCTCCCATATTTTTATTAATCAAGCTCAATTGCTAGAGAAATACAAAATTGCATACATTTAGAGACGCATCTCTGTGATATTTATCTACTAACCTAGAGAAAAGAAAAGAAACAATAATCTAGATATAGTAAATATATATTTATGTCCCCTATACACAATTAAACATAACAAATATAAATGATAATGATGGATGCCAATCTTCTGGAAATATTTCCCTGGAGATTTGCGTATCAGCTTTACCAAATCCAACATAATTTGGTGACTTCTTAGAAATTTTGCCCATATATAAATGTATCACTAAATCTATTTCAAATATTCGAAATTACCATTTGAGACTAAATTAATCGATTTTTTTAGTCAAGCTTGTGAATTTGTTTTAACTCTTCTCTCACTCTCACCACACAAATACATATAAGAGAAATTATTTCAGTACTCTTAATCATGTATTTCATACTCGTATTCCGCATAAGATAAAATATTTTCATTTTTGAATTTCAGATCTATGCATTCGTCTCTCACTCTCCTTCATCATTTGTCTTATTCTTATTTTGTCTTATTTCTTTTTTGAACTTATTTCTTTATCTCTTAATTACATATTTCTTCGCCCTTTTTCTTTCTTTCTTTATCGATGAAAACATTAAAAAACAACGTTGAATCAATGCTTTGCATCGATGAGTTAGTGAAAAAATCGATGAAATGTTGTTTTGCATCGATGAAAATCATTGATGAAGGTCAGGTTTGCATCAATGAATCGATGAAAATATTGAAAAGCATCAATGAATGAGTGAAACATTGAAAAACATCGATGAATGTCAGGTTTGCATCGATGAATCGATAGAAACATTGAAAAACAATGATGAATCGATGAAATATTGAAAAACATCGATGAGTGGTTGAAAAACATCGATGAAAATATTGAAAAATATCGCTAGTATTACCACATGAGAGGTTAGTATGACCACCAGAGGAGTTAGTATGACCATCTGAAATGTTAGTATGACCATCAGAGGAGTTAGTATGACTATGTTCTTAGTTAGTATTAGCACACTACATTCTTATATAGTGCACATTATTTAGTCTGAACACATCTTTTATTTAGTTTCTGCCTCATTTAGTCAGAACACATGTTTTATTTAATTTGAACTAGTATGACCATATTCTTAGTTAGTATGAGCACAAAATAACGTTTAATCTCCGAGGACGTAACTTTGATTCGCGGGCATGAGCACTTTTCGGAAAACGGTATGACACGACACACACTGTACCGGGATATAACCCCATAACGACACTATTTTGACCTCGAAAAATGCTTCTAAAGCCTGCAAATCACATTTTTTTATTTTTTTGCACATTTTTTGCTCAAATTTTCTCAATAAAAAATACTTGAAACAATGCAAAAACATATTTGAAACAACTAGTATGAAAACATGTTATATTTTGTCCGAACACTTGTTTTATTTAGTCTACACTCCATGATTTATGTGCAAAACATACATGAAACATTATAAAAAAAACTTGAAACAACTAGTATGAACACATGTTTTATTTAGATGTGCCTCATTTTGTGTAAAAGAGATTTGAAACAACTAGTATGAACACATATTTTATTTGGTCTCAACACGTTTTATTTAGTTTGAAAATTTATTTTACTTAGTTTGTGTTTCATTTTTTTTTGCAAAACTGACTTGAAGAAATGCAAAAATAAACTTGAAAAACTATTTTCATGCCTTCTATAAAAACATTCTTAACAGTGTGTAGGACGGAAACGTTTATAATAATGCGCGCAGTCCAACTTTTTATTTTTATCCGCTTTGACTGTTTGACTTTCTGTTTTTAGAAAGTGTTACGTATAAATGTAACCAATACAACACATTTCGACCTCAACAAATTAGTCCCACACTCCCACTAGTAACTTATTATTAGTATAAACAATAAAATTAGCTTTCTAAAAGTAAACTAACTATCCATATGGACCATATCTCTTTGGAGTCCGAATTTGGTGCTCGTAAAAACCGTGCTTGTTTTTCTGCTTGTCTCGATTCGACTGTCCGACTGTCACAGATGGCTGTGATTTGATTCAGAGAATAGATGTTTTGACCGTTAAATGAATTTTGAATGTCCAAATCAAAACAAGCAAGAAAACAAACAGGAATTTACGAACAACAGATCCCGTTCCATCTCTTTGAAGCTAATAGAAGCTGAAACGCCGGTTAGACACCAAAGTTCAATACTCGTTACATATTATATAATACACACAAGGAAGCATTAGAGCCACATTCTGACATTCAATTCCGGCTTCTATCTTTTCAAAGTTCTTTCTTTATTCGTCTCTACTCCCTATGTCCGATTCTCTTCAGTCTTTCACTCTCTTTTGTCTGTTTGAGTAAAGATATTATCATTATATAATATATATAGAAACTTTTCAGATCTGATGAATCCGATCCCAAAGGGACCACCGAACATCTCTCAAACATCATTCGGGTGTGGTTTTACATGGAAGAAGAGAAGGCGAATGAGACGAAGTTGGTAGAGATGCACGGAGGCTTGGTTTTCGCCATTAATGGCGAGAGGTTTGAGGTGTCCGACTTGGACCCATCAATGACTTTGCTCGAGTTTTTTAGAACTCAGACTCGGTTCACGGGACCAAAGCTTGGATGCGGTGAAGGTTATCTTTTTTTACTTCTATTAAGAAAATATAGTTTTAAAAAATGGGCTAATGCAACTTTTGAACATTAGTTCATTGAAACTCATCCGGGTGTTCTTAGTTCGTGTTTCTATTTCTATGCCTTCTATATTGTATATATTTTTTTGGTTTGGAGGTTCCTCAATTTGTCAGGAGTTAAGAGCATCTTCTTTCCAAGAATTCGTACTAGAAATTTTTGGAGTTTCTAAATAATTGTTATTTTAAAAATTCAATCTTCTATATCCGAAACTAAAAAGTTAGAGATTCTTAATTGTCACATCAGCAAAACTATCAGTGTTGTGCGAGACCGGTTAATTTTATCCAATGATTAAGCCACGTCAGAATTTATAAATGCTAAAGTAAATATGAAATTCTGAAGCAAAATTGCTAAATAAGAAATTCATCTACATTAGAAGCTAGAACATAAGATTAGAAATTCCAAGAATTTCAGGAATGGAGATGCTATACTTCAATATTCTGATGTTATAATGTATGAATTTGAAGTCATCTTTTGAATTTCATTTTAGGGGGTTGTGGAGCTTGTGTTGTTCTCCTATCAAAATTCGACCCAATAACCAATCAAGTAAGCGATTTCTCTGTGAGTTCATGCCTGACACTGCTTGCCAGCATAAACCATTGTTCTATTACAACCACTGAGGGTCTGGGCAATAGTAAGGATGGCTACCATGCAATTCACCAGAGGCTTGCCGGGTTTCATGCTTCCCAGTGTGGGTTCTGTACACCTGGCATGTGCATGTCTCTTTACTCTTCCCTTGTCAATGCAGATAAAGACAACAGTAGGACGAAATTGAGAGATGGGTTCTCTAAGATAACTGTTTCTGAGGCAGAGAGGGCTATTTCGGGTAATTTGTGCCGGTGTACTGGCTACCGGCCCATAGTTGATGCTTGCAAGAGCTTTGCTGCTGGTGTTGATATAGAAGATTTAGGTTTTAATTCATTTCAGAAGCAAGGTGATAATGGTAATGTTTTTACCGAATTGCCCTTTTATTCTTCTGAGGAGCTTTCTCGTTTTCCTGGGTTTCTGAAAACTGAGATCAAATCCACTGTGGCTTGTCAATCTCTTGCAGGGGGCAGGTGGCATTGCCCCAAAAGTATAGAAGAGCTATGTAACCTGCTCAATTCTGAAATTTTAAGCAGAAATCGTGTAAAACTGGTATCTGGTAATACCTCTTCCGGTGTTTACCGGGAACTAGATTTCCATGACCACTTCATCGACCTAAAGGGGATTACAGAGATGAATATCATTCGGAGAGATAACAATGGCATTGAAATCGGAGCAGCAATTACAATTTCTAGGGTTATTGAATTACTAAGGGAAGAAAAGGAAAGCAGGGTATTTGCTAAGCTTGCAGATCACATGGAAAAAGTGGCATCAAAGTTCATCCAAAATATGGCGAGCATTGGTGGGAATTTAGTCATGGCTCAAAGAGATCAGTTTGAGTCTGACATTGCTACTATACTTCTAGGTGCTGCATCGACTGTGACTATTTTGTCGGGCTCAGAGAAGCAAAGTCTAACACTTGATGAATTCTTACATATACCACCTTGTGCTAATAAAGTTATTCTATTGTGCATTTACATCCCTTCTTGGGTTTCTTCTCGCAATGTTTTGTTTCAAACATACAGAGCAGCATCAAGGCCTTTGGGTAATGCAGTGGCCTATGTCAATGCATCTTTCTTAGCACAGACTCTGATAGATGGAAAAACAGGAGATGTAATTTTGGATAATATAGTGTTATCTTTTGGTGCGTATGGAACAGAGCATGCGATCAGAGCTAGGAAGGTTGAGGATTTCCTGAAGGATAAATCTGTCAATACATCAACTCTGCTGGAGGCACTTGGAATTCTTAGACAAACTCTAGTAGTGAAAGAAGGCACTAGGCATGCTGCTTATAGGATGAGCCTGGCAGTTTCTTTTCTTTTTAAGTTTCTTTCTCCTATTACTAAAGACATAGGTGTGCCTGGGGAAAATAGTTGTGTCAGTGTTGAAAGAAGTGCCAAATATTCATTTACTGAAGGATCCATGAATGGAAATTTCAACAACAACAACAACAACAACAACAAAGCCTTTACTCCCAAACAAGGATCCATGAATGGGAATTTTCATGAAGAAAATCAGATTCTTCTATCTTCAAATCAAAAGGTTGAATTTAGCACTGAGCATCTTCCTGTTGGTGCAGCAACTAAGAAAATTGGAGCCGAAATGCAGGCTTCTGGTACATTTTTCTCGTCAGATTTGTTAATACTAACTTTCTATTATAACTTGGTATTGTTATTTTTAGTATTTAAAAGTTAACTATTTTGGATTTTAAAAGGAAGGACCTTGACATTATTACATCAAAATTAATGAAAATCAATCAGTAAAGGTAAAATGCTGTGTGAGGTCTTTGTAGAATTTGTCGCACCCATATTAACAGAAAATCAATTGATGCAGGCGAAGCAGTGTATGTGGATGACATCCCTTCACCGAGAGATTGTCTTTATGGTGCATTTATTTATAGTACAAAGCCTTTAGCCCACGTAAAGGATATCAGGACTTGTTCTTCGGGACAGAAAAATGTATATGTTGTATCTGCAAATGATATTCCAAAAGAGGGTAGTAATGTCGGAGCATACACCATCTTTGGATCAGAACCACTCTTTGCTGATCCTATTGCTGAATATGCCGGCCAGCCAATTGGTCTTGTGGTATCTTGTCTTGTGGAATTTTATATTTATTCTTTTAACATACTATTAAAAACAATATCATTATCCAAGTTCGAAAGGGGTATCTCTAAATCAAATGATGTTTGAAGTTTTTGAGATTTTTTTATGATTCCTGTTTTTCATGTTTTTAAAGAGAAATGTCAACTGCTTTTGCTGAATCTTACTTTTGGAGAAACATATAGCATATCACTTTTTATAGTTTACTATCCGAAAGTTTAGTCTGTTGCATCTATTTCAACGATTCAACCACTCAACAGAAATGCTACTTCGTAAAATAAGATTTTATGTTTCATGTCTCTAACCAAGCAAAGTTACTGTCAAATAGGTTGCACAGACACAGAAGTTGGCAAACATGGCAGCAGGGAATGCAGTTGTTAGCTACAGCACTGAGAACCTGGAAGCACCAATTTTAACATTGGAAGAAGCAGTACAAAGATCCAGTTATTTTGCAGTGCCTTCATTCCTATATCCTCAACAAATTGGTGATTTCTCCAAAGGAATGGAAGAAGCTGATCACAAAATTATATCATCTGAGGTATTGACATTTGTTTCAATAGCATCGGGTTGTTTCAAGTATTGGCAGGAATTTAGTTACATTGATTGGCTTAAAATTATTATTTATGTAGTAGGTTTGGTTATGAGTGTGCTCATATTTACATATATTTGGTTGAGTGTGCTTTTGTTTTAGATTATTGCATGTTTTGTTTAAGAACATTATGTCTCTGGATACATGTGTTATTTGCGAATTCAGTTTCTTTGATGGTATTATACATTATTTAACTGTGAAATGTTATGTCGGTATATTTTTTTCTCTTTTCCAGGTTACTCTTAGCTCTCAATACTGGTTTTACATGGAGATGCAGACTGCTCTGGCAGTACCTGATGAAGACAACTCCATGGTGGTTTACACTTCAAGTCAAACACCAGAGACTGCACAAACTGTGATAGCTACATGCATTGGTGTCCCCTGTAGTAATGTACGTGTTATTACTAGACGAGTTGGCGGAGGCTTTGGTGGAAAAGCTGTTAGAGCAATGCCTGTAAGTATCACAAACTAATGCCAAAGTTTTATCGCAGTTAACACCAAATCTTTCATTTTTTACTTGCAAAAAGTATAAAACACTACTCATGCACATTTAATACTTAGAATTCTTTAGGCCCCATTTGGTAGTTTCATTATTTGTTCCTGGAACAAGGAAGAAGATGGAAGTACTCAAGTGCATTTAACTGGTGTTTTCCCTTTGTGAAATTTGTATCTGGCAGGTGTTATTTGAATTTTTTATTGATTAATAAAAGGTCCCTTTGGTTTATTCAGTTTGGTATTTGTGGTGATGCAGGTGGCAGCTGCTTGTGCATTGGCTGCCCATAAATTGCATCGGCCTGTCAGGATTTACCTTGACCGAAAGACTGATATGGTAATATCAGGAGGCAGGCATCCCATGAAAGTGACCTATTCTGTCGGTTTCAAATCTGATGGTAAAATCACAGCCTTGCATCTAGACATCCTAATAAATGCTGGTGCGACCCAAGATATATCATTAATTATTCCTCATAACCTAGTTGGCCCTCTAAAAAAGTACAATTGGGGTGCCTTATCTTTTGACATAAAAGTTTGCAAAACCAACTTGTGTACAAAGTCAGCCATGCGGGCCCCAGGAGAGGTACAAGGGTCTTACATTGCTGAAGCTGTTATAGAGAGAGTGGCTTCATTTCTCTCACTTGATGTCAGTTTAATAAGAGAAAAGAATCTCCATAGCTATGAAAGTCTTTCATTGTTTTACAAAGGTATTGTAGAGGACCCATCTGACTATACTCTCCCTTCACTTATTTCAAAACTGGTTTCCGCCACCCAATATAGAGATCAAGTAGAGGTGATTCGAGGCTTCAATAGAAACAATATATGGACGAAACGTGGTATTTCTTGTGTACCAATAGTGCACTCTGTGATGCTGAGACCCACCCCTGGTAAGGTGTCAGTGCTTAATGATGGATCCGTTGTGGTTGAAGTAGGAGGGATTGAGTTGGGGCAAGGACTATGGACCAAAGTGAAGCAAATGGCTGCATTCGGTCTAGGCCAACTTGGATTTAATGGTGATGTTGGTCTTTTGGAAAAGATAAGAGTTATTCAAGCTGACACTCTGAGCATGATACAGGGGGGGTGGACTACTGGCAGTACCACATCAGAGTCTAGCTGTGAGGCTGTTAAGCTTTCTTGTGACATTCTTGTTGAAAGGTTGAAGCCAATTAAAGAAAGTTTGGAGACACAAAACAGCTCGCTTACATGGAATGATTTAATCAAACAGGTTTGAACAAAATTTGTGGCCATTAAGCCATCATATATTTGCATATAGGTCTCTCCCATACTGGAGTGCCAGGTTATTATGACCAAACTTTGGTAGCAATGTCCTTTTAGTTTTAGTTTTTATCTCTCTATTGATGTATTTTCTGTTTTATTAGTAAATTTCTATGACGGCACCACCGGTACTAGTTATGTCTAGACTTCAGTGCAATTGTTTTGCAATAGGGCACTATATCATCCAATAAAAGAAACCAAAAAGGAGAACATGGCATGCACCAGATAGTACGTTCGAACCATTGTACCCAGTAAACTCCTGCATTATTCCTTACTAGTAAGTTTTGGTATAAATAATGCAGTGTTGAGTTTGTTTTTGGAACTTACCGCCTAAATTTCTTCAACTTAGGCATCTATGGCAAATGTGAACTTATCTGCTAGTGCATATTGGGTCCCTTCTGTTGCTTCAATGTGCTATCTTAACTATGGGGCTGCAGTAAGCGAGGTATTTTATTCTTCACTCATACCCTTATAATTTGCAATTGAAGCTCAAATTTAAATTGGTATATATCAGCTTAACCTGTTAGTATTACCACCTAGTACTGTCATTTTGGTTTTTTTTGTGATTACATCTTTCTAAAATTATCATCCAAAGCTTTAAGCTTAATCTAGTGAAGTTAACAATCATAATCCCCCTATAGATTGATGTTTTACAGGATTTTTTATTTTGAAGTGGTAGGCAATTACATACTATTAATTTTGTTAAAATAAAATATTTACAATCGGACCACATCACATCATATCAATTGGTATTAATACAATTTTGTTCCCAAACCAATGTATTCCTATAAAGGTGTCTTTCGGCAATACATGGTGCTGGCACGCCACCGTTAAGTTGGAACTTCCTTACTGTTAGCACCAAATATGCTAGTCTTCTAATTAGGCACCAAATTCAACATAGAACTTTATTGAACTGTTGGTCATATAGTGGTGATGCAAATTGATTGAATTATATTTACCTCGACTTTTGTAGGTGGAGATTGATATTCTCACAGGTGCAACCACTATATTGTGGAGTGACCTTATCTATGATTGTGGTCAGAGCTTAAATCCTGCTATAGATTTGGGACAGGTCTGTTGTACTTGTAACAAAGTTTCTCTGATACTAAGTGAAAATATCAGGCCATTTTTTAAATATTTTTTAAAAACAGCTCTTTAGAGGTCATTATTTTAATATTAAATATGGCTGTTTTTAAAAAATATTTAAAAAAATATCTCAGAAGCTCCAAATATCACGAAATTTGATATTCTACAAGATTTCAATATGAAGAATTTATTGAGCAACTTAAATTAATGTTTCGAGCCCAAGAAAATATAATTTGGACCGTTTGCACTTCAACTCGAAGTCCAAACGCTTTCACAATAGTCTAACTATATATATATATCACAGTTGCTAATTTAAAATTGATTGCTCTCGCAGGTTGAAGGCGCCTTTATTCAAGGGATTGGTTACTTTATGTTAGAAGAATATATTATTAACTCAGATGGGATGCTTACTTCGGATGGTACCTGGACGTATAAGATTCCAACTGTTGACACAATACCAAAGCAGTTCAATGTGGAGTTGGTTAACAGTGGCCATCACAAAAACCGTGTGCTCTCTTCAAAAGGTAACTTGTCATTTAATTAAACCTTAAATATTCTTTGTGATATTTAGTTATCTGATCTTTTGGTCTAATTGGTATGTCAGTCTTAGATCTGTACTGATTCCACACAAAACAAATGATTATTTTATTTTATTTTATGTTACATTTGAAAGTGTTATTTTCTATATTTAAGGGAAATGTACAACTGTATCGGATTTTATGGACACAAACTAGTAGTAGAGGAATGCAGATCTATCTACCTGCACTGATATAAACTAGCCAGATTGCCGTTCTCAGTCTTGGTTGATTTGCTAATATTAGTATTTTTCAGCATCTGGAGAACCACCTCTACTTCTTGCATCATCTGTTCATAGTGCAACAAGAGATGCGATAAAAGCTGCAAGAGCACAGTTGTTCTCTCTGATGGGCTCCAAAGATTCACCTTTGGAATTTCAGTTGCCAGTTCCTGCAACCATGCCTGTGGTTAAGGAGTTGTGCGGTTTCGACCATGTTGAGAAGTACTTGGAGGCTCTGGCATAGAGCTGAAAAATTAACAACCATGCGGAAGGCTGATAAAGGCATTGCATGTACTTTTATGGATGTTGTAATTCAGACACAATCGTTGAATATTAAAAAAAATAATAAAATTGATGTGAATGTACACGAAAATAGAAGGTGAACTGCAAGTCTGCAACAAATGTATTCATCAGGGCAGTGTGCAACCAATTCCCGTTTAACCTTAGTACATGAATCAAAATAAAAGATAAAAGATAGAACAAATGTCTAATCAAATAGATTACGAATTATGGATAATATCAACATTCCAAGTCTTTAAGCTAGGTAGATAGATTTTTAAGAAATCAGGCAAAAACTATCTCAATTGTATTACTAGTAGTCTCAAAAGTGTCTTTGTAGCCCTGCACTCAGCTTCCTATTGCTCCCCCTGCTTTCACAGCTCAATCAATCTTGACTGAAGAAAAGAGGTAATGCACAAAAGTAAAAGACACGAGGAAACCAACTGTACCAGTAGACAACAAAATGGCAAGTGCCATGATCAGAGAATAACCCAGGTACAGTAATGCTGAGACAGGACCACTCAAACTTCTCAGGTCAAATATCAAATAATTTATCGAGTAAAGAAAAACGTAAAGTGCAACGGACCCTGATGCAAAGAATGACTTCCACCACCACCTCCAATCTTCTACACAGAGATGCATGTAAGTCAGAACCAAGGACACCTCTGCACAAACCGTTACCAGCAACAGAAGCACCACTAACAAAAATCCAAAGACGTAGTAAAACCTACCAAGCCAGATACTTGTCAGAATGAAGAACAATTCGATGAATAGCGTGCCAAAGGGGAGCGTACCGGCACCAAGTACTAGTAACCATGAAGGGTACTTCCTTTCTGGGATCTCTCTCGGTATCTGGTTGGTGCGCACTGGGTAGTCGATTGGATCAGCACGGGTACCCAGAAAGCCACCAACTAGGGTGAGCGGGACTGAAATACAGAACCAGAGTGCAAGCAGCGTGAAGAAGAGAGAAATTGGTAAGGCCCCTGTACTCTTACTTCCCCACAGAACGAAATTGAGACATGTTAGAATGAGAAAGGAGATGCCTGGGAAGAAACATGCAATATACCATGCCACTGAGCGCCACCCCTCAGATCCTCCTTTGATGGTACGCCAAACACGAACCCCTGCATAACCAGACACAATCCCCAAAAATAGGTACAAAACTATCATACCAGTCAGAAGCATACCCCTCGAGGCAGGCGACATAAACCCTAGTGCGGCAAAAACAATTGTAACCAGTGCCATCCCTAGAATTTGCACCCCATTTCCTACCATCACACAAAGAAGTGTTGAGTGCTCAGGTTCTCTAAATACATCACCCACCACCAATTTCCAACCCGACAACTCCTCTGTCATCTGTGCTTGTGCCTCTTTATCAAGCTCCTCGTATTTCGCAAGGTCTCTACGCACAGTACGTAGAAATATGACAAATACAATACTAGCCAAGAACAATATAACCATGACGGAATTCATGATAGATAGCCAATGTATTTTTGCGCCATTCATTTTCAGGTATGCATCCCACCGAGATGGCCATTTGATATCGCTTTTCACAAATTCTACATCGTAGGTAAAGCTTATCATTTCATTCTTATTTATTGGTTGGGACCTTCCTATCTCCACAGGACAATATACTGGGTCTATTTTTTCATACATGTTAAGCTTTGACAAATATCCGGAGTCTCGCTTAAAACTACAAGGAGTGACCTCAAAACCCACTATCTGATAACCTGACATTTTTTTCTTATCTGACTCAGAAATGACCCCAAGACCTTCCTCTCCTGTAGTAATGATCTCCACGTTGCTACCCTCATACTCGTGCACGAAGATTTTAAACCTCAAGTGATTAATTATATAATATTGATCAGTACCGCTTGGTGAATATCCAATAGGGTACCCAGTCCATTGTATAAATTGGCCATTTTGCTCGGTAAACCGCATGACAGGTAAGTTATCAAGCATCATGTTCACCTGGTATAAGTCATGGCTTCTGTCTTTCAGTACTTTGACATCTGACTCTGTAAGTGGCTTGGTTGTACAGAGGTACAATGACTCATTGACATTCACCGAAAATTTGTAGGGGGAATTGTCAATTTGGTCCCCCATCAAGAGCTCACCTAGATTCTCAGCGCTTTTTTTTATGCCATCTTGTGGTTGGCAAAAGGGAAGACTGTAATAAGAGAAAGGGAGCTCAGTTTCAATGGAAGTAAGAGAATTAATTTTCGCGAATATGGCCTCGCCTTGAGAGTATGTATGCATGTAGCTTCCAGGAAGATAGAAGGCATCGATTTTCGGAAAAATCAGGAAGAGAAAAGGTAACAAGTGAAGAATTACGGAGGTCAATGCCATTTTGAATTTCAGTGGAATTCAGGGTAAGATTGGAGTCTTTCTAAGGCCTATCTCGCCATAAATGGAACCTGAAATCAATAATAGATTTTAAAATTAACAAATATGACGATAATAAGAGAACATTTTGGCTGTGGAGGCTTAATGATCCTACCTGTATAGGTTGGTGGAAAAGTGTGTTACATATCAAATATACAGAAGTGAATAATAAGTCTGAATGATCCCTTCTTTAGAAATCTATACAAGAATTGAATAGGTGATCAAGATAAATAAAACTGTGCAGGTTGGCAATGGATTAAAACAAAGTTATGGTTAGATGTATGGCGTGATAATGTTCCTTTGAATATTGAATTTTCTGCTTTATATCAATAGCAATTAATAAAAACATTACTGTAACAGATGCAATATCCACATGATTAGGATCTATGAATTTTAGGAGGCAGCTTTCTCAAGTGCAAAGAGCACAGTTTGAGCAACTTCAGAGAAAGGTAGTTTCTACCCTTGATTTAAATGAAGATCAGGATATGGTGAGCTGACAAGGGCATTCATCAAGGAAGTTGAGAAATAAAGATATATATAATTGGCTTAGTGATGATTGGGTTCCAGATAAGTCCTTTGAGATTTTGTGGGAATTGAAAATCCTCAGAAAATAAAAAAATATTATTATTTATATTGATTTTCATTTCAGATTGGGTTTCATTTCTAGCCTACCCCAGTTTATTTGGATATAAAGGCTTTGTTGTTGTTGTTGTTGTTGGATATTACTCAAAGGAAAAACTCTAGTGAAAAGTAATTTGGTTAGTAAGGGTTGGTAAGGGAGTCTAGTTGCCTGTACTGTTCTCAATTTGAGACAATTACTCACCTTTTCTTTTCATGTCAACATACTAGAGGACTGTGGAGATGGGTACTAGATACTTCTCATATTTTCTCATGTCCAGAAAGTTTCATTGATTTGTATAGATGGAGATGCACATTAGATAAGAGTACTGGTATTTTATTTGATCATGTGCTGCCACTCTTTGGCTAGAGTGGTTGGATAGGAATAAAAGGTGTTTTCAAGGCAGTCCTTTAACCAGTATTACTGACTTCATAGCTAATATCAACATAATGTTAAATATTGGTCAGAGATGTGGGATAAAAAACTGCAGGAACAGCTTGAGGCTTGGAAAGGATACAGAGGCTCAAGAGCAAGGCATGACTCTGGACATAGGATCGAACAGCTGGATCAAAGGATAGAGTCTGGTGGGCTAGAAGATCAGGCTCTGATGAAGATGCGTGATACAAGCTATCTAGAATTTGTGTTTGTTATTTTAATAAGTGTTTTTCTGCTTAATGTTTTAGTAGGCAGATGTGAAATAATGAGTTTTTTTTTTTTTTGTTTTGCTGTTGGGAAAACAGGATTTTTGTTGTTTTGTGGGATAATAATGGATTTAGTAAATGGAGGGATATATGGGATTAAGGCATTAGTGTCTAGAACAGGATACTGATGCCAACATAGATGTTGTAAAACTTGCTTTCTTTTTTTCTTCCGGAAAAATGAAGTGGTGACTTGTGAGGATCTCCTCACTTGTTTCAAAAAAATTTAATAATAATAATAAGAGAACATTTAGAAGAGAAAAGAAACTGTGCGAATTATTTTGAAAATAAACTGTTTCAGATATGGTGAATAATGGTGGCAATTTTTAAAATGACAATTTAGCATGTCATTGTGCCGCATGCAATCTAAATTGTTTCATTACACATAAATCTCATTGAAAATTTGTTCTACCTTGGATTTATAAACGGACATTAAAAAGATAAAAAAAAAAGATTCGGACTGAATCACGAGGATATATATTAGGCGATTAAGTTATCATTTGATAAACAAACAATCACAAATGTGCAAATACAACAAATTCATGAGATCCGAATACTAAAACCTATTCAAAACGAAAAAAAACCGGAAGATCTAGATCATATATTTCCGACAATAAAACGCATAATACAATGCTAGAGAAAGAGACGATGCTATTTCTCGAAAAAGTTATTACCTTTCGTGCAGAGAAGAGAGCGCCTCGATCTTGATTACGTTTCTCAGATATTTTTCGTTTCTTTCTTTTTCGTTTATTTGGGAGATCTGAAATGTGCGTCGGTTGGTTGGAGGAGATGGAGAGCGCGAGTTCTTTCTCTTTATTTTTTACCTCTAATAACAGAAAATTGAATTTTCAGAGGTGTTGATCCAAAATTGATACCAATCGTTGGATTCTAATCTGTCGTAGGATACCAATCGTTGAATTCTAATCTCCGTTACTCGCGCAAGCGCGTTCGTTAAGGGTGCTCCAGCCACAAAAGACAAAAAATGAGGGAAAGAAGAGAACGAAAGAAAAATTATTAGAGCATCTGCATTATTAATTGTTTACAATTGCTTATTTTATGTGCCATTTGTTATTTCAATTGTTGAGTTGCAAATAAATTGTTAATTAAGCAAATTGTTTATTAAGAAATTGTTGCTTAAGTGACAACTTGCAAAACGATTGGACACTATTTTTTTTTCTTTCTCTTTAATTTACAATTATTAACGAATTGCTGAGATGGGGCGTTTAGCAATTAAGAAAATTCATAAATTGCTAAAAGTGATGACGTGACTGTTTAGCAATTAAAATTAATTGCACCAATATAGATGCTCTTAGAGCATCATTGGTAACTGCTTAGCAATTGTTTATGATGATATGTCAATTGCTTTTGTAATTATTGAGTTGCATGTCTATTGCTTATTTAGCAAATTTGTTTATTAAGCAATTATTGCTTAATTGGCGCATTGTCAAAATGATTGGACCAAATTTGTTTTCTCAATTTTTTTTACTCAATGCATAGAATTGTTAGGATGGAGTGTTAGCAATTTATAATCCTCCTCTAAATTAAACTGTCTCAAGCACAACTGATTTTCTTTTTTAGAGGGTGAAGAGGATAATGTTGACAATAAAGAGAATGAGTTTGAATCAACTAAAAAATATCTGAGTGAAAATGAGATGCTGAAATTAAAGATGAATGAATATATAATGGAAAAATGAGAGAAAAGTAAACAACAAGATTTGAACAATATAATTCGAGAACAACTCTCGAACGAATTGTGTTAATTTTGAATTTGATTTGATACTAATTCGAACGAACTCGTAGTACAGACTAATGCTTCACATCATATCTCCAATTTTAAAATTCCAACGACCGATCCGAACCGTTGAACATGATCTACATATTGAAATCTACTTGGGGATTGAATTTTACATTTTTTGGAATTTTTTTGCTATTTTTTAGAGAGGTAGAAAAATTGCAACTTTTGTTGGTCCAGAAACCATTGGATTAGCAACTTTTCTACCTCTTTAAAAAAATAGCAAAAAATTTCAAAAAATTGTAAAATTCAATCTCCAAGTAGATTTCAATATGTAGATCATGTTCAACGGTTCGGATCGGTCGTTGGAATTTTCAAATTGGATATAACAAATGTGGAGCACGAGGAGTTTGGTGCTCCATGGAGCACCCTAGCCTTTCTCTCTCTCTCTCTCTCTCTATATATATATATATATATATATATAGCAAGGCTAAAATAATATGCACAGTACCACCTTCTGTACTATGCAACTGTGCATTTTTAATTTATCCAATAAAGTGAGATTTAAGTTACTCAATAAATTCTTCATATCAAAATCTTGTAAGAAATCAGATTTCGTGATTTTTAGAGATTTTTTGCTATTTTTAAAATATTTTAGAAAAACGGCTCAGAAATTGCACTTTTGTAGTATTAAATCTGGGTTGTTTTGAAAAAATATTTAAAAAATAGCTAGAAAGCTCCTAAAATCACGAAATTTGATTTACTACAATATTTTGATATAAAGAATTTATTGAGCAACTTAAATCTCTATTTATTGAACTATATGTATATGCATAGTACGAAAGGTGGTGTACTATACATATTATTGTAGCCTTGCTATATATATATATATATATATATATATAGAATTCGGCTAACGTACTAACGTTAGCAAAACCAAAACCGTGCTAACGAATGCTTTTTTCGAATTCCAAATCACAAACGGCCGATTCGAACCGTTGAAATTGTTGTCCATACTAAAACCTACGTAGGGACCAAATTTTGCATTTTTCGATTTTTTTTACTATTTTATCCGAGGCATTGAAAATGAATTAATCTAACGATTCAGAAAAACTTCCAATTTCAACACATTCTTAAATGTCTCGGATAAAATAGTAAAAAAATTCAAAAAAAATGTAAAATTTGGTCCCTACGTAGGTTTTAGTATGGACAACAATTTCAATGGTTCGGATCGGCCGTTTGTGATTTGGAATTCGAAAAAAGCATCTGTTAGCACGGTTTTGGTTTTGCTAACGTTAGTACGTTAGTCGGATTATATATATATATATATATATATATATATATATATATAGAGAGAGAGAGAGAGGCTAGGATGCACCATGGAGCACTAAACCCCTAATTCTCCACACCATATCTCCAATTTAAAAATTCTAACGATCGATCCGAATCATTGAACATGATCTAAATATTGAAATCTTCTTGGATATTGAATTTTACATTTTTTTATTTTTTTTTGCTATTTTTTAGAGAGGTAAGAAATTTGCAACTTTTGTTGGTCTAGAAACCGTTTGATTAACAACTTTTATACCTCTTTAAAATAATAGCAAAAAAATTCAAAAAACTGTAAAATTCAATCTCCAAGTAGATTTCAATATGTAGATCATGTTCAACGGTTAGGATCGGTCGTTGGAATTTCAAATTCGATATAACGGATGTGGAGCACGAGCGATTTGGTGCTCCATGGAGCACCCTAGCCTTTTTTTCTCTCTCTCTCTCTCTCTCTATATATATATATATATATGAGTTAGACTATCGAGAAAACGTTTGCAATTCAGGTTGAAGTGCAAACAGTGTCAATTATATTTTCTTGAGCTCGAAATATTGATTCAAGTTGCTTAATAAATTCTTCATATTGAGATCTTGTAGGAAATCAAATTTCTTGATTTTTAGATCTTCTGATATATTTCTTAAATATTTTTTAAAAACAACCATATTTAATATTAAAATAATGACCTCTTCAGGACTGCTTTTAAAAAATATTTAAAAAAAGATTTGCAAACTCCAAAAATTATGAAATTTGATTTCCTACAAGATTTTAATATGAAAAATTTATTGAGCAACTTAAATCAATGTTTCGAGCCAAAAAAATATAATTTGGACTGTTTGCACTTCAACCCGAAGTGCAAACATTTTCACAATAGCCTAACTATATATATATATAGTCAATATGATGTGACGATTTAGTTCACGAACAGTTTGAATGAACCGACTTTAGTTTGAGTTTGATTTAAAATCATTTCGGATTAGTTTGATTCGATTTGAAATTATCTTCGAACTAAAATCGAACGGACTAATTTCGAACTTTTTGTGAAAAATACGAATTTTTAACGTCGCTTCATTCGATAAGATAAGGCTTCTCTTCCTCTCATTTGTGGGAATTGTATTCTCTGACCCGCTTTTTTATCGGTGCTCTCTGCACTCGTTTAATCTGGATCATCCGATCAGATCTAAACGGCTGACCGCCAGTTATAAACGAGTAAAGAGAGCACCAGTTTTACGGGTGCAGAGGATATTGTTTCCTCGCTCGCGCGGTTCCCCCCAAATTCTCCATTTACACATCTTCGGTGGTGTCGTTTCTGCTTCCACCTAGCTCGTCAGATTCCCCCAGATGTTGCTGTCGCGCTGGGACAGAAAAGAAATTTGGCGTTCAACAGCGAAATCGTTCGGTCTAAGAAAAATTTCAATTTTGGGCTGCAATAAGCGAGGTTTCTTTTCCTTCACTCATATTGTAGAAAGCAATAACAACCAAGAAATGGACACCTCCATTCAGCAAGAAATGGAGAGGATTACACAACCAAATAACTGAATTGTAACAAACTCTTCAGCTCAATACTGTTCAGCTCAATACTGTTCATTTCTTGATGTATCTACGATTAATATAAATAGTCATCTATAAATACGATGAATCAATGGAAGAGAATACTATTTTGTTTCAATCTTGCTTCTCTTCAATCTCTCTTCTTCTCAAACTCTTTCATGGTATTTGAGCCAAATAGGACAAACACTATCTTCCTTCAATAAGCTTCTCTACTCGTCAACAATGGCGGTAGCTCAACCAATCTAGTTCAATCATCAAATTAACACCATTCTCAATCACAATAACTATTTACTGTGGAAATCACAGATTCTTACAATTCTGAGAGGACATGGTCTCATTATGTTCATAGATGGCTCTAAAGATCATCCTTCTAAAACAATCAACTCAATTGATGGCAATACGACAGAAAATCTTGAGTTTAGCAAATGGCATCAACAAGACCAGTTGATTCTTGCCTGGATCTTTAACTCGTTGTCTCCACAAATTCTTGCTTAGATGATCAATTGTGAGACTTCGAAGCAATTATGGTCTGACATTCATCAGATGCACACATCTCAATCCATGGCACGAGTTTTGGAGCTCAAATTGAAGCTTCAAACATCTAAGAAGGGAGGATCTTCCTATGATCAGTACCTTCAACATATGCAAGGACTTGCAGATCGACTTCGAAGTATTGGATCTGACATATCAGATCAAGATCTGGTATTGTACACTCTTCAAGGTCTGGGAACTGAGTTTGATAGTTTTGTAACAGCAATTTTTCTTAGATATGGACCAGTTACCATGTCAGAACTCAAAAGACTTCTCTTTTCTCATGAGGCACGACAACATGTCAATATGTCTTCTGTCTCAACTGCTATGGCGCACTTAACTGTACAAAACACAGATACAATCTCATCAGGTGCTGATTCTCAACACAATACAATTCTTTATGCTGGCAATAGAACTGGTCATAACGTTCTCAATTTTACACCTCATAGCAATACATCTTATCCTGGTCAGTTTAAGAACCAAAACAGCTATCCTAAGAGAGGGATAGGTAGATATAGAGGAAGAGGAAGAGGAAGAAACAACTTATACTCTTCTGATACACTTTAGTGTCAAATATGTTAGAAATGGAGACACACAACAAACAAATGTTATCATTGATTTGATATATCCTATACCGCTCAAGCATCTTCCTCAGCACCATCACCACAAGCTCTGTGCCTACTGCTGACTGGTTCCTTGACTCTGGAGCCACTACACATGTCACCAATGACAAAAACAATCTCTCATCCAGCAGGATATACTCAGGCACTGATCTTGTTCACATGGGAAATGGTACAGATTTGCCAATCTCTCATATTGGATCTTCTACTATTTCTTCTCTTGGTAAACCTGTCAAGCTAAACAACATCCTCTATGTTCTAGATATCACAAAGAATCTACTTAGCATCTCCCAATTACTCAAAGACAATAATGTTATGGTAGAATTCACTAATTCACATTGTTTTGTAAAGGATCAAGTAACACACCAAGTCTTTCTTCATGGGCACATCCATGATGGCCTTTACAGGCTCCAATCAACCTTTAGGCAACATCATGTCTTGCATACTAGTGTACCTTCATTTGATGTCTGGCACAACAGACTTATGCATTGCTCCTCTTCAGTTCTCTCTACTATCTCCAAGAATCACAAGATTAACACCTTTTCTAGCTCCACTTCCTTCTGCTCAAGCTTCTCTAAAGCCAAAGCACACAAACTACCCTTCTTACCTGCCAAGAATAAGGCAACATCACCTCTTGAGATTGTGCACACTGATGTCTGGGGTCCTGCTCCAGTCACCTCCAAAAATGAAAATAAATACTATGTACACTTCATAGACCAGTTCTCTAGGTTTGGATGGTTATATTGTTGCTCTTGTAAATCAGATGTACCTAAGATTTTTGCTCAATTCAAGCTTAAAGTGGAGAATTTACTTTCATGCAAAATTAAAAACCATGCAATGTGACGGTGGTACAGAATTTTCACCTATCAGAACTCAATTTCCAAAAATTCAATTTTAGATATCATGTTCATATACACCTGAGCAAAATGGACTTGCTGAAAGAAAGCACAAGCATGTAGTTGAGTTAAGTTTGGTTGCTATGTATCATGCAAGCATTCCTCTTGAGTATTAGGACTTGATCTTTGAAAGTGCCTTATTTATAATCAATAGACTACCCTTAGTACCAACTGGAATTGTTTCTCCATTTGAATTGCTTTTCAAACAATCACCTGATTACAAGTTCCTCAAAATCATAGGATGTGAGTGCTTTTCCTTACTTAGACCATATACTCATCATAAACTAGAACTAAGATCTTTGGCATGTGTCTTCATGGGATACTCACTCTTACACAAAGGCTACAGGTGTCTTCATGTGTCATTAAATCGAATGTACGTATCTAGACATGTACAGTAATGAAAGTAAATTCCCCTTTGCTCAAAACAAATTCTTCTCCAGTGAAATCTCACAACCTCTACACAGTTCCACTTTGACAATTTTACCCTTCTCTAGTGGTACTACTACATCTACCCAACCAATACAACATTCTACTCCTCATGCACCTTCTCATACACCTTCTCCACTCAATACAACATCATCAACTCATCATTCTTCCTCTCTTCCCTCATCCTCCAGTCATCACATGATTACTTGAACAAGAACAAATCGTATCAGACCTAAACATTTCCCAAATCATCAATTGTACCAACTGACAACAGAATCATCAAAGAACTCCTCAATTGACATTGAGCCCACCTGCTTCACATAGGCTGTTAGACACAACTCATGGATGATGACTATGGCTCAAGAACTTGATGCCTTAGCTCATAACAACACCTGTGTTCTAGTCCCTCCACCTGACAATACCAATATAGTTGGGTGTAAATGATTTTTCAAATTGAAAAGAAACTCAGATGGCTCTATAGCTAGATACAAAGCTAGATTGGTAGCAAAAGGATATACACAAGAGGAAGGATTAGATTACTTTGAAATATTTTCTCCAATAGTCAAGCCCACTACTATCAGAGTTGTACTCACTATTGTCATGTCCAAACAATGGCCTCTTCACCAACTTGATGTGAATAATGTTTTTCTTCATGGAGACTTGCAAGAAGTCATTTACATGTAGCAACCACCAAGGTTTGTAGACGCTCATTATTCTGATCATGTTTGCCTACTTAAGAAGACTCTTTATGGATTAAAACAGACACCTAGAGCCTGGTTCACTTAGAGCCTGGTTCACTAAGCTGAAACATTCCTTTTACATCACAAATTCACTTGCTCCCAGGCAGATCCATCTTTATTCATACTTCAAAATAATGATTAGATCATCTATCTCCTTGTTTATGTTGATGACATCATCATCACAGGAAGCAACTCCAACTTGGTTCAAAGTCTACTGCAAGCTCTTAAAAAAAAACTTCTCAATAAAAGATCTAGGATCATTGCATCGCTTCCTGGATCTTAAAGTCACAACTTCCTCATCAAGTATCTTGCTGACTCAAACTCAGTACCTAAAATGTATCCTTAACAGGACTAATATGCTTCAAGAAAAACCATGCAAGACACCTCTGGCTAGTGGCACTCAATTATCCAAAACTGATGGATCTCCTCTTCAAGATGTCACACTGTACAAGTCCACAGTTGGTACTCTACAATATGCAACTGTCACTAGACCTGATCTAACATTTGCAGTCAACAAAGTTTCACAATTTATGGCACAACCAACTGAAACACACTGGCAGGCAGTCAAGAGAATTCTTAGGTACATTGCTGGTACATTAGACTATGGGCTCAAAATGGAACCTTCCATCTCCTTATGTCTCAATACATATAGTGACTCAGATTGGGTAGGATGTCCTGATGATAGAAAGTCAACATCTGGTTATGCAGTTTATTTGGGTCCAAATTTGGTATCCTGGTCTTCCAAGAAGCAGCATACAGTGTCTAGATCCTCCACAGAAGCTGAATACATGAGCCTTGCAACAGTCACAGCTGAAATAATGTGGCTACAATCTTTACTCAAAGAACTGGGTCATATCTCTCCTCAATTACCAGTTTTATGGTGTGACAACCTAGGTGCAACATTTCTAGCATCTAACCCCATCTTCCATGTCAGAACAAAACATATTGAATTGGATTTTCACTTTGTTAGAGAGAAAGTAGCTGCCAAACAATTATCAGTACTATTCATGTGCCCTGCTGATCAGATAGCTGATGTTTTCAACCAAAGTCTGCCTACTACTCGTTTTCAGATGCTTCGAGACAAGCTCACTGTGTTGAGCTTGAGGGGGCTATAGAAAGCAATAACAGTCAAGAAATGGACACCTCCATTCAGCAAGAAATGGAGAGGACTACACAACCAAATAACTGAATTGTAACAAACTCTTCAGCTCAATACTGTTCAGCTCTTGATTTGATTTCTTGATGTATCTATGATTAATATAAATAGCCATCTATAAATACGATGAATCAATGGAAGAGAATACTATTCTGTTTCAATCTTGCTTCTCTTCAATCTCTCTTCTCCTCAAACTCTTTCACATACCCTTCATTTGCAATTGAGGTTCAAATTTAAATTGGTATTTCACCAGCTTAACCTGTTTAGTATTACCACCTAGTACTGTCATTTTGGTTTGTTTAGTGATGGCATCTGTCTGAAATTATCGTCTAAAGCTTTAAGCCTAATCTAGCAAAGTTAACAGCCATAATCACCGTATAGATAAATGTTTCAAAAGCTTTTTTATTTTTATTTTGATGTGGTAGCTACTATTAATTTTATTAAAATAAAAGAAAATATTTACTATCTGACAATATCACATCATATCAATTGGTATTAAAAATTTCATATACAATTTTGTTACCAAGCCAAAGTATTCCTATAATGGTGTCCTTCAGCAATGCATGGTGCTGGCGCGCCACCGTAAAATTCAAGTTCCTTGCTGTTAGCGCCGAATATGTTAATCTTCTCATTAGCACCAAATGCAACATAGAAATCTTATTGCTTGTTGGTCACATGGTGGTGATGCAAATTGATTGAACTATATTTACCTCAATATTTGTAGGTGGAGATTGATATTCTCACAGGTGCGACCATTATATTCCAGAATGACCTTATCTATGCTTGTGGTCAGAGCTTAAATCCTGCTATAAATTTGGGACAGGTCTGTTGTTCTTGTAACAAAGTTTCTCTAATACCAAGTGAAAAGATCAGTAAAAGCTGTTATTTTTGTTTTTTTGTCACAGTTGCTAATTTAAACACAAGCATTGAAGTATTGAATACTAAAAAAAACATCGATGTGAAAGTACGCGAAAAATAGAAGGTGAACTGCAACAGATGCAAGTTCTTTTTGTTTTTCGGTTTTAAGCTACTACTGGTACTAGAGTAATAATAATTTCCACAGGCCACCTTTTATCCTTGGTGTCTTGGACAATTAACATTTTAGTATCTAATAGCTGACCTCAACTCATCCACATTACACGAAATTGTAAATTAATGCCATAAATCACGACTCCTCCAAGGACCTATCAAGAAAGTCATCATAAATCATATTGCAATAACCAAGTAAGAAAGTCGGCACCAGTAAAACATAACTGAGTTTATTACAAGCAACCTGGTAAAAACGGCTCGCTCCTCAACAAAGCTAAAAGAGAACCCAACAAAAAACAAATACAGTACATAAACGACCACAGTAAGTATACAAAACAGCTGTTTGGTATTAAAGAGTCCTTTGTACCAGAGATCATTATTTCACAAAATCAATCAAGCAACGTGCTTGTCTTTGGCAATTGTTTCCTCTTTCTGTTGCACCTCTTCTTCTTTGGGTTTTTCTCCCTCTTTATGTTTCAATTCTTCTTTGGATTTTACTTCCTCTTTCTGTCGCAATTCTTCAATCTGTTTTAGTATATCTTCCTTCTTTACCAGCAGCTCCTCAATTTTTCCATTGATCTTTCCTAATTTTGTCTGCAATGTGCTCACATCTTTGGTTTTCTCTTTCTCTTTTCCATCTTTGTCTTTGCTCTTTTCCTTCTTCTCTTTCTCCTTTTTTTTGCCCTTCTCATCCGTGTCATTTTCTCTCTCTTTTTTCTTATCTTTCTTTTTCTCATCTTTCTTGTTCTCACCCCCCTCATTTTCTTCGTCTTTCTTCTTCTTTTCTTTCTTCTCATCTTCTGATATCACTTCCTTTTCCTTCTCTTTCTTCTTTCCCTTCCCATTTTCTGATTTGTCCTTTTTCTTCTCTTTCTTTTTCTCATCTTTTTCATTCTCATCCTCGGTCTTTTCTTTGTCTTTCTTCTTTTCTTTCTTCCCATCCTCTGATTTCACTTCCTTTTCCTTCTCTTTCTTCTTCTCCTTCTTTGGTGTTCCTTCTTTCTCATCTTTTTCCTTCTCCTTCTCATCAAACTTGATCTTCTCTTTTTCCAATGCTTTAGTGTGAATTTCAATCTCTACCACTTTCTTCTTGTCTGCCGCATCTGAAACCTTTTCAGTATCCTTGACTTTTAGATGCAGTTCCTCTTTAGTCTTTGTTTTGGTCTCCTCTTTGAGTTTGCTTTCTTCCTCCATTTATAACCTAATACAGGTTCCAACAAAATATTACCCCCTCAGTTCACCAATATCTATAACCCCAATTAAAAAAAATTCAAAAGACGTAAATCCTATAGGCCTTTCTAGTGCACTATGTAAGAAAAACACCATTCTGCTTCTGGTACAAATTCCATATTTTAAGGACCAAAAGGACATTCCAACCAATCTAATTATCAAAGTTTTATAGGAAGTAAATTGTATCTATTTAAATCCCAATACTGGTATGACCTAGTAAATTGGGGTTTATCCGGGCCAATGTTACAAGCAAGTATGCATTATTGTTCACAGCAATCAATTCATTGACACTATAGTATGCACCTATCCACCGGTATGGCCGGCGTCTTTGATCACATTTTTTTTTTCCCTTTTTGTTTCTTTTATACAGTATCAGTGAATTTGGTAAATTCTCCAAATTATGAAGTAAATCATATGCTTATTTTTCCATAAACAGCATAATTATATTTCAATGTTTGTATACTTCGTTTTTGTTAAGAAAATGAAGTGGTGGGCGCTTCCCACTTGTTTCAAAAAAAAAATAATAATAATAATTTTATTTCAATAAAAATATGACGTTTTTCTTTTCAGCTCGATCAATGATCATCATATGAGACTATCAGCATCGAAGAAGAAGAAGAAGGTTATATGAGCTGACTTCTATCAAGTCCAGGATGCAAATAGAAGCTTTAGAGAAAGAGAATCTTATACAAAACAATGAACAAAACTATTGAAAAAAAATTGATTGATGTCATGCGATCTGAACATTGAACAAAACAATCCGGAGCCTAACAGAGATTTA
Source organism: Eleocharis quinqueflora (assembly GCA_964058865.1). Lineage (NCBI taxonomy): Eukaryota > Viridiplantae > Streptophyta > Magnoliopsida > Poales > Cyperaceae > Eleocharis > Eleocharis quinqueflora. The sequence goes on from CAXKVX010000500.1 coordinate 110,478, forward strand.
ACAATTGGAGCTCAGGAAAAGACAGAAGGAACCTCCTATACAAAAATCCTCTTGGAAATTTGGAAATCAGTAAAACAAAAATGTCCCGCAAATCTAATTGCTAGTATATTCAACAAGATCTCTATAATATGGGACAGAAAGAAAGAGGAAAATGTCGCACCTTTCAATTAACGCGAGATCTAATCCGGCCAATAATTCCTGGAAATGTCAAATGTAGATCCTGTATTTTCGACTAGAGCGATCGCCTTAATTAGTGTATATATAGAAAAGGAGATCTCACCTGAGGTAAGGAGAAAAAGGTCGGAGGCTACTTCGAGATGAAGAAAGGTAAAGCGACAAATTGATGACTATAACTGGAGCGCCACGTTAGTATTTCTTCACACCTGCTACGGACGCAAAAAAATATTCGTAGCTCGTCGTGTCTCGTTCGTATTCGATTTGTCAAAAATTCGTTATGAATTCATTTGTTATTAGCTCAAATTGTTAATGATACGAGCTGATCAGTTTATTAAGTTAACTCTGTCCAACTCGACTCGTTAACGAAACACACATGTTATATAAAATTAAATGATATATTTAATATTTAACTTCAATAATTGAGTACAAGTTGTACAATATTAATTAACATATAGTCTAAAAGTGTTAAAAATATTCGTATATCATGACGTGGTTGACTCGTCAAAAATTCATAACGAACTTGCTCGTAGTGAACTCGTTCGTTACCAACTCATTTGTTAAGTAACAAACTGATTTTGAACTTTACTCAACTCGTTAGTATTCGACTGCACTCCTAGCTGAACGAATGTCAATTGCTGAAAGAGCCCACCTGTCAGCTGTAAACGCAGTATAAACAACAAACCGTCGTTGTCCTCTAAATTGCCTGAATTTGTTTGAATCGAATTCTGTTGTCAATTATAAGAAAATTAATAGGTGGTAATATTCTTACATATGCAAACGTAAAAAAATTAATAGCTCAACTCATATTTATCGCGTCGAGTTTAATTTGTGATCGGAGAAACAAACAATTTAAAATTGAATCTTACGTAAATTCGTGATAAAATTAAGACATAAGTTATAGATAATGTTAAATTTGAGATGCACATTCTTCTGACTGCAAATCAGACTCGACACGATGAAAATATACTCGAATATCTACAGCTCGATGGCTTGTGACGTTAAAAAAAACTAATTACAGTCCTGACGAGTATAACCGAAGTTGCTACAAAAAATATTAAGTACAATTAGCATTTTATAGGTAATTTTTGTAATGATGTGCATCATATGTTATGCACATTACATATGGTTTTGCAAATTGTCAAAATGAGAAGTTTGTTGGATTAAACTCATATCTTGTTTGACAATTTGCAAAACAAATCAGTACTAACCTTGCACAATTGAGTTTTGTTGAGATGCAGGTTAACACAAGTACACAATAGTGATGTAAAGACTCAAATATGCATACATAAGTCAAGACATGCTCAAGACATCAAGAGCAACCGGATTAGGTAATTTTAGAGTCATGTGTTACCATAATGCATGCTCAACTCGTCACAACGGGTTTAAGAGGAGAAGAGATTGAGCAGAGAGGATTTTTTCAAAGTCATGCATTGTTGTAACACAACGGGTTCCCCAACCCGTCATAACGGGTCCCCAACCCATCGCAATGGGCTACTACTCAAGATGGCCCAAAAGTCAGTGAAAGAAGCACAGAAGGACATTTTTGGAAATGTGCCAGCTCGTTATAAGAGGTTCTATAACGCGTTGTATAATTCTGTAATGCAAGAGGCCAAAATCAAACCTTCAAGACTTCAAGATGTGCTCAGCATATATATACATTGGGGATGGAGACCTGAAAGTGATCTGAACCCCCCAAGCTTTCAAGCATTCAATTGAGCACGAGAAAGAGCATTAGAGCATTCTCCTACAATTATCTAACCTGAGAGACTTAGGATAACTACAATTACCTAATTATCGATTGGAGAACATTCTTTTTTGCTAGTTTTTAGATTTTGGTGCACTACATCTGTGTTGTCAAGTAGTGCATTTCCGTCCTTGATTGTGTAGTTAATCGGACCTTTTGCCTTGTAGAGTGGTGTAGCCTCTTGCATAGGTTTAGAAACCTATGATTGGTTTTCTTATTAAGAAGAAATCAAAGATATGTTTCTCAATTGTAAAGAATACTTATTGCTTAGTGGAATCGGTCCTGAAAGGAAGTTTTGGTTCCGGAAGTCTCGTGGATGTAAGTCTAGTTTGTTTGTAAGTCGAACCACGTTATATTGTGTGTTCTTGTGTTCTCTTGATCTTGTTAGAATTAGAGTTGGGGCTTAAAGCACAAGACTAAGGTCAATTGGGCAAAGTCATTTTCAATCAATAATTCCAAATTAAAGCTTTTAGACATTAATCACCTAGTCAAGAGTTAAAGCATGCAAGTTCTAAAAGTAATAGAGCAAATCACAAATCAACAAAGAGCAAAGTAATAAAGACTGAGAACAAGAGAGAGAAAGCAAAAGCAATCAAGAGAACAAAGAGAACACACGATGTAATGTGGTTCGACCTATCAATAAACTAGGCCTACGTTCATGGATATCTCGGAACCAAATTGACTAGTGCAATGGAACATGATGGTGACATCGAGATGGGTGACGCATAGTTTGTGCACCGGCCATTTTTATCTTCTTTTCTTTATCTTTCTAGTGTCTTTCTTTCCGATTGTTATGCTTTCTAGGTCACTTGAATAATTTATGCTTTGAACTTTAGGGTAGAGGACTTGGCGATAAGACGTGCTTTATATTTTTCAACATTTCCTTTAGAATCTCTTTTGGTTTCAAAAATCCACTTACAACCAATGATTTTCTTGTCCTTAGGCAACATAACAATATCCCACACATTATTGTCATTCATTGATTTCATCTCTTCATTCATGGCATCTATCCACTTTTGAGAGTAGAGTTTTTCATAGCTTGTTTGATATCTTTTGGATCATTTTCAAACATGCTTATGTCAAACTCATGTTCTTGAAGATAAGAAAATCTTCCATTATATCTGTTCTCTCTAGTGGATATTCTTATTTGTACTGGTTCTTCATTTTCTTGAGGAACAGGTTCATGAACATCGTTACCAACATCCAGATCTCCCACAGGCGTAGGGCCATTGGCATCGTCCATGATAATGTCGTTACTTGGGATAGATTCGAGTCCATTTGTGTTCACGGTATCCTGCGAAATTTGAGTAGGGAGTGTAGTTTGCCTATTAACATGAGATGCATTTTCAAGATTCACGGGTATCGGAATAGTGACAATACCCGAACGGAGGTCCGAAGTGTCATTTATTCATTTCTTCCTCGAAAATGCCATCCATGGTCGTATCCCCCACCCCCACAAACTCATTATCCTCGAAAAATTTCGGATTTCCTGACTCAAATATTGTATGTTCTGTTCGATTATATAATTTATACCCTCTAGACCTCTCAGGATATCCAATAAAATAACAATTAACAGTTCTTTCATCCAGTTTCTTTTCTGTCGGCCCATAAGGCCTTGCTTCTGCTGGACATCCCCAAATCCGAATGTGATTTAGGTTGGGCTTGCGCCCGAACCAAATCTCATATGGGATTTTGTTAGTTGCTTTAGTTGGAACACTGTTGAGTATATGAGCTGCAGTATTTAAGGCTTTTCCTCACAAACTTTCTGGCAGATTTGTACGAGTAATCATACTTCTCACCATGTCTTTTAGAGTGCGATTGCGCCTTTCAACAACACCATTCATTGCAGAGGAGCCTGGCAATGTATATTGCGCCTTTCAACAACACCATCATATATGCCCTAGTATTCACCATCACGATCAGACCTGACAGCTTTAATGCGTTTGTTAAGTTGTAACTCAACTTTCACTTTAAAACTTTGGAACACGTCTAATGCTTTAGCATTTTCTTTAATTAAGTAGATGTGTTGATATCTTGAATGATCATCTATGAATATGGTAAAATGCCAGTGACTGTTTCTTGTAGCCTTTGGAAAAGGACCACAGATACTGGTATGTGTCAATTCTAAGAGATCATTACACCTTTTGGCATCATACTTGCACTTATTATTTTGTTTTCCCTTTATACAACTTACATATTCTTTGAAATTTGTAAAATCTAAAGGTTTGAGAATATCATTAGACACATGTCGTTCGATTCTTGCGTACGTAATATGCCTGTTGCGATGCTCTCAAGCTACATCCACCTGGTGATCATCAGCCCGACACTCATCACTCCCGACAAATACATGTAATATTAAATACGCATCTATCTATAGATAACTAATAAGCTATACGATCCGTATATTAGATCTTACGTGCAAGATGAGATGCAGATGGCATGCAATGCAGGTAAGTCTCATTTAGTTGGTTCAGTTTACCATTATGCAATATGGCAGTTCAAATCCTATGGGCCTGATTATCAGTCGTTGGTAGTTTGGTACCGCAGTTCAGTTAAAAGAATTAACGGTAAGTCTGGTAGGTCCCAAAAGAAAGAAATGAATATAGACCCGAGGAACCACACCTGAAAGTCGGAGAAGATCCTAATCTACTGGAAGATATGTTGCGTCTGTGCTGGCGTCAGCGTCGTATGCGGTAGTGTCAGCCTCGTCCCCCGTGTGCGAGAACGAGTCAACTAATCCTCATATTTAATCGTCGAGGGTTTATTAGTTTACGATTAATTCTCTAACTAGGGTGAATTAAGAATGTACAATCTAGACGTTGAGACGTCCTTGATGCTCCTAATTCATTTTAAGTATTGTTCTTAGTTAATTTCCTATGCAGTGTTACTACAGCTCAGTGGTGTGAGAGTCTTATTGCTATTGTCTATTACTTCTATATTAGATTCTCACTTTTATTTATTTAGTAGCTCCATTAATGTCTTGATTAAGTGAAATCATTATTCTGGTGTTACTACGTCGTCAGGATGATATCCTACAAAACATCAACAAAGAAAATCATGAAGCACGCATGTTATAAATTCAACCACTTTTAGCTTGACTTTTAATTATTAAACTAAGCAAAGAAGAAAGAAAATATCTAATAGATATGTCTTTATTAGCTGGCACTGGACGATAATAACGTAGCGCACGATCATACTTCATCATACACAGAAACAACCTCAGGTTGGATTTCCATAACTTAAAATTTGTTCCATTTAGAGACGAAATCTGATTCATCATTGCCAAACTATCAAAAAATTTTTGGAAAACAAAAGAATTATCAGTTTATGCATCACATTCCTTAATCACAATTTAAAATTTATTTAAAGGCTTCAACAAAAAAATTCTAAAATGTTTTCATTAATTTTATTTTAACTAACAATACTATCCAGCATGAGACTCCAGAGAGAGCGATCAATACTCTTAAGTATTATGATGTTACGCACAAGTATAAAATAAGTCATTTTGTCCCTCTGCAGAAAAATCAAATTGAGTCACAATTTTTTATAGACATCATTAACACATAATTTCTCATTACTCTTCTTTATGCACCTTACTTTATGTATATCATCTACTTAATGTATTAATTGAACATTTTTTTTGGATATCACAACTAATGAATCCTGCCTCTCAGCCAAAAGAACCATTTTTTTGGATTTCTCAAAGTTTATAAGAATACAGGTCAAAATACATAGGTGCTAAAACCTCAAAAAGGAAAAAAACGAAAAGCACAGAGTATGGTGTACATGCACCACCAGTCATAAGCAAAAAAGAAATAACCAAAACACGCGTCACATTTACACGCTTCTGATAAATCAACTCGAAACGCCACTGCCAATAATTCTTAACCTGTTTTACAACACATACTGATGTCACCTAGAACCAATCTAATATAATGAAACAGAAAAGGCGGGAATAAACACAGGGGAAAGGGTAAAAAAGAAAAAGAAAACAAACTCAGCTATACCTTGTATACATGAACCTACAACGGAAAACTCAGTTGTTATCTACTGAAATATACTGGAAGCAGAGATGGATCTCTACAGATATCTCACCAGATGAGAGCACATCAGACCCAGAAACTCAGAACAAAAGCACTTTGGAACTCCACCTCAAGTATGATAGTCATCTGGAGTCCATTTCAAAATTAATGATTTCTTTTGTTCCTTCTAGTTATAAATCCTCACAGGCTTCTCAAAGGTATGGCGATTCTGCATTGGAATGAACAAGTGAATAACAGAAGATATTTTTCAATTTAAGTTCAGTTCATGGTTTTGCTATGAGCCAGATTCTGCCAAGCATGTACTGGCAGAAATGCAAAAGATTCTGACAGGTTGCATTATGGGCAAAATTTGAAGGTCAAGAAAAAGCAGCCAAAGTGATGATTTATGGAATTACTTGCATTTATCCCTAGCGCCAGGTAGAAAAATTGATTTTGATTTAAAATTGGTATTTGTATAGAATAAGACATATTCCTTACCTGATTGGCAGCATGGACTCTTTTAGGAGTAGTGTCAGTGTGCTCCAACCCCAGATACTGTTCCCAAGGTCCATATACACTCCTCTGAAAACAAGGACCACATTAGAAGGACAAAAAATAAATAACTTACACTATAAAGATGAACCTGAAGTAACCAAGGAACAAAAGGTAATTTGGAACCTGAAATCTACTGGAGACGATATCTGTATCCTGGAGATACTCAGGGCGACCCAATGATAGGTAAGCAAATTTCCACTGTACAGCAAAAAAAAACAGTATTAGCCAATATTAAATTTTAAACAACTGATACATAAGCAGATCGACAAAAACAAAAGAGTACTCCACAAAAGAATTCCTTCAAAAGTTTTAAACAATGTACATTGAGAATTGGGATCAAGTTTAACAATTAAATTTTTACAAAGGATTGCTAATTACTGCACAAAGCAATATCCAGGTCATAAATGGACTAGGGTAATAATGTTAGACTAGCGAGAAGGGGTACTAGGGTAATAAAGTTAGACTAGCGAGAAGGGATCTGTGTAGCGAAAAAAATGACAAGAGATAATGATTGCATTTTTTTCTTGATGCATTTCATTTGTATAAGCCTAGAGAGGTGACACAGTTTACCTTAGCAAAGTCCTCATCAGGAACCTGAAGCTTCTTTTGAATGCGTACTTTGATATCAGATAATGTTTCGCCCTCATGGATAACCAAGAAGAATGGCTCTCCAAAGTTTTGTACTTGCTAGATGTTTCAAAAGGAGAGAAGCATGTTATATATACATAAGATAACAAAGTCATTTTTTCAAAACCAAATATATTTCATTTTAAATTACCGTCTGGTTTTGAGTGTCTTTAGCAAAATGATATACATGAATTACGCGGTCATGGGGACCCAGATTTTTCTCCTCTTCTGGGATCTGCAACAGGGAAATAAATCAATCATGATGAAAGGAAGAGAGTTTAAATGATGGAGAAACATATTTGCAAAGAATAGCAAGGATACATACCTCCTCGGCACGCAGTGTCCAATACTGGTCATTAATATTCTCTATTGTGTCACCCGGGGCAAAAGTCTGCAAGCACCAGAATTAGCATAATTATGACTCTGTATTTGTTCTATGATCTATTCAAAATTTTCCAAGTCATTCAAGCACCAACTGGAAGTAAGATTTGGTGCAGTGGTCCTTTGACTTAATGGGAAGCAGGTCTTGGGTTCAATTCCCACCCAAGATACATTTTGAACTCCGCCTATGTTTTACATAGCCGGTCCCAAGCCCGGAAAAGAGGAGGGTTGTGATAGGCTTGGCGAGCCAACGTAAAAATTCAGCCAATCTTATGGAAATGAAATCCAATATGAACTTCATTTCTAGCCTACCCCAACTTATTTGGGACAAAAGACTGTTGTTGTTGTATTCAAGCACCAACTGTGAGCTTCATCATGATCAATCAAATACTAAATATTATCATTTAGCAAAATGGAAGTTTATCAATGCAATTCCTTGATATTTCTACCGCCCTTTACCCCTAGTGACAGGGCATGCCTTATTACAGATCACTAGTTCTAAGAAATGATTTATAGCTTTTGTCGCATCCGTGAAATTTAAATGCAAACCGGTATACCTTGTAAATTTTGTGATAAAAGACTTCCAGCAACCTGAGTTCAGCATTGGGATGTGACAACTCGACCTGTTGAACATAAGGAATATATAAGAGCTAAACTTGTGCAATAACACTTAGCATGTGGTGAAAAGACTTTTGTTAAATAATTTTGATTTCTAGGAGGCAAAAAACATGGGAGTTGCCAGAAAATATGACAAAATTGAAAGAAAATTAACACTTCTTACTTGGTAGATTCATTATTAGATTCTTATCATTTCTGTACCACTTGAATTTTGGAGATACCGTACAACCTTTTCATTAAAGGAAGTCGGGGATTTGTCCTTCAAACTTTAACCTCCATGTAGAAATTTACAGAAAAAAAATAGGAATAATTATTTTCCTTTCCTACCCTTTATTATATTTTCCACTCCCTTCAAGCTACTCTTAGGAGGCTGGCAATTTATAGTCAACAATCATGTCACATATATATAGATAATTGCTACTTCTCCTGTCCTCAAGATGGTAGGTATTTGTAATATTATTATGATAAAAAATTTGCAAAAAAAAAAAGGTCAAATGAATTAATTATCCTCCAATTACCTTTGATCTAAGGTCAGTTAGCACATCTCCAACAGTGCTGTTTTTTGGTAGCCTAATAGAGTGTATTGGCACCTCATCCTTCCCCGACTGATGAAAAGTTACTTTAAGGGTTTTCAAACCTTGCAATTCAGGCAGAGGAATATCCAGTACCTCATAATATAATACATCAGAAGTCTGCTGAATAGTAAACTTGTTAGAAAATCGAAAAGATAGTTAAAAAATCAAATAAACCTAGTTTACAAATAAGTGACCTCAACAGCAATGGCATAATTCATCTTGGTATTTTTTTTTCTTTTGGTGAATAATTCAGCTTGGTATTTGGTACCCCCAATAAAATTAGATAGAGATCATATGCTCTTTAATTTATGTTAGAAACTGTGACCTGGTTGTAGTGAACCAGCATCTCCGAAAGATGCTCCACACCACGGTACTTGATGGGCTGCGGTTTGGGCTGCTGAGAGTAACAATTGTGAGAAGTAAGCCTGATTTTAGATGGATCATCAACACCAAGCTGGTTAGCCACTCTTTCAACCACATCATCATAGGTGAACATCTTTGACCTTCAGTGAAACAACAGGAAAAAAGAAAACAATAAGAGCCTCATATTGATAGAGCAAATTAAACTTTTTGCCACACTACTTCCTGAAGTCACTTCGAACTCACATATCCAAGGAAAAGTCATCATCCTTAGGCTTCTCCAACGAACGGAAATGAACAACCTACAATTTATAGTTATATATAAGCAAAATCAGGGTTTTACAAACAGCACCAGATATGCATCAAAGAATATTATGCAAAAAAAGGGGGCACATATGCGGGGAAAAAGAGCCTTAGTCGGTGAAGTTCAGCAAAAAAAAAGGCAAGCAGGTTGTAAGAATGAAAAATAAACAGAGACAAACTACACTACCTGACGATTACGAATATACTCCAAGTAGGAAGATACGTCAGGATAACGATAACGCTCAACATTCTCAGCTTTCAGAGTCTTCTGGTAACAAACAATGTCCCCATCTTCAAGCTAAAATCAAGAAAATGGAAAATTAGATGAAAGCAAGAGAATATAGAAAAGAAAGCTCTGTAATGCACCTCATTTTTTTCAGTATATTATCAAGTATACTATCATATTTCAGATACGATTACAAAGAAACAAGGAAACACCTAACTGCCCTGTAAGGTTCCAAAATTTGAATCTCTAATGTAATAGATGAGTGAATAAGCTTCTTGGATTAACCCCGATAATTTCAAACAGATCCTAACCTGGCTTGAGCGGAATACAAGTCTCTTATCAATAGTCTCACACATTACAGTTGGGTCAAACTTGATTTCCTGAAAATCGGATAACAAAGAAAATTTTAAACAAAAGCAATTGAAAGTACTACATTAAAACAAAGACTAACAAGCTTTGCTCTGATGTACAAAAAGAGCGCATGTTCACCTCATAGAGATCAATTTCTTCGTCTACTGGAAAACCAGCCATTTTATTTAGTTTACACACAATGTCATCCGGTTTACCTGAGCTCTTCACAAAGAGTCTTCCCACATACCTGAAATCATTCAAAAGGATACCTCAATTTATATCTAACAAAATAGTGATAAAAAATAGACACATATACAGGAGAAAGAAAAACAAAACCTCAGTTGCTCTTTCTCCGGATCATAAAGCTTAAAAAAAAGAAGTATATCTTCTTTGCTCTTTGCAGGAGGAGGAAGCAGATTCCGATCCTACAAACAAGAAGAGTAAAATATGAGGGTAGTTTTGGACATTGTTTCTACAGTACTTCTAAAGCATGTAGCAAAAAATTATATGAAAAATGAACACATGCTTCTAAAAGGCAAGAATGTCTACCAATCCAAGCTCAACCTCCAGGAACAACTTCAACTCAGCATTATGGGCTTTGTTAGTAACCTCTTTTAGCTGTCCAACCTACAAATTGTGAACACATATTACAGTTATCCAATGACAGAGAATTTAAAACTCCCGGATAAACTAATCAGAACAAAGCAAAGGGCATCATCATGGCTCGAAAAACTTGGTGCATAAACTAATTGAATAAGACATTACATACTGTTTGTGATTCCTCAATCGTAGTCAAGGGACGATTAGGCCGATAAGTGTGGTTCTGCCTTTTGGCCCACAGCCAAAACCTTTGGAACTGAACAGGAACTCCAAACTCCTTGGCTACCTCCTCCTGTAAAAGGACTTCATTCATGAAACGCTATAACAGTACCACGAATTAACCATACTATTTACTTCAGTGAATTAACCATACTATTTACTTCAGTTATCTTCTGTATGATTGTTCTGTCTGCTTGATCCAAGCTAAACAAAAAGGGACTATCAAGAGACAATCAATTTACTTTTATTATTTATATTGTCACATAAAATTCAGCCAATCTCATGGAAATGAAATCCAATATGGGCTTCATTTCTAGCCTACCCCAACTTGTTTGGGACAAAAGGCTTTGTTGTTGTTGTTCTTCTTCTTCTTCTTATTGTATTTATATTGTCACATACTTCCACTGGAAGAGCAAGTATTGTAAAGCAATAATGGAGTGTAACATAAAAAACCACCCGATTAGTTTCAAAGATGTATTCAAACTGTCCATCTTCATCTACTGGATGAGACAAGTTTAAGTTTCTAGGTTTAGACTTCTCAAGTTCTATTTGTATGCATCAAGAGGACAAAAGTTATTAAAAAATTGACACAACAAATTAATGCATCTTTAATATCTTGATCTTTATATAATTATTTTAAAAAAATTGTATAAAGAAAGCACTTGACTCATCAGGTTGGTCAAGTCAACAGTTTGGATCCGTCCTTCAAAGACAAGCTGACAATTTTTTGGATGCTCACAGAACCTGTGAGTAAGCTTAAGCTCACATAGTTGTGCCCAACATTATATGACCAAAGAAACTCTTCTGATATAGTGGTTTTAAAAAGGCAGTTGGAATGCGACTGGAAGTCTACCTTGAAAGTAACAAAGGGCATCTGTTTCTGGATACGGAAGCTCTTGACTTTATCATGATCGACGAGATCAAAAAAGATGTCTTTCCCAATTTGTGCAACAAAATCATCATCCCTTGCCACCTGGTCAAATATAATTATGGTAAAAAAAATTACAAAGAGAAAGGCAAGAAGATTAGGCAAGACATATATAGAAGCCATAAAAAAACCTTGATGATAGTGTAAAGGTGCGCCTCTGCTTTTTCCTTCTTCTTCCGCTCCTTCTCTTCCTGTTCCTTTTTAAGTCTAATCTGAACATAATAAAGGTAAAAAAATGAGACCCTCTGGACACCATAACTCACCTAAACTTACTATAAGAAACCCCAAGACAAAAGAAAGAGAGCCTCATCTCTCGGTTTAATTGGAAATAGGACACCTTCCGTCTAGGATATCTTCAAATGTCCAAGTCAAACCACAATGTTGAAAACTTAAAAAAACAATCAAATAGTCCCCACCAATACAACTTAGCTTATGTCCAGAGAAAAAGTTGACTTCTGCCAAATAAAACATCTTACTCTCAGGTGCTCAGCAATATCTTTCTCGTCTATGTTGCATATAATCTTATCTTTATCACTCTCTCGAATATACACTAGCATGTATGCGTTTGAATACTTCGTAAACTTGAAAGGAGTGGTGTTTAAGCCTGGATTAGTCTGGGGCAACTGCAAAAGGAAAGCGACCACCTCATATCAGAATACAAGTAAAAAAACATAAAAACCATTAATAACAAAGTCAATCATAGTAAATTTGACAATCAAACCTCCTCTTCACCACCATATTGTTCCTCCAAAGCCCTTCTAATATCTTCTTTTGTCACTCTCTCATCATCAAACTTAAACCTGCAAAGTGATCGGAAAATGTTTGGAAAGAAATACTCAAGAGGAACTAAAATAAAAATGTTTGCCATATGAAAAGTATCTAATGGTTACACACCACTGATCGGAGAGTGTGGGTCGGATGAATGCATAGTAATGCCCACCATGAACACCTCCGCTGTGGACAAGCACACTGAAAGAGAAAGACAGTTACATTCACAACGAACTTCAATAATTTGGCATTTATGTTGTAGAAATGATAATAACTTGTGCTCAGAAAATTCACCACTATGTTCCCTTTTTCAAGTGAGAGACAACCCAAAAATTATAAACATAAGAAATCCAAGCCTTCTAGTTTCTCAATTAATAATAGCTTTACCATGATCACTAACAACTATCAAACATGATAAATCTAAAGGAAGCACTCGGACTATGGGAAGTTGTTCCAGCAGAATTGCCATTGTTGAGATTACCAAAATAACTATTCTCATGTATTTTGCCCTCAAAAAAATCCATGCCAAGATTTCCAAAATAAGAATTGTCAAGTTACTATCCCTCAGTATGCATTTTGCCATTATCAAAGGAAACAGAAAGAAAAATAGGACCTTTTCAGAAATTAAGGATGTACCTGTGAAGGGTATACAGATTACGAACACTTCTATCAGCATCAGGAGAAAGGTACTTGCCATTATCTCTATCAAGATCTAACTGAAGGGGGAACTCATAGCGGTCATTTATCTGTACATTTCAAAGTTTAGTTCGAACCCAATGGATACTAGTAGAACAAGGCATACAAAATTATCAGAAAAACACGATTAGAATATCATATATCAATACAAACCTTCACCATAGTGTCTCGCATGAAATCATATTCAAATCGTTTAAGTTGGAGCTGGAGGACAGGAGGGAAGTCGATAAAGAGAACACCCTTTTTGGCATCCTGAAGAAAATAGTTCGATTAGACAGCATTCAGATGGGGAACTATGATATTTCCTCAACTCCCCTTACCAATAAGGCCCTTATTTAAGTACTTTATATAAGCTATCTCTTTCCTTTTTTTAGATTTAAAAAGACATGTTCAGGCCCAAACTTGGCAAATTCCATGTAGGATATTAGGGATCATTAAAATATTTACTTGCAAAGTGGAATAAAAACTGAATTAAAAAACAGAAAATTAGTGAAACTAAGAATGAACAGAAGGAATCTGCAAATAATAAATATTTTGAATCACTGAATGTGATCTGCTAAAACTGCTATAGTTTAGAAATGCTAAATTAGGTCCCCAATTTACTAGCTTCTTGTGTGAACCATCATAGTTCTAATATGTCAATGGTATTTATTAACCTGAAGACCAAACCGTTCAGCATGATACTTGTTATCACCATCTAGCTTCTCAACCTCAACATACTTATCAAAAGATGCATACACATCACGACATCCTTTGACATCCAATTGCAAATCTATACTCAAAACAAAAGAAGAAAAAAACAGATAGAAAGGTCAATATCCCTTAATCTAACTACAATTCAAAGTTCAAAAAAAAATTGCACTTATTCAACTATTACCATAAAAGGACTCCTTTCTAGTCGACTTGTAATCTACGTTAATGCATTCAATGTAATTCATGTGATGCCCTTCAAACAATTGTTGAATGGTGCCTTCGACAACAGTACCCTGAGTCGGTATAGAGCACAAAATTTCAGTTAGGCAAATATATTCCATTATCAATTTAAACTGAGAAAAATATCTTAAAGTAGTCGAGATCATTGCCAATCAGATTTTAAAACTATGCATACAAGGTTCAGAATTAGGTTACAGTAAGAATTCAAAATTAATTGGAAATACCCAAAAGCAACATTTACTTTATTGGTAAATACCCATAAACAACCATATTCCTTTCACAACCTTGACAACAGACAGAGTGGTTGCTAAGCTACAACAACAACAAAGCCTTTTGTCCCAAACAAGTTGGGTAAAGCTAGAAATGAAGCCCATATCGGATTTCATTTCCATAAGATTGGCTGAATTTTTACGTTGGCTCGCCAGGCCTATCACAACCCTCCTCCTCCGGGTTTGGGACCGGCTATGTAAAATATAGGCAGAGTTTCAATTGGAAAATAAGTATATTAATTAAATTACAATTGCAGACAAGTTTCAGGCTTATTACTATCCTGCTTTTAGGTTATAATTTGTATTCATTAACAGAGATTATTGAGCACTCAACTAATAATAAGGTGGTTCGTCACACTGCTAACTTGACCAACACAGATAAAATTTTAGGTGGAGAAATAATTATAACAAGAAACTGCAGCTTGGTGAATGTGAACTAAAGAGTTACCAAACCTCCAGTGATTCACATGCTTGCAAAGGACAAGAGGGAGGGTACAAATTAATATTGCTAAACTAAAAAACATAAAATTGCAGATTGTGTTATCTACAATTTAGATAGGTTGTGTATCGAATTTGGTGCACTGTGAAAAGTGTTCAGTCAAAGTGCTGATAAGAATGAGTTGATATCCAAACCGCTCAATGGAAGACCAACGGATTTTCAATTGCACCAAATTTGATGCACAACATATCTAAAGTCTAAACTACATAAAGATTCAGTCACAACTCACAGTTGTCAAAAAAAATTGGTTGTGAATATAACTTATCCATTTTAAAATTGGAGGATGTCTACTTCGTTAAATCAGTTGCCAGCAAGAATGTTAAAATTTGTATTTAGATATATAATAACAGAACAGTCAAAATTTTCAATTATTGTCAAATCATTCTTAATATCCTTGATAATCTGTAATCATTCAGTTCACATTTGTTGTATTTGTTTGTCCAGATAATCTATTCAACCTTTCAGGATAGTACCCAATATCACCCTCAAGAAATATACCGAAACGGAAAAGCCTTACAAATGCCAGACCTTCATTTTATCTTCCAACTTTTCACTGAGAACACGGTTAAGCTCTTGCACATCATGTTGCATGAAGGAGTCATGCATATCCCACCCGAAGGACTTGGTTAACTCCTTCGTAGACACACTGTTCTCACTGTATTGTAGCTTGTAGAATAGGCTTTGGAGAGCCAACGGGATGCTCCCTGAAGGCATGTCATTCTCTGTTGTAGGCATATGATACACTGCCTGAAAAGAGAAGTACAAAAATAACAATGAATGAATATCATTAATTACAAATATGCAATAACTAACTCCGCCTATGTAGTTTTTACACAGCCTGTTCCAAGCCACGCAAAAGGAGGGGGTTTTGATGGGCTTGGCAAGCCTATGTAAAAATTCAGCCATTCTCATAGATATGTAACAACTACGTAATAACTGTACTATTTACTATGAGTAGATAACAACAAATTAGAACTTTTTCCTAAGTCAATAAGTAAGAACCTGCACAATACTTTTGATGATTGGATTGATAAATCAACATGATATAGGTCTATGATGCAAGTATTCACAAGCCGTAACTTCCACAGGATAATAAGAAAATGGAGTACTTTTGTCCCTCTTTACAAGGTTACAAAATTACTAATTGAGCACTTATAGAAAAAACATGCATTGAGATTTACCTTTCTAAAATAAGGGATATGGTACAGTGTCTGAAGAAGGGAGTTCATGTAGCAAGTGGCTCCTTGGTTCTTGAGACCAACATAGCCAGTTTCCTTCTTGGAGTCATAACTCCAATAATCAACAACTCTACATACAGCAACCTCAGCCTCAACTATGCAGGTGTCATTTACAAGGTAGCCCTTGGTTGGGTCATATAACTCGTTTAATGGCATAAATGAAGTAAAACCCCAGTCGCTCTCTCTTTGGTTGAACTGGTGTTGCGTCTCTGGAGAAGAGAAAAGCAACGGCAACATTATTCAAAGTCAATAGATGTTGTAAATCAAGAATGGAATGAAAAATTACTTCAAAACGCAATATATTAAAAAATTAATGGCTTTTACCTCCTTTATCTCCATGATCAGGGGTGGAGGCAAAAATGTCAATAATGGGGGGTCAATATATATGCAAAAATCTATAATATGTCATTTGTTGTTGAAAAATGTATGGGGGGTCAACAATACAAATTTGTTACAATATAATGGGGGTCAAATTTAATGTAAAGGTAGTATTTTGTCAAAAATAAAATAAAATAGAACATAAACTAATGAAAACTTGACAATGCAGGACTAAAAGGCCATTTATGCAAAAGTATGATTAACAAAAGGTGTGTTTAGCTTGTAGCTATATTCAGTGTTATTGTAATGGTAAGAAAGCCAAAGCCCTGTGCATAATGCTAACTTAGTTCAAGAAAAGATGTAACTACCTCTGCTGATAGTAGCAGACTGCTATTACAAGCTTTTCCAGAACAATATATACAACAGTAAAATATGATGCAGAATCAAATGAAATAACAGATAGCAAGCACAAATAAAAACTGCACCTTTTCGTACAGTGAACTTGTTGTGCATTTGATTGACCATAGAGAGGCTAAACTGAGCATATCTACTCCAGCCATATGGAAGCATAGGTGAATCAGCTACATCCAGGTACATAGAAAGATAGTCGACATTATTTCCCTTTGGAAAAATCAAAATTCTCCTGCAAATGATAAAATACACTTCTTACTCAAAATTTTCTTTTGAGTTTTACCTATGGTGAAAGGAGGAAGTAAAAACCAGGATTTCCTTACCATTTGTAGCCTCCTACGACAAAAATCTCAGAGTAAAGCTTCTTAGCATTAATTCGTGAGAAATTCTCAATTGCCCATGTAAACCTTGAGATGGGAGGATCCTCAATCTGTTGTTGGCTTTCCGCAGTTGTGGTAGCCGTATCAGTCTGTGTAACTGTGTCATCATAGAAGAAAAAGGCATATACAAAGGTTACAGAAGGATGAGTTAAATAAAATGCAACAGACATTTTGCTTCATGCAAAAAATATAACTTATGAGATTTCAATTATTAATCACGGTGCAAGGCATTTAAGCAAATTAGCGAATTCCGGCAAACCCCTATATGATTTGTTGAAATTGGCACGAACGGATCGAAGTGAATGCCATCAACCAACAGTTAAGAGGAAATAGCGAAACCATCGACCAATAACTAAACAACATGAAACAGAAAATACCAACCTTCCATTGGCTGGGCACCATTCTCGGGTTGGGGCACAAGCATCTCTTCATCCTCTTGCTGAAATCGTAAAAAACAAATTACTGAATCTCAGATCCATCAAAAAAGCAATCTCTAACTAAAAACCCTAGCCCTAGAAGTCCAAAAACAAAACTGACATCGCTAGGACGAAAAAATCAATCAAGGCGACAAGCCCGAAGAGCTCAAACCACAATCCAGAAATCCAATGCCGATGAACATTAAAAAAAAACGCAAACTAAATCGGATCGACGCATGAGATGAAGTAGAACAAAAATTGATAACCTAATCAGATCAAAGCCCGCGAGCAGAAATAAGTAAATTCGAAGAATTAATTCGAACAATCTGCATAGAACTTACTTCGAGAGGTGGAGGGGTCATCATAGTCATAGATTAGAAGCCGAGATATCGACTCGAAGCGTCGGATCGCCGGAGAAAAAAGAGAGAGAAAGGATGAATTCCGACAGAGGTGCAGAGAACAAAAGGCCAACCCGTGGAAAGTTCCGGGTTTTATTGACAAAGAAATTCTTACATGGAACTGGTTTTTGTTAGACCATGGGAGTGTCGGTCCCCACTGTCAGACTACTTTGTTACGTGCATAATCTCGCCTGTTTGGCACTTTGGCTCGGGTCTTCTGCAGATTCTCTATTTTTTTTGGTTAACCAAAATAAACGAAAAAGCTAATTTTTTTATGGAGTAAAATTAATTAATTTGCCGATTGTAATTAATTTATGTTATTACTGATAATATATTTAATTTTGATAAATATTTATTGATAAATATTGACGATTGTAAATAAATTTGTGTTAAAACTGTTGTCCATAATAGGCTCACTTAATATAAATTTACAAAAAAACTTTTTTGCCTTTTAATGGATCTGAAATATTTAACATTTGATATCATGCAGGACATCAATGTCATTAATGGTTTGATTGTCTTAGCAAAATGTATAGTATGAATTATTATTTTGAATTTTAATTCAATAATCACGCAAACAGTCTAGTAGTCTAGTGATAGCTAACTAGCATGATTTTGATAAGATCATGAGTTCAATTCTCTATGTGCACAAAGTTCGCATATCGTTAAGAGTCATTTGATAATAGATTTTGGGAGTTTCGAAAACTCCTATTATGTTCATAAAATATTCAATAATTACACTTCATAAGTGATTTGAATTAAAAAATAAAATATAATTTCACTATAATGATTGTGATTTAATATTTTGATTTTTTTTAGTAAAATCATATTAGAACACCCCTTATTCCCCCCCCCCCCCCCCCTTTCCTTGAGAAATACATGAGGGTTATCATTCTTCTAATTATTTCATCATCATAATTTATATATGTGAAGGTCAATCCAATGCACACTACAGGAAAAAGAAACAATTACAGTTTCAATTTTGCAAATATCCTAACAAATTTTCATGAAAATTAATATTATAAAAAAATGTGCAACTGTGCAAACATTCAGTAATGATTTTGGAAGAAT
This sequence comes from Eleocharis quinqueflora, assembly GCA_964058865.1. Classification (NCBI taxonomy): domain Eukaryota; kingdom Viridiplantae; phylum Streptophyta; class Magnoliopsida; order Poales; family Cyperaceae; genus Eleocharis; species Eleocharis quinqueflora. The sequence goes on from CAXKVX010000500.1 coordinate 129,561, forward strand.
AAATCGAATTTAATTTAAAATTCATGATCTTAACTTCCGGACAATTTTGAAATGCACGCAAATTATTTTTTTTAGCAGGATACTCCATCTTACGTGTACTCGATAATCGTATTTTTTTTGTATTTTTTTTCTCTTTTTCGATATTTGGCATTACATTAGTTTAATTTTAGCAGCATTGTTATTTTAAGTGACTAAATACAATTTTGTGCGATAAACTAAGACGACTGCAAAGAAACATAACTTTTCTAGAATTTTGACTAAAAATGGCGTGGATTTAATTTCACATATGGACGTTGATATAGTTTTGCAGTCATATTCATATTTGGGAGCTGATACGTAGATATCACATTTGATACTGATTGTAAATATCGATGTTATTATTCACATTTAATTGAGTTATTATGCACATTATTTGAGTTATTATGCATGTTATTTTTTGTACTGAAATAGTTATACATGTTATTTTTTGTACTAAAATAATTATGCATGATATTTGAATTATTATGTACATTATTTTGCTAACATGCATAATAATTTTTTCAGTACAAAATAATATGAAATAACATGCATAATAACTCAAATAATGTACATAATAACTCAACTAAATGTGCATAATAACATCGATATCGATAGTCGGTATCAAATGTGGTATACATTACCCTTCCCATTTTTCCAATTCTTATATAATCATTTACGGACCTCGCAATTTACATTTTAAGGGGCTCCTTTAGTACATGATAATGCTGAAATTAGAGAAATATAATTAGAAGCATTGGATGTTTATTCTTTGTATGTGAAGTCACGTGATTTTGTGTTTGAAATATTAAATTAGTTATTTTTAGCAAAAAATACTATACTTATAAACTGTTCGTTTTTTTTTTCTTTTTAGACGATTATATGGTTTTTGTTCCACCATGTGATAATAATGCTAAAGATGTATCTCGCAATAATGTAAAAGTGCAATTATGTAGGACACAATTTTAGAATTATAATTATGCAAGCATTAAATTAAATGCATGTATTAAATGTTTAAAAATAGATAACTATTCACGACAATAATATTTGTATTAACTATTGCTAATTTAATGATAAAATACATGGTAGCGCGGAACCCATTTTATAGCTATATATTCATAGAGTTAATATTCGGATCCAGACTAACAATCACCTAATCTTTGTTCTTCACTTTCGTTCTTCTAATTAATTTTACCAAAAAAAAAAGTCAAAGAGTCAAAGCGGATAAAAATAAAAATTGGACCACGAGCATTCTTCTGAAAATTCATGGCACTACGGAAAAAACGATATTCTATAACACCCCCCCCCCCTTAAGCCGGTTATATTAAAACTGGATGTAGAAGTGTCAGTCACACTCTCCGGATTAATTCTCCATAAACTTTGCTAATAACCGGTGTATAAATAAAGACATTCACATCATTTATTTAGTATATCAGGGGTAGAAATTATCGTTGTGGAGCGTCAGACATCTACACCCTTTGTTTACTAATCACCCGATGTAGATAGATGTGTAATTCTTTTGCAGTCCCTCATTTACATCCTTTATTAGAATCCCTGTGTAGAAATTTTAGCAGTGAAAAGAAAAAAATAGAAGTCGATTAAAATATTGTAACAAATATGTTTTGAGATTATTTTGCAACCCTCTTTTTGTTTCTTTTGTTAATGTTTAGTACTAATTTGTTTTGAGATCATTTTATAGAGTGAGTGGGTTTATTATATATGGACAAAAATTTGAAAACATAAAATTTGATCCATACAAATTCAATAATTTGTTGCACCAAACAATGTCTCGGATTTGTCAATTTTTCAAAACGATCTTGTGTCTTTTGAGAACTTTTGCATGAAATCATTAGGAGGAGTTTTGAGACTTCAAACGATTTTCGATGTGCATGAAAGTACTATGTACAGGCTAGTCCTGTACTGGCTGTAGATTTTGTCGTGAGCTTTCCAACGCCACGAAGAACGCCAAAATCGAACTTACGAGTTAAAAATTATGGCCATTTGAAACTCAAGATAATCAAGCATGAAGATCCAAAGGAAGACTTTAAGTTCAAAAGATCAAGATTAAGATGAAGAACTATTAAAATTAGGGTTGGAACTTAAAGCGCAAGACTAAGGTTGATTCACTAGGCGGAAGCGTTTTCAATTGACAAATTCAAACTAAAAGCTTTTAGACCTATTTGACCATAACGCATACCCAATATTTTGGATCTCCTTTACCTGAACCCATGCGTGTTTCTGTCTTAATCACCTAGCCAAGTAATAGAGCAAGCAATTTCAAGAAGTAATTGAGCAATCACAAAATTAATAAAAGGCAAAGTAATATAGAGAGAGAGTGAACTTAAGGACTCGTTATCTTCAAATTTCATATTTTCTAACTTTGTTGCTAATCCGACCTTTCGAATCTTTTTCATATGTTCATTCTCTTCATACCTAAGGACTAAAGCATTCCATATTTCCTTAGCATTAGAGAAATGCGTGAGAGATAAGGCAATTGACTCATGAATTGAACTTAAGATTGTATTCATAGCATTTTCATTAGTGTACTTAAGTTCTTTTGATTATTTAGTAAGGGTAATGTTATCTAACTCATACTTTGGTATCCAACTATCTTCAACTATTTTCAAAAGTTAAAGCAAGCTTAGATAGTTTATCATATACCTTTTTCAAAATGAAAAGTTCTTGCAACCTACTCTAAAGATCGGGGGTTCTTTCACAAATTTCAATTGAGTCATATTTCACAAAATCAAGAACTATCAAGAATTTGGTGCTTAGCTATGTATGAACCTGTGGACTCTGATACCAATTGTTAGAATTAGGGTTGAGGCTTAAAGCGTAAGATTAATGTCAAATTATTAGACGGAAGAGTTTTCAATCAACAATTTCAAATTAAAAGTTTTTAGACCTTAATCACCTAGCCAATAATTAGATCAATAATTTCTAGAAGTAATAGAGCAAATCACAAATCAACAAATAACAAAGTAATAGAGAGAGAGATAGAGTGAATAGAGAGCAATTGAAACAAAAAGAACACGTTATGTAACGTGGTTCGGCCTATCAATCAACTAGGCCTACGTCCACGGATCTCTCGAAATAAAGTCTTCCTTCCGGGCCGATTTCACTATAAAATGAGTGTTCTTTACAAGTGCGAAATCGGTCTTTAACTTCTTCTAAACAAGTAAATCAATCTTCGTCTCCTAGACAAATGTATGAGGCAACATCACACTACACGGTAAAAGATCCGATTGACAATACAATCTAGGACAAAATGATGCACCACTTGACAACACAAATGTGGTGCACCAAATGCTAAAATCTATCTAAGGATTTATTGTCGGATTGATAATATAACAATAAATGTTATTTTAATGCTCTCTTGATTAGATAGCTGAAAAAGAATTAAATTAGACTCTTTGTTGTGCTCAATTTGATTCTTGAAAGCTTATGAAAGATGTTCGATACTCTGCTGGTTCGTACAATGTTTGACACCCCTATTTGTGAATGCTAAAGATAAAAGGAATAATTTGATCGTGCTAGAGATTTTACACTCAATCAAGATAATGAGAGATATCGACTGCTCGTCGATCGCCATTTTGTGGGCCTCAGGTTGTTTCAAACCCTGCCAAGATTTGTTGATCAAAGCCTACAAGTATTATATTAAAAAAATGTCGAAAAAGGTTTGTTGACCAAATCCATTGTTTGTAAAAAAAAAGAGCCTATCTGCTCACCACCTTAATTAGTTAAGCCGGTTATGAGTAAAAAAAAATAGATGAATTTGAACTACTTACTGTTTCTTATTTCAGAAAAAAATATTAATAAAATTATTTAATTTCTTAGGAGGCGATTAAGTTTTATTTTTCCATGTATAAATGAATTTGACGGTTTTGAAGTTCCACAAATAACTCAGACATTTAATTGTTTATGTAAGTAAAAAATGGTCAAACTGTTTGCAAATGATAATTGATGATAAATAAACTGTTACCGCTTCGGAAATCAACTGGCAATTGATCACGTCTTCAAGCAGCCGCATCGGACGAAACATTTTTCAGAAGGAGTGGAGTCTTTGCTTCAAGTGCAAAGTCGGATTTAAATTTCGACGTAAAATCTGGATTTAAATTTCGACGTAAAATCTTTCAAAAACGAATTTCGAACATACGATCTTCTTTTGAAAAAAACATTGCTCTTAATCACTGGACCAAGAACTAGTTCTTGCATTTGATGAAATGAAATTGAACTTAAATTTAATGCACAGTCGATATAATGGGTTCTTGGAAGCTAAGTCCATAAGTCAAGCATCTGGAGCTCAAGAAAATCGACTAATACCAAAGTCTCGAGAGACGCGTTATCATAACGCATGACAAAGACATTATAACGTATTACAAGGCGTTATAACGGATCCCCAAGGCGTTATAACAGTTCACTGAAAGTTGGGCCCAAAAGTCAGTTGCAGAGCGTTGGAGGACTTTTCTGAAAATTACTAAAGGCGTTATAACGTCATCCAATGGCGTTGTAACACATGGTTTTGATTTTGATGTTGGAAGGAGCTGTGGAAGCTCTATGTCTATATAAACAGACCTGATTATTCCTAGAAAAATCAAGAACAATCAAGAGCACTGCGAGAGCATTGAAACATTCTCCAGCAAGCATCCAAACTAGAGAGATTTTAGGATAGTCATTGTTAATCAACTCTGTTATACCTTACAAGTTGTGTAGTCAATTGCAAGTGTTTGTTTAATTCAAGAATTGAATCATTTGTTTCGTGAAGAAACCGTTGTTGTTAGTTCCGTGGTGAAATGTGTTTTTGGTTATACTTTGAAAGTTGTATAGTCAATTGCAAAGATTTTTGGTTTTGTAGCAAAATCTTGTTGTAAAATGCTATTTGGTATAGTGTAGGTTTATTTGCGACCCGATGCAAATAAAAACGATAATTTAAGATATTTTTCAAAATACATCACTTAAAACTATACTTCTAAACAAACAAAAAATAAAATAAAAATATGCTTGTTTTACAAAATATTTTGTAAATATACATATAAAAACTACGTCTATAATACGGAAGTTCATCAACGCATGATTGGTTTTCAAAATAATTACGACGTTACACCCTAAAATTTTTGTGCGACGGCCTTGCTCTGTTCCTGAACCCGAATGCTACAGTACTTTATTTTCATACCGTCAAATTTGAATTACAAACAAAATTTGTACTCTCAGACAACACTTTTACTATAAGGAAGAGTCTTTTGTATGTAACGGGCAAATATATTTAATAATAATATACTAAATCCGAATTCGCACGTTCCGTACCCCCTTCATCCACCAAGTTAGCATAATTCATAAATTATATCTCAAAGACGCCTTCAAATAGTGGTACAAGATGATGATCATTATCTGTGAACTAAAGTTTCTTATCACAAGAGATTCATTGTTTGAATGGATGATTCAACTTATACTCTCAAGTCTTTGTAAGAACCAACTAGTTTCAAGATTGGCTCTGGTCGTCAGCTAGAGAAGCAAAGGTAGTAAAACAAAAGAAACAGCACACCGAAAAGGTGTCCGATTAATCTTTCATGCTTCTCAACTCTGACAAAAGGGTTTCACTAATCATCACTTCATCAGCTGCATTCTAGTCTAAAAGTCAGCAATCACTTGACAACAAGACTACCCCCAAAACTCCTAATGACTTTACCATGTTTTCAAAGAAAAACTTCAAGCTACATAAAGCAGCATAAATGCAAAAATTATATTCTGAAACAAATTATTTGTTTCCCTTATAATGCCTCACCAACCTTCTCTTTTGAAGCCTCTTGCTAATGAGTTCAAAGAAAATCCTTTTACTTCCACACTTCCACCAGAAAGGCCCAGTGTATTGGGGCCTCTTCTTCATCAGGTTTCCTATGTTTATCACTGTATATGTTTCAGTTAAGCGTTAGGATAATTATTACAACACCAATAATCATTAGAAGGAAAAAAGGTCGACCATTTTGGAAGACATATTAAAGAATGATGTTACTGACGAAAAATTGCAAAAATTTCTCATAAGAAAAATAAAATTGCAAAATTCGCCTTCCTGTGTAAGGTCTTGTGTTAAAAAATGTACTGGATTCGACACAAATTATTTCAAAATTCAAATGCTTTAGTACTGAATGACCAGGTACTTGCTGACCAAAACTCATGTTTAGGCCTCAAAATTTGATATCAAGCAACCAAAATAATAAAATGAGACTGGTATCAAACTTGCAAGTTCAAAATAACTCACCATTGTTTGAAGAGAAATTATCGAGAAAAAGCTTCACACCAGCATAATAATGACTCAAAACTGGCCAATATGGAAGTTGAACTTGTAAGACTTGAATAACGCTATCAAGGCCTTCCTTTGATGGCATCGGGTCTTGTAGCTCAACCTCCGGTTTCTCTCCTAACAATACCTGTCATAAAGAATTTGATTCTAAATATTATTGACAAAGAACAAAGGATGTATCATTATGAACTGATGTGCAGAGGGGCTTTGTGTTATACAAGTAAAGCAGTTTGACAAGCTTAACCTTTTTTAGTTCCTATGCTCTTTTAGCTTGCAGTACTGAATGACAAATGGTGAATTGAATAAAACTGAGGTTAATTTAAAAATGAGGATTTACTGGGGATATAATTTAGCATAGTTTGAATTTGAAATTTGATCCAGGTATAGGTGCACAATATCAGCTGCTGCCTGTGATGGCAAGTATAAATCAAAATTTTGGATTACAGATGAGACATAACCACATAAGAAGGTATCAGGAGTTTTATATATTTTCCCCCCTGATATAGTACATCAAAATTTAAAGCTTGACAGAAATTATCACTTTAAAGAAAAATGATAATATACCTTAACCACTGCTGTAGCTGAAGATGATATTGACTGGAGATTATACCTTTTTAATCAAGCATGTTACAACATATTAATTTACTTGAATCACAGAAACAAACTTAAGTTTGAAATAAAACAATTATGAAAAAAAGGAAAATAAGTGCACACTACTTACCCTCCCTCAAGTACAACCAACAGCTTTCCATCAGAAAGTGAAGTCAGCATTCCTGCCATTTGTGCATACCCAGCAGGAGTCACCTAATAGTTGAGAAGGTAAATTCAAACAAATTATGACTCACAGAAAAATCCCTCAAATTTGGCTATATATCAGTCTAACTTCAATCCATAAATACATTAGTACCAACCTGGATATATTTCTGGATATATTCATATATCAAATAATGCAACTAGAATTCATATGCATCCACAGTAAAAAAAAAAAAAACATACAGATCTCTAACAAGAGAGAATTTAAATGCTAACAAATCTTAAAATTTTAGCCTTCAATAAAACAAACCCACTATACTTGGCTTTGCTTCTTTTATGACATTTAAGAAACTAAACAAATTCTTAGATTAAGCATCCAGAAAAATTCTAGTGATGGAAACCAATAATAATTAATAAACAAATCTGAAATACGCACATCACATCCACCTAAGGGATCACCCCTTGCTGCATCAAAACCAGCTGATATGATTGTCATGTCAGGTGCGAACTCCTTGGCTGAAGTTGAATATGTCACACTTAAGTCAGGAGTTATAACTTATTAAACTTAAATTATGAAATAAAATTAGAATTTAACTAGAGAACACTAAGCCAGACCAAGGAAATTCAAAATAAAAAGCATAACTATGTTCCAGAAATTGTCAAATTGTCACAGAAGCAGACAAATACTGGGTCAACAATTAAAAAGAGATAAGGGAACTATGTGTAATATCTAAAAAAAAAGAAACTAAATAGTAGTACATCCAAATTAAATGACTTCAAAATTACATAGCACAAGGACGACATACCTATCGGCAGAACAACATTTTTGAAAGCAAAAATGTAATCATGATCGCCAACCCCACCACAGCTCCAAGGAATATTCACCGAGAACCCTTCAGCACCGTTAATTCCAACCTGCCATAAAATTTTAATTTAGGTTAGTACTAAGATGAATATCAGAACTAAATTTCAGTATTACCTTTCATAGGTGGTACTAGCTTTGCTTAGGCAAATAATCTTCTTGATATCATTTTACCTTGTACTGTGTTTACACAATAGATTTATTCCCCAATCCCCAGTAGGCACCTCTGTAGCTGACAAAATTTGACTGGCAGACCCAAACCCAAGCTAACCATGTTAGTGAAACATTTTGGGAACATGACAACTTACAAACTCTTGTTGCAGGAATGAATTACCTCAATGGCAGCTCCGGTGCCAGGGTAGAAATTTCCACCTTCATGCCGATGTAAAGAAATATACAATACCTGACAATGAGAAAGAACCCACTTTACAAATGAAGAGTAAGTTACTATCAACGAATGAGGGTTAAAAACTTGTTTTTCACAGGCATTAAAATTAATGGTACAACTATGTAGTTATTTTTACATAGCCTGTCCCAAGCAAGGAAAAATGAGGGCTGTGGTAGGCTTCACGAGCTAACGTAAAAATTCAGCCATTCTCATGAAAATGAAACCCAATTTATTGGATTTCATCTCTAGCTTACCCCAACTTGTTTGGGACTAAAGACTTGTTGTCATAGTATTAAAATTTATGCTACAAACCCAGAATAAGCCCGAAACAAAGACGGAGTAAGTTCTGGAATACAACCAAGTTCAACTCAATTTCTTTCAAGATTGCAATTCCATCCTTGACTGAAAATGCCTACTAAGGAATGGCGCAGAAGGAAATGCCCATTTCCTTATCACCCCCCATTGAAAAATCAATAGAAGAAGCTTAATAACATAGAAAGGACAGAGATCCTTAATTATTGATCTGAGAACAAGACAAGCAAAACTTCATTCCTCGCAATATCAATTTGTAACATAGCATACCAACTTTGTAGTGGAACAACATCGTAACCAACTTTCTCGCACAATTAATTTGCGACGCTGAAAAATAACAGTAACTGTCTCGTTTTCTCTAACCATTAATTTGTGATAGCCAGAAAAGACATAGGAACTTCTAGTTATTTGATTTCTCCTCAATACTTTTTAATTAGGAAGCTGCATATGTTGTGTTTCATCTTTTGGCAGGTATTTGTTAAAAAGAAAGGAGCTAACATTAAAGGTAATCACAAACTTACTGATTTGTTTCCATCAAAAACTTCCTGCGTACCATTGCCGTGATGGACATCCTGTACAAAATACACGGAAATTTTAAGGCTGATAAAACTACTGACCTGTAAGGCTGTAACAAATATAATGTTTCTTCCATACATACCACTACAACCATCTCTGTGAATCCAATACAACTTTAACAATGAAAATGTAAGGATATATTACGCATCATTACCCAGTCAACTATAAGAACTTTCTGTGCCCCAGCTTTCTGAGCAGCCATAGCGGCTATAGCTGCATTGTTATGTAGACAAAATCCCATTGCTTGCTTTATTGTAGCATGATGTCCTGGAGGCCTCACCTATATCACAAGAAATCAACCGTAATTTTGGGCCAAGAAGAATATAAGGGTGCGTTTGGATCATGTCATGGTTAGTGCAAAAATAATGCTATTTAGATTAGTAGTTGAAATAGTGGTTATTTTTTGCTATCTAGGTGAGTGCAAAAATAGTGCTAATTTTGTGCTATCTAGGTTAGTGAAAATGTTGTTTGGATTGCACATTTGGAGTAGTGATAGTGAGAATTAATAAATAATAAATTATTTTAGTTTTTTAACGATAATAATAATAATAATAAAATATTGATATCAATTTATAATATAATAATAATACAATAATAATAAAATAATGATAATTACAATATAATAAAATAATAAAATAATAAATAATAAAATATTAATATCATTACAATAATAATAAATGACAATTATAATAATAATTACAATAATAATAAAAAATAATAATGACAATTACAATAATACTAATAAAATAATAATGACAATAATAATAATAAAATAATGACAATTAAAATAATAATAATAATAAAATAATGATAATTACAATAATAATAAAAATAATAATAATAATAATGACAATAATAATAGTAATAAAATAATGACAATTAAAATAATAACAATAATAATAATAATAAAATCATAATATGACAATTATAATAATAATAAAATAATGATAATTACAATAATAATAATAAAAATAATAATAATAATAATGAAAATGAAAATTATAATAATATTAATAAAATAATAGTGACGATAATAATAATAAAATAATGACAATTAAAATAATAATAATAATAATAAAATAATAATAATGACAATTATAATAATAATAAAATAATGATAATTACAATAATAATAACAAAAATAATAATAATGACATATAATAATACTAATAAAATAATAATGACAATAATAATAATAATAAAATAATGACAATAAAATAATAATAATATTAAATAATAATAATATCAAGATGATGATTACAATGTAATAAAATAATAATTTTGCTAACCATAACATGTGCTAATTTGCTAATACTATCATTTTGTTGGATTAGCAAAATAGCACTAACCAACACTACTCATAACTTACTAAATCATGTTTGGATCACATCTTTGTGTGGATAGCAACACTTATCCATGGTTAGTGCTAATTTTGGTGATCCAAACACACCCTAAGTGAATAGTTAAAACAAAATTTTACCAGAGCAAATCCATTGTTGAAACGTCCAGACATGATCGAGGTTGCAAGATCAGCACATATGCCTGCAGCAAGTTTGGCAGCACGTCCCGAATATGCATTTGCATATGTGTCAGGTGTGAAATAGCTGTAAAATTTGAAAATAGTTCAAGCTACATGGTTAAATAGTCATTCATGCTACATGTTTAAGTAAACATGATATCATTTAGTGTGTTTTGTCAAAGGCTATGATTAATTTTAGCTGTACTTAAATTACACAACAATGTAACGAGCAGTATAAAAATAATTAAATTGATGTCTTAATGAAACAAGTATCAACTCACCTGTAGAGCATGTTCTTTGTTTGCTCAACAGCTTCCACATTATCTAGCGAGTGCACCTGTGTAATTTGATAGATAGTGAATTGAAGATAAGTTGGGCAAGATCTAGAATTGCTAACTAGAATAAGCAAAGTTCCTGTACAATATTTCAATGAAATTAAATGTTAGTTATTCATTAAATCCATCACACCAAAATTTCATCATTTCACTTCCCTGGTGCAACCAAAGCAAGTTGCCAATTATTCATTAAACAAATTGGCCACGTTATGCCAACTGGTAATTTTTATACATTTTATGATGTCCACACTACAAAGAACCTGACATAGAACTAAAGAGAGAGACCATATAAAAGAAGGCATGTTTATTGCAACGGATACCTCATTTTGCATATATGCATATATTCAAAAATACAGAACACTACCCTCTCTTTTTTCTTTTTTTTGGGTGTGTGTGTAAGACCCTTCTCAAACATTTACATCCAAAAGCATACGTGTTCAGAAAGTTGTAATTACTTGTATATTTCTCTTAAAAAGAAGCATTTTCTTACATTTAGGAGCTCCTCTCGTGTTATTTCACGAGCTGGAATCAAAGTACATTTTTCAGGGAAAATACCTAAAATAACAAAAATGATTAGATTAACTTCTTATAGTGTCTGAAGATAGTAAATGACTAAAATTTCAGTCAATCAGAAATGCAAAACTAAGTAAAGGAATAGTAAACATTAATTTAAGATATAAGTTGGTAAACAAACATATCTGGATATGCAGTAGGATTTACCAGCTTCAGCAAGGCTGGTGGCGATAGCTCGAAGACGATCAGGTCTCTCTGGATGTGGATAACTTTTCATTTCAGTCTAAAAAAGAGATGATACAATCAGTAATCTAGGCTAGGGGACTGTACAAGATCTGTGTTCAAAACAAGCAACTCTGGCGACTCTAAGATCCATGGTTTACTTAGTAATTAAGACTCTAAAATTAGAGTTTACCATTTAACATGTTATTTCCATGAAATGTGATCAACTCAAAAGTATAAGGTCTTGTGTTTCTAATGTATGTTTCAAGAATGCAAAAAAGTTTGCATTGTACCATCGGCATTCTTTTAGCCTTTTATTCTGTAGGGCAAGAAGCAACGGTACAAGATTCGCAAATTGAGTTTATTTACATAGGTGAAACTCAAAGAGGAAACCAATCATTGCGTGGAAACTTGCTATCTTAGAATTGATTTTACAGGCATGCTAGCTAAAGCATACTGAACTAGCGGAATTCTAATTAGGATTTGAAATAAGGAAATTAAGAAGATGAATAGAAGTCGAAGTATGAAACTTTTAAATAGCACAACAATATTACCTACACAAGGAAACAGTCCAAATCCCAATCTAATGACCAAACTTTCGAAAAGATAAAGGTGCAAAGGGTATCCTTGAAGTACCTCACTGTGTAGTAACATCCTCTCATCAAAACCAAAAGCAGTACTGCAAGAAGCCGATGCAGCTAGCGTTCCAATTTAGTGATTATATTAGAAACTTTTGTAACAAAGAAATTAAGAAAATCAACTACATAATGACTTCTCTGTCAGCTTTAGCTTTTGGGATAATTGGTTCGTTAAGAATCAAAACACATTTTAAGTGTACTATTATTTGGAAATATAATTAACTGATAAAATAAATTTATATTTCATTACACTTAAGTGCTTAACTAGTATGTTAACTAATCCTTTTCCTTCTACACCAGTGTTAGTTATATTATGCAAATGACCAAAATAAACAAGGTCTAAAGTTACAATTAAATGAGGAAAAATACAAGGCACTAGCTGAATAGAGAGGAAGTAAGAGAAAAGTACCATTATAGCGGCTGATTGCATCTTCAATTCGAGACTGAAACGCTGCATATCCATGTACTTCAGAAGCCATGACCGCACCACAATGCTACAACATACATGACAAACAATTATCAAATAAATTGCTATAACAATTGGAATATAATATTGCAGGTAATGAATAGCCCCTAAAATTTGAATTAAAGCCTGGTAATCGGATTTTATAGTTCCTATCTGAATCCTGGTATATTTCATGATTTAACAGACATAACAGAAATAAACTTACTTCGCATGAAGAGGCAGTGCAATCATAGCTTTGACTAGTGCAGTTTAAGCAAAATGATTTCTCATGATTAAATAATATCTTTGACGGTTGCCACTCATCATCCTCATCGTCTTCATCGTCATCATCGTCTCCAAAATAGAAATCTTCGAGTGTAGTATCCTTCTCCTTTCGTTCTGTCAGGCCGTTACTTTCCTCCTTGACAACTTCGTCTTTAAGCACTTCCAATGGGGGATTTGAAGTGACACTGGACCCATTAGGTGCGAAATGCACCTTTTTCTCTGATTTGTTTTTATGAGTACCATTTTCTCCCCCCATTGAAGGAACTAAAAGCTTAGCCAAACATGTACAAAACGGCATTTTAATATTAAAAGCACTGTCAATTGGTAATTTAATACAGGTTACTTTGGTTAGTATTGACAAACTTCTCTTCTCAGGTATTCAGGAACTGATGAAGTTGCCACCAAAGAACAGTAAAGAAAAAAGATATATTTCATAACCACACTAATACTTTATCAAAATAATAAAGGCATATCACTTCGGAACTGAAAGTAGAAACACAATAAAAGCTGTGCCCCTAAGTCAGTCCAAGGAACCTTCCTTAGCAAACAACAGGGTGCTCACACCCCTAAACCCTAAACCCCAAATAAGAACATTCTCAAAAAGGTTACACTGAGACCCTACTTCTCCAAAATCAAACAACTAAACCCTAATTGAATGTAATCAGTGTGCAAATTATAAATAAATTGTCATTTATTCCCAGCACTTTACGAATTAGGACTTGATTAGAACCCAGCATAGCCTGATTTTAACACTCTCTCGTGCAATCAAATTATTGGAACCAATCAAGCTGACTCTTTTTGGTTTTCATTCAAACAGAAAATGGGGGGCACAGGGCTGTTTCATCAAACGGTGAAAAAAAATACAGTAAAAGAATAATCATCCCGACTAAAATTGAACGAATCAAAGTCCACAATCCTTCATCAGACTAACATATGCCATTGGTACAATTCTCACTAAATCCCCATGTAAGACGGGTACGCATAGAAGAACGAAGATGAAAAACAAGAAACGAATACGAATCATCTCCATTCTGTCTCTTCCAATTTAAACACTCCCCCTCGGACGGAGGTGAGAGGTGACGTCTCAAGGCAGAGAAGAACACCTCCGTTTCCGTACGGACGAGATGAGAATTCGAATTCAGTAAAACGAAGGAGGAAAAATGGAGAGAAATTATAACCTCTCGCACGAACTCCAGTAAGAATCGGTCGGCTCAGCCTCCACCTCTAGCCCTCTTCCCTTGGTTGTGACTTGTGAGAACTGAGAAGAAGAGAAGCAAGAGCGGGGGAAGTAATTGGTGGCAAGGTAGGAAAAATTACCTGGTCTGTACGGAGTGTCTAGCTATGTAGTACAAATCTGACAAACTTATCGGGCAAAAGTACGAATTAGATATGGTGCAAGGACCCTCTTGTCAGAAGACCGCCACACAGGACTCCAAACGTGTACACTGTGGCTAATGGGTGGTGACTGGTGAGTGGTAACAGTAACGGGTGGAGACCAGATCGAAACGAAAGCTGCGGCGAGCATGAAATCCAACAGTGTCGCGAGTTCCATGAGACAGACCGGTCAACGTGCTCTTCTCATCACTCGGCATTCAAATTGTCCTAAAATTACTGATTTTTTTTTTTCGATTTGAGTATGTCACTTTAATTTATCAAAATTTTGATATATTTATTTTTTTATTAGATCCTAAATTTGACCCTAAAATTATTTTGTGCCCTTCTAAACTTACCTGATATTATCTCGAATTTCAAATATATTTTTTCTTTTCTCAAATATTAATTTTATTTCTCAAAATTTTATTCTCTTTGAAGACAAAATTCCATGTACATTTTAATAGCGCTTAAAAATTTTGTGCGGATCTGCAAAATGACAAATATTATTCCACTAAAAATTTAGAATTCACGGATTTCAAAATGTGATCGTTATTGTAACTTGGTCTAGAATATCTGATATTAATTATTAAATCGTGTTTAAATCATGCGAAACTCTATCTAATGTTATGGTAATGCACAAGATTTTTATGAAAGAGGATTGGAGTTCAAGCTCTGACGGAAGCTACTTCTAGAAAGTTGAGAAAATATCTTCAAAAAGCTAAAAATCTAAAGGAATGACTTGCTTGCATGCAAAAATGTAAAGAACAAGCTTACAAATTAGATATGTTAATTGTCCAAATATTTAGAATGTCTAAATTGAAATTTGGAAGTAGTAAACTTCGAAAAAACATATTATAGCATTGTATAACGCTATTGTGGCGTTATAACACGAAAAATTTGTCTAAGTACTTATATCATAGAGTATAGCGTTGTACAACGCTATCTTAGCGTTACAACACTATCTCTTCTGATTTATGTACTTAGCTGATTCTCCAAAATTATCTCCTTTCGTCATAGCGTTATAATACTATCTTTCACAGAAAAGACAAAATATAATGTTCAAATTTCAAAATACAGTCACATAGCGTTATAACGCTATTGTTCCAAAATTTGCAGTTGCCCTATTTGATAGCTGTATAAAAGATGATTGCTCCCATCTTTCCATATGTTCCCCAATTAAAAGCAAAAATCTGTGCTGCCATCATTGTTGTGAAAAAGAAAACCTTTCTAAATCCTTCAAATTTCAAATTAAACTATCCTAAATCGATCAAGACTTGTGAGAGAAATTTTGAGAGAAATACTCTATTACTATCTACCTTGTGTTTAGCCTTTGTGTTTTAGATCTAGTCTTTAACCATTATGTTGCAAGAGCTAGATTCTACCTTGTGTTATGGTTTGTTCTTCTACCAGTGTGTGTAAAGGAGATTGAATTCCGAAGTTGTAATTGAACTATGTGAGTTATTGGAGCGCATCGGTCTTGTTATCGCAAAGGCAGGGGATTGGGGACCCGAAGACGTAGACTAGGCCGAAGGCATAGTTGAACTCCATCAGCATATCACGCGCCTCCATTTGTTCAATGTTTCTAACTTCTTCTCTATTTAATTTAATTGTATTTAATTACTTGAGAAAAATTAATTTGTTGATTATTACTCTATTACAACTAGAAATTAATTAAGCTAAATTGATATTTATACTTCTCCAATTAATTGTTAGTAATACTTATTTAAGATGTGTATCAATTGAATTATTCGAATAGCATCTATTGTTTAATATAGAAGTTGCCATTAGGAATACAATTGTAGAAAAATTGAAAAAAGGACTTTAGTATTTAAATTAAGCCTTAATCACCCTTAGGGTTCTGTAGAAATGAGGTCGGGATTTGGGTCAAATCAAATATTCTCAACGTTGCTTTTTTATTATTAAAGATGATAGTCAGTTCAGGCGAGTCCGATTAGTTTGACATAGGAATATTGTCGGGTCATAAGTTCGATTTAAAAACAAATAAACAATCAAAATATTAACAAACATTTATGGGTCAAGTAGTTCATGTTACGAGTTCTCAAATGTCAATTCGAATTTTGTGACGAGTCGTCTCAGGTCGAGTCGGGTTCATAGTCCTCAAATGTTGCTTTGAACCGGATCGTGAGTCATCTCAGGTCAAGTCGGGCTTCAGATCTTTGGATGTCGCTTTGGATCGAGTTGTGCGTCATCTCAGGTCGGATCGGGGTCAGGTTTTGGATCCATAGTTGTCACTTCGAATCGGGTTACGAGTCGAAGCAGGCTGATGTGAGTTTTATTTACCCTAGTTGCTAAAAGAAAGTTGCAAGTATACAACCGTCTATTTTAGTACTTTGGATATTGAATCCACAACGACGATTTAGATTTAGTTTTCAAATTCTAAGAATTTAATCTAAGTAAATAAAATTTGGTGTTTTAATTAAAAGTAAAAGGCTTGATGTTAATTTTTGGTGTTTTAGAAATTTAGACTAAGTTAATCACAATTTAAAAACCTTAGAAAATTGAAATAAGAGACTTAGAATTTCTAGGGCTTCCTATCCACTAGTTGACAACTACTTGGTTGATTAAGGGTTATTTTGTATTATGAAGGCACAATTAACAAATTTTTGGTATTGAGAAATATTTCTATGTTAACACCATATCTAAACTAGAACAAATTTCACCTCTTGATACTTGGTCATCCTTGTCTAAATTTATTAAGAGCTACTTATCCTAATTAACTCAAACAATTACAATTCTTCTCTCGATACTTGGTACAATTATTCAATTCAACTTAAGCCTATAGACAACAATCGTCTCGTTTTGATACTTAAATTATTATCTACCTTGCTACTTGTAGTCGAGATCTAACAATTCTATTTCTCAATTTCAATTATCAAATCCTAAAGTATGACAAAATAATCAAAGATAATATATAAACCAAGCAAATACAACAAGTTTCAAGTTCTCTCTAAGAATCTTAATGAAGATTAGCCCAACATGACTATGCAATACATCAAGTAAATCTCAAAGAAAGTAAAAGATAAGTAGAAAGAATAAACCAAGGGGAAGATGATGGTGAATTCAAGCCCTTCTTCTTGTTCTTGTTCTTGTTCTTGTTCTTCTTCTTCTTCTTCTTCTTCTTCTTCTTCTCTCTAAGGTGAATAAATGAAGAACTCAATATAAAAAATCTAGACTTATCTCTGTTCTGTAACCTCTTATTTATAAGAAATGATGAAACACCAAAATAAGCCCTCAAAATCCTCCAAAAATAGAAAAACTATGATGTCGCCGCAGACTACGAACGTAATGATCATCATTATGATCGTAGTGAGTGCAGAAACCGTAAAAAACCAAGGCATGGAGGCAGTTCTAGGAACTGTTAGCGAAGGTTATGGTCGTAGTCAGGGTGACTACGGTCGTAACCAAGTCTTCTGCTCTGAAATATGGCTAAGTACTGGGAAATAGACCTCTCTGGAAATGATCATTACGATCGTAATCAAAGTGACTACGGTCGTAATGGTTTGAAAATCACATAATATTTCTAAGTCCTGAAGAAAATATCTCTATGTCGAGGTCCACTACGGTCATAGTCAAATTGACTACGATCGTAATGGTAAAAAATACTTAAAAAATAACTCAGGAAGGAGAATATGGGCCTCTGGAAAGACATATTACGGTCGTAGTAAAAAATGACTACGACCGTAATCGGTTTTGGCTGACGCGCAACACTTGTTATTTTGGCCATAACTTCTTCATCCAAACTCCGATCGAGACAATTCAAAGTGCGTTGGAAACCTAAGAAAGCGCTCTACAACCTTGACACATCATATTAGGCATTCTTGTTCTTGTTTTTTCTTTTTACCCTGAATCATCCAGAAATAGTCTCTTGTGTTTTCATCACATGTTTTCTCCATTATAAACACATCTAGGGCAGTAACTTGAACTTTGGACTCAAACTTGACTATTTAAGACTAAATTTACCATATTTAACTTAAATTACACAATAAACCCTACGATTTTGGGTACACAATTTGACTTATCACAAGTCTTGTCGGTTTCGGGTCTTTAGGTATCGCTTTCGGGTTGCAAGTCGTAGCAAGTCGGGTCGGGTCCATAGGTGTTGCTTCTGATCGAGTTACGGCTCGTCTCAAGTCAGGTCAAGTTGGATTTCTGGTCAACAAGTGTCGGGTCTGGTCAGATTATGTGTCATGTTAGATCGGGTCTAGTCAAGTTTGAATTAGTTCGACTTCCTAAAAAATGAGTGAGATCAAGTTTGAGTCGAAACAAATCGGGCAAGTTTTTAAGGTCGGATCAACTTCTGCCACCTCTACTCAGCTTTGTGACGGTTATTGAGGAAAAGACCAAAATGCTAGGAGTGTAAACAGATCAGTTAATATCTGATTTTATTCGTATCTGGAAAAAAAACAAAAAATATCTGATTTGTATCCATATCCGAAGATATTAGTATCTATATTCGTATTCGAAAATTTTAACAGATAAAGATACGATTTGGCTATCATTTATTTGTATTCGATTGTATAGCTATTATCTATTAGTTATCGAAATTATCCAAGATATTTGTATTCGATATTATCCGATTGTATCCGAATTCATAACAAAAAAGTTTGTATTATATAAATATTTTTATTGGATTTCTGTATGTAGACTACAAATCTAATTAATTTTATTTCTAATTTGTACTTTATGCATCATATTTTTTCTATAATTTATTAGTGCATTTAGATAAACATATAACGATTTGTATTCAATATCTAATTAATATCCGATCTGTATTCGAAATTATCCGAATTTATATTCGTACTCGAAAACTTTTAATCAATAAACGTACGATAAAATAATTATTCGTTCGTATCTAATCCGTCTACATCCGTACAAAAAAAACCCAAAACTCATCTTATCAACAAGCAAAACCTTCTTGTATATATGAACTTGGAATGATGTGTAAACCACTCGAAAAGTTGGATATATCGACTCTCCAACTCCGCAAATACAGTAAAATAACAAAAAAAGATGCCACTGCCATGGCTTCCTGCTGCTAATCTAGAAAGCCCCAAACCTTCGTTTCCTTTGAATTTTGAACCAAGCGACTTACTGCATCGAGCACGGAGATCGGTTTTCGTAACCAATTGTGCAACAAATTCAGAGAACAATTCACCGAGTGGTCGAGCGGGGCTGAAAATTGGTTCACCGATCGTCGTAATCGAGGCCCCACCAGTGGTGAAGACTGCCACACCAATGCCTTCTTTGCGAGCAAACACTGGGCAAGTTAAGGCCGGTGATGTAGGAAGGTCAGTTTCATTAGATTTATTTTATTTACTGTTCTTCTTTTTGCAAATGTTCGAATTCTCAAGCAGTTTGATGGTATGATGTAAATGTTGATTTGGGTACTGGAGATAATTTCAAATACGAGCTATTTCAGGGTTGTTAAGCTAAATTTGTTGTTTTATAATTATAGAGTGGTGGCGAGAAAGCCTAAGGATGTATGGGCAATCCGGCTAGCAATAGGAACCTACCTTCTCGATGGCAAATATTTCAGACCTTTTGATGAAGAGGGATAGGAAATGGGCTTCCCAATTAGGCAAAATGGATGCTTAATTAGAAATAAATGTTTTCTTTTCTTTTCTTTTCTTTACCGGTACAAAATATATTTCGTGTTGAAATAATTTTATATAGTGTCCCTCTTTCCTTTACTACTTTCTAATCTACATAGAATAGACATGAGATCCAAAAGAGAGAAATCAAGAACATAATGGCTGCTACATTGGCGATCATCTTCTCCGGCCATCTCTCTTCCTTGGGCTGTGTCATTCTTAGTTAGATTCTGTTAGAATTAGTTCTCAACCAGCCCAATAGGTTTATCTGACAAGACCATCTAAGTATCTAACCAGTCGGTTTTTCAAAACTTCAAGAAGTCCACCTGAAATTCAAGATTCAATGGCCCACGTTGATAAAATTAGGTCAATCCAAGATTCTCTATGCCAGGCTGCAAATTTCTTAGGTGATTTGGTTAACCAATTCAACCAGTCGACAACTGCTCTGTTACCCGCTACATCTTTTACTACAGCTCCAATTCATCAAATTCCCAATACCTTGATTCCGACTTCTTGACTTCCCTCGAATACTCCGTCGTATCCAGCTATCTCCAGTTCACCTGCTACTTCCTCTTGCCAGGTCACTTCTTACTCTGATGCAGCATGATCTAATATTTCTAATACTGGAGGGATATTGAAACGACGTGTAGAAACTAGAAGTTTCTCAAAACCTATCTCTCATCAGTTCTCTCAGCCATCGTCTCGCTTCTCTTCTATCCCAAATCCTAACTTGGCGAAACTCAAATCAAAGCTTTCTCAGTTGAGAAAAGAGAGAGAAAGAGGTAGATCGGTGTGCTATAGGTGCGAGGAAATAGGTCATAGTTCCTATCAGTGTAGGAATCCTCAGATTTGCTTTGCTTGTGGAAAAACTGGTCATTCTTCATCCATTTGTAGAAATCTAGGTATGGTGCCTCCTTCCACTAGCATTATCCTTCTCTCAAAGTTATGGAAGATGCAAACAGGTTTCCTTTGATTCCTTTTGCTTTGAATCTTAAGGTAGTTAAGCTCAGGGAAACCTTAGGTCATAGTGTTGTTATACATGATGAATTAGGGAAAGGTGCAGTCTTTATACAAAATCATTTAGCTAATGCATTCCCAATTCATGGATGGATTTGGTCTGCTAGAGCAATACCGGGCAAACGCTTCCTCATAGAACCCCCTAATGAGGGATGGCCTCGTACATCTATTGCTAAAGGTAAGATCTGGTTAGGAGGGGTTGGTTTCCCTCTGGAAGCATATAACTCAAGTAGACATAACATCAAACCTGCTCCCACAATAGTCACATGGGTTAGAATCTTAGGTCTCCCTTTTGAGCTTTGGAAAGACCATGAATTTAACATAATAGCTTTTGAATTAGGGGTTTTTTTGATAGAAATTGATTTAGTTAGCAAATCTCATGTAGACTACTGTATTGAGATTGAAATTAGGGGTTTCAAATTTGAATGTCATTCCAAAAGAAAGACATGCTCTTTGATACTGACTCTGGCAAGAAATTTTACTTCTTGCATATAGAAATGGATTCTGACAATTTGAGAGGTAGGTCCAATGAGGACCCCTGAGGTCAAGGGCAACCTAAAACCACTTGGAAACCTAAAAATCCACCTTCTGACCCAAGCAATCAACTCCCTCCTAAACCCCTTTCCAAGAACAACCCCAATGTTAAGGAAGCTAGTAGTTCTGGTACAAAAAAATGACAATAGGAAAGGAAAAGAGATTGTCGTTGCAAATGATTCTGACACCTAAGATCAAGCTTGGGATCCTTGGGTAGAGAAGGAACATTCCCTCAAACTTTCCCCCCCTCACTCTCATTTGGTCAAACAGGTAACCATTTCTGACTCGGGAAAACAAAATATCAAATGAGTGGATGTTAAAACTTTGTATCAAGTTTCTCCATCTTCTTTTCTTGATTCTGATCCCTCCTCCAAACCTGAACCTCACGACTCAGAGTTAGTTGGTTCCCTTGAAGTAGAAACACAAAGGAATGTGAAGAGGTAGAGGAGGTAAATGAAGATACATAAATTGGGGAGAAATTGGAAATAGTTCCTTATGAAGGAGGTGACTCTAGTGGTGGTAGAGGCTCAGGCAGTGCAAGAAACAGTTTAAGGATCTAGTTGAAGGCAAAGGGCAGGGGGAAAGGAAGAGGAAAAAGCTCATCTGTTGGTAAGGCCTCTTGCATTATTGATAACTTTCCTTTTGCTGATTTTGAGGACTCTGATGTAGTCAAGTTATTTGAAGTGTGTGATTTTTCATTAGATAAAATTGAAACTATCATATTATCTGTTGTCAACAAATTTAGAACACTCATGAGAGACAAATTTGTCTCTAATTGAAGAGAATTCTAGAATGGCAATCAAGAAGAAGTATGATCTTGTAGATATTAATGAGGACTTCTTAGGTCCATCTGAGGATTTAGAATAGAAAAATGATTCAACTGTTAAACTGGAATTGTAGAGGTCTAGGTCAATATAGGAAAAGAACTATTGTTAAAGAGTTAATAAGTAAGCATAATCTAGATATAATAGCCATCCAAGAAACAAAAAAAGATGAGTTTAGTTTTAAAATTATAGATCAATTTAGGCCAAAGCATATGCAGTTGATTTTTAAACCCTCTCAAGAAAATTCAGGTGGTATTCTCTTAGGTTTAGACTCAAGCAAGTATGAAATTTTAAATTCTAAGTGTCTCACTTTTTCCATAACAGTAGAATTGAAAAACAAAAATGAACAATATAATTGGGTATTAACTACTGTTTATGCACCAGTTACAAATAGTCTTAGGAAAACCTTTTTAGCAGAGTTAGATGATATATATACTAATTTGAATCATCCTTCATGACTTGTGTGTGGAGATTTCAATATGATTAGGAAAGGTAGTGAAAGAACTAGTACCTTTCATAATCATGTGATCAGTAATAGATTTAACTCCTTGATTTCCAAATTAGAATTAATGAAAATAACTCTTATCAATAGAAAGTTTACTTGGGTCAAATCTTCTACATCTAAAAACTTTGTCTTGTTAGATATAATATTTTGTTCAGTTGAATGGTATGATCACCATAATAATAACATTCTTACTTCTTTGTCTAGAATTCTGTCTGATCATAACCCTATGATTTTATCTTCAAGCAATACTGTTAGATTTGAAAAAAATTGGTTAGAAAACAAAGAATTTGGGAATCTTATGGAGAAATGGTGGAACTCATACCAACTTGATCCATTAGATGTAGAAAATAGCTGGAGATTTAATTTTCAATTTATTAGAAAGAAACTAAAATGCTGGAATAAAAATTTAATAGCAAATAAAAGAAAACAAAAGAATGAATGTACTAAAAAAATTAATGAGTACGAGTTGATATAGGAAATTAGAGATTTAGAACATGAAGAAATGGACTCTCTAAAAGCTTGTCATGATTCATTAGATAAAATTTATGACGATGAAGAATTATATTGGCAGCAAAGGGCTAAGCTTAAGTGGCATTTAGAGGGAGATAGAAATACCAAATTTTATCATGTTATAGCTAATTCTTGAAAGAAGCAAAATCTTATTCTATCATTAGAAATTGACAATGAGATGATTTATAATCTCAAAATCTTAGAAAAATATGTTACCAGCTTTTATAGAGATTTATTAGGGAAAGAAGAAACTAGGTTTATTACTCTTCAAAGTAATTTTTGGCCTCATAATAATAGATTAACACCATCTCAAGCTGAAGACCTCACTAGACTTTTTTCATATGAAGAAGTTAAGGAGGTCATATTTTCTTGCAACCCTAATAAAGCCCTAGGTCCTGATGGGTTTTCTTTTCTCTTTTATCAATCATTTTGGAATTTGGTAAAAAATGATATTATGTTGATAGTTAATGCTTTCTTTAACAATGAGTTAGAAATTTCCAAATTGAATATGGCATATATATGCCTTATCCCAAAAAAAGGCTGAAGCAATTCTTATAAAAAAACATTAGATCCATCAGTCTTATAAACTGTAGTTTCAAAATTATAACAAAATTATTAGCAAAAAATATTATCTTTGTATATGGATAACCTTATAGATCATTCTCAAACAGCTTATATTAAAGATAAATTTATTTTAGACAATGTAGTTATTGCTCATGAAATTCTTCATAAGATTAGAATTCATAAGATCAAATGGGTGCTTTTCAAAATAGATTTTGAAAAAGCATTTGACAGAGTTAATTGGGAGTTCCTATTAGAGGTTTTATCAAGTAAAGGGTTCAATGAAAAATGGATCAAATGGATCAACTTGATCTTTCAGGGAAGTAAAACTTGTATTGATTTTAATGGTTATCTAGGTGAATATTTTTATTGTAAAAGAGGAGTTAGACAAGGTGATTCACTTTCTCCCTTTCTTTTTGATCTAGTAGCAGATGCTCTAAATATTATTCTAGCTAATACAAGAGAAGCAGATTACATAGAAGGTATAGGAAACTTTGATCATTTAGACAATATCATCAATCTGCACTTTGCATATGATACTCTTTTGTTCTTAAAAGTTGATGTTAAGGAAGTTAACTATCTCAAATGGATTCTAGTTGCCTTTGAGAATCTTTCAGGTTTGAAAATAAACTTTGAAAAATGTGAATTGATTCTTTTAAATGTTAGTAAAAATTTAGGTTCTGCATTAGCTAATATATTAGGATGCAATATAGTTTCTCTACCAATTAAATATTTAGAAGTTTATCTGCATTGAAAAAATTTAAATAGAGCAGATTAGAATACATTAATTGAAAAAATAGATAAAAAAACTCCAATGTTGGCAAGGTATATTTCTATCTTTAGGGGGTAGATTAACTCTTCTTAACTCTGTCATCACAGCCATTCCTCTATACTGGTTATCTTTATATAAACTTCCAGTTAATATTAGAATTAGAATAGATAGAATTAGGAAAATGTTCTTCTGATTTGGTGGCAACACTACCAGGAAAAAATGATGCCAGTAGCTTGGTCTTGCATTTGTAAGAGTAAAGATCAAGGTGAGTTAGGAGTTCTAGATTTAGATTTAATAAATAGAGCTTTTCTAGCCAAATGGTGGTACAGATTTCATGATCCTTCAGTCTCAAGTCTATGGAAGATTATAGTTCAAAAAAATATAGCAAGACAAGAAATAACACTCTTTTTTCATCTTTTTGGAAAGCTATAAATCTCATACACCATGAGATGTCAATTAGTGTCAATAAAAAATTAGGAAATTGTGAAGATATTAGTTTTTCGTGTGATAGATGGAAAGAAGAATTAGCTTTCTCACTTTTATTCCCAAATCTATCAGATTCGAAAAAAACAGTTAGCAAAGCTTTTTTCAAAAAACACATTGTCCCTTCATTTCAATAGACAATTAACAAGACAAATTGGTCCTGAATGAGCCAAATTGAAAGCTATAGTTGCAGATGTGGAAATTAGAAAAACAATTAAAGATTCGATTATGTGGAAATTAGAAAGCTATAGTTGCAAATGAAAAGTTGGATTAATTCCAGAATGTGCACAGAGAGGCGAATTTTCTAACACATTATTGTGCAAATTTTTCATTAAAAAATAATTGTAGCTCTAATTGGTTTGACTATTTACCAAGCTTTGTTGTTAATTTTAGCACGATGACCGACGTGATGAATTAATCCAGTCCTTTAATCTAAAAAAAAGACTATCATGTGCCATTAAGGAGGATACAACGACGGAAAAAACGCCAACATTAATGAGGATAGAACGAAGAGACAAAAAAACGCCTGGAATTTAAACATTTTCAAGCATTTCATGTGCCATACTCAAATCTTGAGTGGGAAGGGAAGGAAATGTTACATTATAAAGTTTGAGTCACTTGTTCAAGCTTATATGAAAGAAAAATAGTTAGTTAAATGTTTTCTTTTAATACATACATTTCGTCAGAGATGTAAAAAATTTCTTCATTTTTCTTCCCTTTCTTTACTTTTTTTCTTGCTGGGACAAACTCTAAGTGTCTGCTGCAGAGTTTCTTTTCAAGTGAAAATTAGGGAAAAAGAAGGACAAAGAGGAGAACGGTGCTCGATAAGATGATAACCCTTCTTCGGAGTTTTATTGGAGAGGGTGAAAGGGGATGCATGGAAGTGAATCTAGAGAATTCTTCAGTTCATTTGTTGAATTTCAGAAAAAAAATACGAATGCAAAATACCGCTTGATTGGTGTTTTATGAAGTACCTTGTTGCTCTTAATAATTTTATGTTATCGTCGTAATATTAATAAAATAAAAATCAAATAAATCAAAATATTGATATTAGAAGAAAACTTGAATACATCAAAAATAGATATACTAGATACCTTGAGTCATTAAGAATCACTAGATACATCAAGATCCACATTATAGATCAAGATCGAATGCCCAAAGTGGTTCGAAGTACCTAATGCTTTCTAAGCACTCCAATTATGTAATTCAAAATTTTTCCTTAATATTATGTTATTGTTGTAATATAATACATAAATCATGAAAAAAACTTAGGTACACAATTCTAATTGTTCTATAAACACTCCAATCAATCTGTAATTCAAATACATTAATATTCACACCATACATTTCAATCAAACGATATCCAAAAAACACTTGGAATAGTGTACCTAAATTTTTGTCATAAATTATTATGCTAGTATTTATATTCGAGTATAACTTAAGAAAAATTTCATATTAGTTCGGTTTAACTGAATAACTCTTTCTATCGTCAAAATTCAGTTTATCTGGTTCAATTTTTATTTTGGTTGATCCAACTTTCTGATCAGTTTGTATATTGATGCAAACCGAACAAAAGTTTGGTTGGACAAATTTACTTCGGTTTGAAATGAACCAACCATTTCAAAACCCTTCCACAAGGCCAGTCAACATGAGAAGCATTAAAGGAGAATTAAGGAAAAGTTTGAAAGATGAAGGATTACCATTATATATTTGACTTATTGAATGTTTGCTACACTGTAAGTCAGCTACCCGCTAAAATGTCCCCCCTCAAAGCCTGACCGACTCTTTTAATAGCTCTAGCAACTAGCCAAATTTGATGATGGATTGCCAACTGTCCTTTCCTGTCCTCATGCCTCTTGGTTCGTGAAATAACATCAGCAATACTTGTAAAGAAAGTGAGCTTGCTCTCATAATCTTCTGGAGGTGAGTACAGCTGCCGAACGACAAAAAAACAGACATAAAATCCAGATGTACTTGGTCATTACAAGTTGGTAATTAGCTCAAACTCATTATTTTCAATATAGAGAAAATTGTTAGATTTCCTGTCTTTTTGTCTGTATTTCTAATTTCATTCTAGTGTTGTGACATTTATTTCATTTCAGGT
The DNA here is from genome assembly GCA_964058865.1 of Eleocharis quinqueflora. Lineage (NCBI taxonomy): Eukaryota > Viridiplantae > Streptophyta > Magnoliopsida > Poales > Cyperaceae > Eleocharis > Eleocharis quinqueflora. The sequence continues at coordinate 157,018 of CAXKVX010000500.1, forward strand.
TATGAGAAATAATTAAGACAGCTTGAAACTATACCAAATGCCTGAACCAGCTTCTTCCATCAAGGCCATCTTCCTGCAAGAAGCTTCTTTCAGCTAGCATAAGCCGATCATTCAGAGCCCGTATTCTCAGTGTAGCATCATGTTCAGAGCTATGCTGAAGCTCCACTTTCTGAATATTTATTTGCAATATAGAACTTATGGAGCCAACTACTTAAAAAGAACAATAAGCGCATGGACATGGGAGGATTATAATAGTTATTTGCATATAATAATCTTATTGTGTACAAACGGTCTTGACAGTATGAGCTCATCAATCAGGTACTTCACTAGTTTAATAGAACTGATTGGTACATTATTCAAAACAATAACTTAAAATGATTAGAAAATATTCCGTACCCTGTCCTAATGAAAAAATGGTCCCCCTATAAATCCACCTGTCACAGGACACGTGCACAGTGGGTCAAATTGGGTGTGTGTGTTGGTGGGGGGGGGGTTGGATGTGAAAGGTATTACTCTAAAATGATTGACACATTAACACAAGGATAGCAATATTGCTTCCAACCTTTTTACATATGAGGGTGAGTATCATTTGCACTCATAATCAATCATGCACTCAACAACAGTATAACGACATAAGAATGTTCACAAAACAACAAAACCATTAGTCCCAAACAAGTTGGTAGACTAGAGATGAACCCAATCGGAGTAATATTCAATTCTGTTTGATCTCCATGAGAATGACTGAATTTTTGGGTTGGTTCCGCAAGCCTATCACAACCCTCCTTTTTCCTGACTTGGAACAGGCTATGTAAAAAACTACATAGGAGTTGACATCAGAATGTTGTTTGCCAAAAAAAAAAAACTAGACCAATTAAGTTTCTTTTATTACCTCACCTTCAGTGAAAGCATCATTGGCTGCACTACAGAGATCCTTGATTGCAGCATGAATTGGTTCTAGAGACAGCTTTTCATCTATGAAGTCACGAAGTGCATGAACATGCTCCTGCATGTTGAAGTATTTTTCATTGTTCTCCTGTCCATACAAAAATAAATTACACTACAATCATGAAATGTGCAATTTACCTCCAACTGAGAAGCATAGGATCGGTAATCAAAAGGTAAGATGAAGTCATCAGCCAAGCGAACAGCAAGTAGGCCCCAAATCTCAGCAACTGGTTTGACCACATACATATCCACAAAAATAACAAATTAGAAAGAATAAATAAAGGTCTTCACTTGATTCCTCGTAAGTGACAATGAACTATCTTCTAAAACCTTGGGGTCTTGCATTTTCCTTGTCTTGAGCTTATACTTTAACAGTTTATATTTTTTTCTAGCCTGGTGGGAATTGGGTCCATCAAGGAAAGAACGTTCAATAAAAAAAGGAGACTTACTAGCTACATGACGATGAAACGATGGATCACCTTGTGTCTCCATCCAATCAAAGGAGTCTAGAGCAGTATGGTATCCCGCAAATTCTATTGGAGTAATCAATGATTTGTCAGGCATAAATACATAATAAAAAAAGGAACGCACAAAGTTAGTTGGGGGAAAAAAGCATCAGCTCTATAAGGAACAGCGTTTCATATATTTTAATTAGCTAAAATTAAACCAACCAAACCTCAACAAGAAGTACAACACAAGATACGTCCCAATTTTGTATCAATGAATTATTGTGCATCACAAGAAGACTCATGTAAGCTCAATTTGACCATTTATCCTGAGCATTACCTTCTCAGCCATGAAGCAAGCACAACACAAGGTAATATTGAAAGAAAAAATAGAAGAGACTAAATCCTTATCGCGATGTTAACTTCACAGTCATCTTAAGAAAATATAAATACCATTCCCATAATACATGTCTAAGGAGGAAATCCCAGCATGGTGCAGAAATCCAGTGAAATCAGAGTCTCCTCTTGCAAGCCTTTCAATCTGCAAATATGCAATATAGTTCTCACAACTTTCCCCACAGGCCACATTATAGACCTCTGCAAGATTATACGGTACAACTAGAAAGCACTAGTTACATCCAATCCTTTAAAAAGAGTTGCTATATTCACAAAAGGAAACGTGTTCAAGTCTAACTATCTTAATGTGCAAGAATAGTCTAGCATGCTAATTGAACTTCTACGATAATGATAAAAGTAAACTGTTTAAAAGAAAATTCAACATGATCCCTAACAAATATAAGCAGACAACAATGGTTCTTTTAAATAAGTTTCTAAAATGGATAACTTGTTGGCTTTGGCTATAACATTAAAAAAGCACTAATTCATTGAAACACCTTACACTAATTCCTCCATCTGCAGAGAGCCATGTATCATAAACTGTTTTCCCTTCTACATCTGGATCCTTCACCTGATAGAAAGATTAACGTTAGTCAAGAAGTGCACTTGTAACTCAAAATCAGCAATTAAAAAAATATAATGATACAGGTATGAGGAAAAGGATCACACCCTGGAGAAAAAAAAGAAAGATTATGATGCAAGTAAAAAAAAATCGAAGTGCATTTAGAAAATGAAGCCAATTGTAATTAAAAACTCATATTTTGGTTTCAAAGTCAAAAAGCAAAAGAACCTACAATCCAAAATATTGTATTTTCTTTACTTGTTCTGTTACTTCATTTTCATTATTTTTTTTTTTTGGAAAAACAACACAACTTCATCAAGTCACAACTTTTGAACATCTACCACAAAAACAGAACTCATCTTTCGGTCCTCGAACTCTTGTCAAAAGACCTAATTGGTTCTTGAACTTTCATTTGCACCTATTTGGTCCTTGAATTATACTAGAAATGAAGGTTTAGGAACCAACTTTGCCTTTTTAAGAAAAGCCAAGGACTATTTTGGTTCTTTTGTGGAATTTCGAGGATCAAATTGGTGCAAATGGAAGTTTAAGGACTAACTTGTTTTTTTTTTTGCAAAAGTTTGAGGACCAAAAAGTGAATTATTCCCAATATTCTGCAATTGTTAGCAATACCTTCTTCGTAATATCAATCAAAAGCTTGTCCAATTGGGGCGTAGTGGCCACATTGAATCCGACTCCTTGCACTGCACAATCAACATTAAGGTATGCAACAGCTTTTGAATGCAAATTGTCAAGGTTCTCTTCAACCCACTCAGTTGATCCAATCTAGAAGAAAACATCAGTCTTATAAGATCCTTGATCTAGCCCAATAAAAAAATTACCATGGTTATTCTAGCAGAGCACTTTGCAGTTAATATTTTACTCTTTTCCTAGTGTTTTCCTCAATTTCTCAGAGTGATTGCAACAAAAAGCACAAAAAAGAAATATAGAACTACATAGTACTTGCTGCGACCAACTTTAACTAAAATATAATAAGAGGCGCTATCGACACCAGAAACATTAATAACTAATAATGAATATGAAAGTGATTGTCAATTTGAAGGTGTTATCATGTTCTTTTGAAGAATAAAATTGTCAAATTGAAAGAAAAATAAATTTTGATTTCGGTGTGCGAAGAAATATTTTCGGTGTCAATAGCATCACCCAGATATAATGCTTAAAAGATTACGAACCAACAACAAGTACAAAGAACTGTTATATTAAGAGAGCACAGATTACAGAAATGACAAAGACACTGACAGAACATAAGCTACAAGAGAATTGGGCTTAATAAAGCCTAGGCAAGTACTTCCATATCCTTCTTTTAAACCAACCACAGCTTGCAATATGAATCATCATGGTTCTATTGTTCTTTTTGCCTTTTGGCATTTAACACAAATTTATGGTCAAAGAATGAACGAATTCCCTTGTCTCGAAATTCGTTAATTTGGAGGAACTCTTACCATTCCAAATTCCTCGGCGTCCCAACTACAGAGAATGATGGTCCTTCGAGGCCTCCATCCGGATCGTAGCATCACACCAAACCGCCGAGCAATTTCAAGTAATGTGGCAGTCCCGCTATGTGGGTCCACTGCACCATACGTCCATGCATCTCTGTGGTTACCCAGGATAATGTATCTGTCTGGTTCTTCTCTCCCCCTTATCATTCCAAAAAGGTCTTGGATCTCAAGCACCTTCCTCTCTTCCTAGGAACAGATAATAAAGAAGGACAAAGAGGTTGTTATGTGCCATTACAGGCGTAATGTGAATTGCAGTGCAACAAACTTCAGCCCAAGTTATTCTTTGATTGGTCCTCTGAGGTAGGTCAAAGGTGTTCACAGTTTTCACTTATTATCTAAATGTTGGATTCAAATAATTCCCAATTAGACAAACACAAAAATATAGATTAAAAATACTAAAGGAAATTAAGCATTTTGATATAAAGACTCAAGTGAACGAGAATTAAGTAGACGTGAGTTCCTAGTTCTACTGCAATGAATAGAGCTCACAAAACTTTAACAATAAAAAGAAAATGAGACAAAAGTCCTGCTCCATATGCCACCCAAGTTCCATGGAACACGGACGCGAGTAATTCCAAGTAGCTATTAATGCAAGGAAAACAAAGCCATATATCTTGCAAGGGCGGATCAGGGGTTCAAAATGTACGAATTTTTCCAAAATGATGCATATTTTAAAAAATATTTCAAATGATAAGCATATTTAAAAAAATCAATTACATGATCAAATTTGAAAAAAAAACAATTTCCAGGGAGTATAATTGACTCCTGATCATGTGTGGCTCCGCCACTGATATCTTGCATTAACTTGCTATACAGATGATACGACAGCCACAATTCCACACCTTATAGAAGAAAAACAATTGCCATCTACCCAGACATCAACTTGCAACACAGATGATGTAATAGTCAGAATCCTACACAGCTACAACTTACAGCTCCCTTAGTCCCTGAATCCTTTTGTTTTTGTCAAGTCAGAATCAGACAACACAAAACAATATTCCTTTTTTGTTGTTTTGTATTTAACTCCACCTGTGTTGTTTTCAACATAATCGGCCCCAAGCTCGTTAAAGGAGGAGGGTTGTGAAAGGCTTGGCGAGCCAACAAAAAAAATTTAGCCACTCCCACGGAAATGAAACCCAATAAACATTCGTTGGGGCGCAACCATATTAGCAACGCGCCATATCGAAACCCGAGTATGGTGTTAAATGTGCAAGGATCGTGTCGTCACTCCCTTAGTGACGCGCTACATCAGCGCCCGGATGTAGTGACAAATGAGTAAGGGTCTTCACACTTTACTCGACAAGTGCGAGGGATAAGGAAGCTAGCCGGGGATAATAGAATTCGTCTGGGTAGTTCAAATATAGGGTCCTTAACGGATAAGCTACAAGAGTTAGTTGATACTGTGATTAGGAGACGTGTAAATATCTTATGTGTTCAAGAGACTAAATGGATGGATCAGAAGGCGAAGGAGGTGGAAAATACTGATTTTAAGTTATGATACATAGGAACAAACGAAGCAAGAATGAAGTAGGCGTCTTAATTGATCAGAAACTCAACAACGAAGTTGTCGACGTTAGGAGACAAGGAGATCGACTTATCCTAATCAAGTTGGCCGTTGGGGAATTAGTCTTAAACGTCATTAGTGTGTAGCCCCACAAAAAGGTTTGTGTGAGAACGTCAAGAAGCAATTTTGGGAAAATCTAGTAAAAAAGATGCTTAGAGGTGTGCCTAGCGATGAGAAGCTTTTTACAGGAGGAGACTTCAATGGTCATGTTGGTACAATTAGTGAGGTTTTGAAGGAGTGTACGGGGGATTTGGATATGGTGATAGGTATCAAAAAGGGGAAAAACATCTTGAACTTCGCATATGACCTCATGATAGCTAACACCTTTGGAAAGAGACAATCTCATTTAGTTACCTTCAGCAGCGACCAACATTCGAGCCAAATCGATTTTGTTCTTATTAGGAGAGATGATAAACGAGATTGCGTAGATTGTAAGGTTATAACCGAAGAATGTGTCGTCCAACAACACAAACTTGTGGTCTCGAATTTCGCTTTCGAATACGCGGTCGATAGGACAAAGGTGTCAAAATATCGAGGACGAGGTGGTGAAAACTCAAAGGAGATGTCCAACAGGTCTTTAAGGACAAGATGATCGAAGAAGGAATCTTTAACGAAGACGATTGCAACGCTAATAACATGTGGAAGAAGATGACAACTCGCATTCGAAAGGTGGCTACAGAGGTATTCGGAGTGACTAAAGGAATTAAACGCGAACCTAAAGACACTTGCTGGTGGAACCAGAACGTGCAAAAAGCTATCAAGGAGAAGAATAACTGCTAAAAGTATTTGCATCATGACAAAAGTGAAGACAATGTACAGAAGTATTAAACGACCAAACGAATGCAAAGAAAGCTGTGAGTGAAGCAAGGTGTCGAGCTTATGAGGATCTATATCATAAGCTAGGTACGAAAGAAGGCGAAAAAGATGTCTATAAGATTGTCAAAATCCGCAAGAGAGACAAGAGATTACAGTCAAGTCAAATGCATCAAGGACGAGACAAATAAACTTTTGGTGAAAGACAACGAGCTCAAGAACAGATGGAAAGACTACTTCGACAAATTGTTCAACGGAGATAATGAAAACACTATAGTTGAGCTAGATGACTCTTGACGACACCAACAAGCGATACGTTCGAAGAATTCAAGAGACGGAGGTGAAGGGGACTTTAAAAAGAATGAAAGTATGTAAGGCTTTAGAGCCTGATAACATTCCGATCGAGATATGGAAATGCCTTGAAGACATAGGGGTAGTATGACTAAGTTGTTCAACAACATCTTCCGGTCAAACAAAATGTCGGACGAGTGGAGGAAAAGTATATTAGTACATATCTTCAAGAATAAAGGAAATATTCAAAATTGTACTAATTACTGAGGAATCAAGCTTATGAGCCATATAATGAAGCTTTGGGAGAGAGTGAATGAGCATCGTTTAAGAAAGATGACAAGCGTTACGGAAAACCAATTTGGTTTTATGCCCAGACGATCAACTATGGAGGCGATTTCTTGACAAGACAACTGATGGAGAGATATAGAGAGGAGAAGAATGATTTACATATGATATTCATCGACTTGGAGAAAGCGCATGACAAAGTACCGAGGAAGCTCATGTTTGAAAAGAAAAAAGTTTCAACAAAGTACGTTAACCTTATCAAGGATAGTATGATAACGTTGTGACTAGTGCCAAAGTATGTGACGGCGAGACTGATGACTTTCCTATTACGATAGGACGACATCAAGAGTCAGCTGTGAGCTCTTATATTGTTGCTTTAGTGATCGATGAGATCACGCAAGATATACAAGGCGATATTTCTTGGTGCATGCTCTTTGCGGACGACGTGGTCCTAATTGACAGAAATAAGGTAGAGATGAGTAGAAAATTAGAGTTGTGGAAGAAGACCTTAGAATCAAAAGGTTTTATACTTAGTAGCACTAAGACCGAGTATATGAAGTACGAGTTAAGTGGCATCCGATCAGAAGATGGAGATGTCCGTTTAACATAGTGGAATTTTAACCCGCATCGAAAACACGAGAAGAGGTAGAGGTCGATCGAAATTAACATGAGATGAAGTTGTAAAAAGAGACTTAAAAACATAAAATGTCTCGAAAGAATTGTCGTCAAATAGGAGTGCATGAAAGTCAGCGATCCACATAACAGAACCGTGATAAACTAAATTTTAGTAGTGTTATAATTGTATAATTTTAGTTCATGATTAACAACGTTGAGCGCTAGTCTAAACTTATGATTTATAAAATATTATATTAGTATTATTATTATACTACTATTTTTATTACTATTTTACTATTTATTATATTATTATTATTTATATTGATTTTTCATTTCAGATTGGATTCATTTCTGAGAATCAAGACTTTGTTGCGGTTGTTTTTGTTGTTTTATATTTCTTTTTTGCCAAAATTCCAGATGAGGTTTGACTTCAAGAATATATAATAGCTACAATCTATCAAAGTTTATTTAATAGCATTCAGACAAAAAAACCATACCGTGTATGTGAAGTTAACCAGTGTTGGACCAGGCCCTAACCCACCTCCAGTATCCACCAATCCCTCCTTCCACTCATGAGGCAATGAAGGCCCACTGAGGGTCCTCAAAATCTCTGCTGCTGTGACAGCTGCCACCGGCATTGATGGAATTGTAGGAAACCTCCTCCTCACCTCTTCTGATGTCACCTGTAACCTCTCCACATCACCAGTTCCAGTCCCACTGCCAATTGCACCCCACCCAGGTGTTAGAGGGTCCCCGGGCCCACCTAATATCACTGTCCCCCTCTCGACTCCCCCATCAGAACCCCCTGAAATTAACACAGCTTTGGCCCCTCGCTCTGCCGCTCTTGCAACGACACCACCACGGTATCCACCGCCCTTCCGCACCAAAACAACACATCCATTCACACTCACACCCAGCCGGTCGAGGATTTGAAAGTCTTCTTGGCGGCCGAGATTGGCATAAACAGCTGGGGCAAGGGTTTTACCTGATGGCGAGTAGGCATGGTAAGGAGGAATTAAAATTCCATTAGGATCAGCCGGCTCGGAGAGGGAGAGGGGGTTGATAAGAGAGCCATTGGAGTGGTGAAGAGAGAGGGATGAGTGGGAAGGGAAGGAAAGGAGGGGAAAGAATTGGCGAGTGAAGGTCTGGAGCCCTGCTGCACGGAGGCGAGAAAGGACGAATGAGGTGGTGGAGGCGGCGTTCGAGGTGCCAGCTACATGCGGCCGGAGCGTGAGAGAGCGGAGGTCGCGAGCAATTGAGGAATTGGCTGAAGCGGAAAGAGAGATAAAGAGGGAAGGAGACGAGGTGGTGGATGCGCGAGAATCGGTTTTGAATGTGAAGCGGTGGTACCCGGTAAATAGGAGGAAGAAGAGAAGTAGGATGGAGAAGGTGAGTAGGAGGCGGGGGGAAGGTGTAATTGAGGGTTTTGCAGGAGAAATTGAACGCATCTCACTGAAAAAGAGAAAGAGAGAGGAATGGAAATATGGAATTGTGTGCGCTCGTGTTTGTGAGATGAGATTTTAAGACAAGAGGGGTGGTATCTGGTTAGAGAATAGAATAGTCCAGTAAGATCAGTGGAGGAATAAACTTTTGCAAGGGAAAAAGAGAAAATTGATTTGCAGAGGAGAGAAAGGAAGAGTTGATAGTGGTCTTTTGCATTGGACCGCAATTTGGATGAGCACGGAGTTTTTATAATTGGTAGGGTTTCTTTTGCATGCGGAGGGGGATTATATTATTCTGATTTGTCGCCTGTCAGAGCAAGAAAATTTGCTTTGTTGGTTCAGTGATTTTATAATTCGGAAGTTGTCGGAGAATAGATTAGTTGTAATATCAGTATGACAGTCGATATAAAATGTGATATTTAGGTATCAGTTTTAATTGTTAGATTAGACAAACTTTTATTGGCTGTAACCGTTTAGTTGTTGCCGGAATCAAGACATTTTACTAACAAGTGCATTTAGCCATTTAGGTAAAGTAGTGGTTCAGAACCGACATACTTTTATTCTTTTTCTAAATTGAAGGCTGCATTTTCAGTTGGCCATTTGGAACTTACACAATTAAAAGTTTGAGATATCTTCTGTGTTTTTGACTCAAAAGGTAGTCCGACATATCCAGCTGATACCATCAAATGTTTGTCATTTCTGGAAAGATTAATTCAATATAAAATTTTGTTACAAGAAATTGCTATCAAATAACCACGAGGCAACACCATTTCTGGAAAGATTAATCAAATAAAGATGGGAACTACCGTATCACTATTTCCCGTCTTTATGTCTTTCAATCTTGTCTAATCAGAATTATAATATGAATAACAGTAGTACAGAGTACAGACTACAGACTACAGAATCTCTAATCCAACTTTTTAATTTAGTTATTAATAATGATGCACGGAGATTAAAATGTCCCTTAAATAAATGTAACACTTCTGCAAAAAGAAATATTATCACCGTCTATTTATCATCAGATTTTAATAAAATATGGGATTAAAAACGTCCAGTGTCATATCAAAATTTTCTGTAAAATTTAGCTCTTTTATCGTATTTTTCTTACGGCCGATATTAAAAATATTATCACTGAATTTTTCTTAGCCTTATGATAAATGCCGAAACTGATTTTTTTTAACCCTACTAATTCCCACAGAACTCCTCTCTCCCTCGATCACTTCTCTTCCAAGTTAACCTAGCTGTCAATCTTCTTTCTCTCTTCAGTCTCGAAAAAACCCTAACCCTGAATGAAGGAACGAATGGGGAGGAGAAGGAAAAAGCTCTCGTGCGGCCGTGACTGAGAGGAGCTTCATCCCGATGTGCTAGTGGTTGCTTTTGTGAAGATCGAACCATCGAGGCCTTGGAGGTGCTTAGAGCCGCTGGATCCGTGTGTCTTCCTCAAACAAGTTGATATATATTATTTTATTGTGCATTGATTGTTGCTTCTTAATGGTTATAAGTTTATACTCAACATGTGATCAATCTCTATCTCACTTTCACTATATCTTCCTCTTTGTAGCGTTGTTGTCCTCCATGATGCAAGCACGAGATTTTGTGATGGAGCTCAGTTTGGTTTAGGTGCTGAGGTACTGACTGAGAATAATGTTCTAGTTGCCTCTTAATTTCTCTACTGAGTAGCTTTACATAGAATATTATTGCATTTACCACACCAGTAAGGTTTTCTTCTGGTAAGTAAATGAAAATCTACATATTAAATCTCTATTTTTAGTGTTTTGTTTGTTGAATTTTTAGTATTTGATTGGTAGGTAATTCTAGTTGGTAGTATGTTATGTGATTGTAATTTTAATTTAGGAATTAGATTGGATGTAAATTGAATTTGAAAATTTTGTATAAAAAATTAATTTGATTCTATTGGTTCTGAGTCTTCTGACACTTTCTGCAAATGCATTACAATCAGTACAGTTGCAGATCGAATTTTTTTAATTTTCATTCAACTTTATCATCGGTTTTTTGTTAATAACCGATGATAAAAGTCAGATTTTATCATAGAATATTTGTTAAAATTCGGTGATAAAAATTTTCTTTATCAGAGAATGTTTGTTAAAGTCCGGTGATAAAAGATATTTTTATCACTGATTTCTTTTTAGTAACGAGTGATAAAATCTAACCTTTTATCACTAAATATTAATACTTTTAGTACTCATCTCTTTCTATGCTGTAGCATATCCAAGATTAAAAGCTTTATAAATCCGGCGCTAAATTTTCTTTTTGTAGTAGTAAGTTGGAAGACTTAGATCATTTTTCATCTACAAAATAAATAAATAAATAAATAAATAAATAAAAAATAATAAAGTAAACCGAAATATTATGACGTTTTCCTGCGTAGTCCATCAGTATGGAGAAAACATGGCCAATAGACATCAGACAGACATTTTATTCTTTATTAAGCATACACAATTCCCCAGATCTAAAACGATGTTGTAGGAACTGATGACCCAAAACACCATAGTTAAAATATTGACAGTGAAGGCAAGAGACGATATAGTCAGTAATAATTATAATACTGCTTAGAAAAGTAAGAGAAACTATAGTCAATGATCATTAATTATTTAATAACGTTACAAACAAAATAAAATACGTTGACCAAGATACTTCAACCACTGAAATTAAAAACAGGGGTTGGCACAATTTCTATCACTAAAGAAACTTGTATTACAAAGAATACAACAATGCTTTGTCTGCTGTTATAATAAATAAAAGAATACAACAAATTCCTAGTGCTGTCCAAATAGTCGTTAGATTTCAGTTGAACGTTATTTTACAATAGAGATGGTTGATTGAAGAAGTGAAAGCCTCTTTTTAGTGAGAGAAATCTTCTCCTCTGCCTCACTTGCCTTCTCCCTCACGCCACGAACAACCTCAGCTGGTGCTTTCTCTACAAACTACAAAATCACCAAGCAAACTTTTAAATCAGACAAAAAGAATGAGACAGCAAGAATGACTTAAAACTTTTTATTACAAAAAAAGGAACTTAAATTTTGGATTGCCAGCATATAGATTGATATAGTGATTTATGGATCTTCATCAAGTTAAATTATTGTTCAAGTAGTGCCAAAAGGCATGCTTTACCAAAGAAAATGAAGCACAACTTTTACAGATCATTTCACGATTAAAGTCACTTGAGCAATTGAGTCTTATCTAATTCTCAATTACGCCAATATGCTTGGATAACACTATTTCTCTTTAGTTTACCAAACAGCTTAATTAAAAAGGAAAAATATCTGGAGAGCATTATACCCTCAATGCTCCAACAACAAAATGGTCAAGAAAAACAAACACACGGATTCCAAATTTAGATTAATTAAACCGCTAACATATGCTAGTTGGTTCATCTTGACATGATCTATATATGTCATTATGTTATATGTATTTATTTGAGCTAATTTTATTTTCCTTTATTAGACACTCCATGTACACAGCCAATAATTCGTTCTTTTTCTAAAAAAGAGAAGAAAAATGGCAACATACACTAGGTGCATTCAGGCGAGCAACAAGAGCATCATACTCGGATTGCATCTTAGAGAGACGTTTTGATAGCCGCTGGATTTCAGAAGACACATCTACCATATCAGCTAAAGGGAGATAAGCTTCCAAACCCTCACTAGCCACAATGTGAACCGATTGACTAATATCATCTGATATGAGGACAGCCACCATATATTTGTACAACGAGTGTTAGTACATTATAAAGGGAATTTGAAATATCTGCGAAATGATAAGTCTTTTGCATGATAAAACCCATGAAACAACAACAACAGTACTCCAAATTTCTTTTTTTTTTTTTGGAAATCCAACACTTCCTGAGTTCATTGAAAATAATAAGTGTTAAGGTCACTATTTTTCCCTTAAATTTTGTAATGTTTAATTAGTTTCAACAAAATCATTTCGCAAAGAGAGTACATAAACTTAGCAGCTGACACCCAGTCCATTTGGTTTAGTCTTACCAATTCTCACTTGTTGGAAAAGATCTCCAAGGGGGTGGGAGCAATTGTCTGTGTATATGCTGTATATCTTCACCATCAACCCTTGTGGGTAGGACCACAATTTACATACCAATTGCCAAAATTTTTAATTTGACATACCAGGTGGAGATTCTGTGAAATTGACGTGTTCTTGATCAAGCCTAGAAAGCGAAGCCAAAACCTCCTTTTCACTCTGTAATAAATTAATAGTAGACAAAAAGCCCAAAATAAGTTTTGGTTAGGATGAGAATACTGGCATCGCCTTCAATAGAAATAGATTAATCACATTTTGCTTACTGATATGTAACAAAGTACATCAGAACTAGCAACAATTGATGCGGATATACGCTTAGCTGGCTCAACAGAATACTCTGCTCGTGCATTCCTTATAGCCCTTATCTGTTCAAGACATCAAATTAGTAAAACAGAAAAACTAATGCTGTGAAAACATTGACCAGTACAAACATATGAAGTGATTGGTATTCACCAAAGCTTGCAAATTCTGAAATCTTTTGACAGATATAGTATCCCTTGGAAGTGAGGTTCTAGGCCAAGTTGATACAATGAGGGCTTGCTTCCGATATGGCAATGCCTGGAAAAATAAAATAAAAAAATTGTTTTCTGAGTGAGACTATTAATCTCATTCTTTATTTTTTCTTTTAAGGGGCAAGGTGCATTCATTTACCTGCCATAACTCTTCAGTGACATAAGGCATAAATGGATGCAACAACTTCAATATATTTTCAAATACATAAAGCAGAACAGCTTGAGATACAGAAGTCATAGAATTATCCTCTGATTGGTATAAACGGGTTTTACTAGCCTCGATGTACCTGACAGCATGGTTAGGAATAACATAAAGAAGTCCAATAAATAGGTTTAAAATCCTGTAAAGCAAGCAATTCGAAGTGAAGTTGCGAATTAATCTTTGATTATTTCAGACTAACCAATCAGCAAACTCTCCCCAAAAGAAATCATAGATCTCCCTACCAGCCTCGTTGAAGAAAAATTTCTCATAGCTAGCAGTTACAGAATCAATAAACTGATGAAGTTCTGAAACCTAAATAAGGAATCCTTTTTGGTAAACAAATAATACCAAAAAAATTTAAAAAGTAGAAAGAAGAGTATATAAGTAACACTCACCACCCAGCATTCTGGCAATGGAAGGTTGTTAAGAGATGCATCCGAATCAAACTGTCAGTAAAGAAAAAAAAAATATTTGAAAAAATTGAACAGGTACTTTAAATATAGAACAAAAGAAAGGCATGACAATTTTCCAAATGAAAGTTTGAACTAATATGTGCTTCAAGTGAATGAGAAAGATCATCAATTTACAAAGAGAATTATTTACATAGCTCCTGAAACATTACTTCGGTTACCTGGAATAACTGTTCTGAATGAAACAAGGAAAGCAAAATAGGTAATACATGGAAACTTTTACATCTAAATACCTAGTTTTCTCAATGCTATTTATTTACCTAAGATAATCAGGCCAAAGTGTTTAGGTTACAATATCTAAATGGAGGTGTTTATTCCATTACAGAGAAGGTAATGACTGGTCAGATGCATACTTTTCAAACATTTTAGAATGCAGAGAGGGTGCACCTTATATGTCAATAAGACTTCCCATGGAGATGCATCACTTTTATCAGGCAGATTTTGTAAGATGAACTTGCCCGCATTCCATAACTTGTTGGTGAAGGCCTTGTTTGCTGACAGTCTCTCTATTGAAAGATTCAGATCCTGCCATGAAAGTTGTTAGATAACAATGAAAATAAATTAAAAAACAAAGATTGAAAAAAATCACACAAGCGCAAAACCAATAAAAAAAGAAAAAAAGGTAATTGCACAAGGACAGACCTGGCCAGCTGTTCCCAAAGAGATGGTAAATCTCAGGGCATCTGTCCCATAGTCCTTTATTGTGTCCAGAGGATCTATCACATTTCCTAGTGTCTTCGACATTTTCCTTCCCTGGGTCAATTCAAGAAACCAATTTAGCATTAGAGATGAATATATAAGATATTACAGTGCAACATCTAAGCTTTTAAAAGAGTACAAGCTAGATCTTTCTGGTCGAATAGATGTACAGGTAAGGTCGTAAGCAGCACCATTGTAACAAATAATATCTCAGTACATTGACCTATTTACCTTTTACACATCACTAGTACGAAAAAATGGATATTAAGTCCGGAATGTCTAATTAAACCTACAAAAAAATTGCTGATAAAAGCATAATATTACTAACTTGAGCATCACGAATAAGGCCATGCAGATATACATAAGAAAAAGGGACAGTTCCAGTAAGCTCTAAGCTCATCATCACCATTCGAGCCACCCAAAAGAACAAAATATCATGTCTGTTGAAATTATACACAAAGGGCTTACATAATGTATCGCAAATACAATGGACAAAAAGCACAAATTCAACGGGTTGGCATCAGCTGCCATAAAAATTCTATGGCAGGAAGCTGCCATAGAATCCAGACGTCCCATTTTGATCTTTACGGTTGAGATATTATTTTAGGGGTGGATTTTCTAATATTTCTTTTATAGGTCCTACTTGCCATAGAGACTGGCAGCTTCCTGACATAGTCATGTATGGCAGTGGACGTGAGATCAATTCAACCAATGAAAAAGAGGATGGAGAGTGTTTTGATCAACTCTTTATATACACAAAATAATGAATATGGGTCAACTTACAGAAAATAATGAATATGGATCAACAAAACAGTGAATTTAATTTTCATACCCAGTCTCAAGCATGGTGGTTGGGTAAAATTTTTGGAGGTCCTCACTAGATGAATCTGGCCAACCCAGCGTGCTAAAAGGCCATAAGGAACTGAAATTAACCAATTCTGATCAGTGCAATAATAACCTACATTTCATTTAGCATACCACACTCCAGGTTATTCAACAACAGCTTGTAAGTGTTTTTATAAACAAGGTAATGGAATGTTAGAACCGAAATCGTGCTTATTGAACAGAAAATGTGTATCCCAGTACAAGACAAATGCTAACAGCAACCACCAGTGTTAGAGTGGTATAGTGGTAGGCTGGCAGCCTTTTCTGTCCTCATGTCATTGTGTAATGAGACATCTACCTCAAAAATGGTCGAAAAAATAATTTAACAAATACTTTTCCTAACAGATGTGTGACCAATACAGTATGAGAAAAATCCATAATGAAACCTAATACCTTGAAAACCATGTGTCAAGCACATCAGGATCTTGATATATTTCAACTGATTTTCCATATTTTTCCTTAGCTTTCTCAAGAGCTTCTTGTTCATCCCTAGCAACTATGTAGTGTTCTTCACAATCCTTCCCTTCAATATACCAGACTGGTATTCTGTGTCCCCACCACAACTGTCTGCTGATGCACCAATCTTTGATATTTGTCAACCAGTGATTGTATATCTACAGCAACAAATGAGGGTTAAAATTAGGTGTGATGAAAGATAATACATTAAACAAAGAGATGATTAAGTCAGCAAAATAGTTCAAATAACATATTTCTTTAAATAATATAAGCGATTCCATTCTAAGAACAGCTCACAACGAACATGAAAACAGTACCTTTTTGAACCTGGTACAGCTATGTAGGCTCCTAACAATAAGGTTTCAGTATAAATCATGTAATAGCCTGTATATAATCCTAGGAGTGAACAAAAGGGTTTGCTCACATAGCGGTACCCGAATGAACTAAAAGTCACAGTGCAAACCTCTTACGTTCTTGCTTTGTTGCATGTGGTTCCACATGCAAAGTTTACCTTCTCAAATCTCTCAGGAAGTATGGTAAGCTGCCCTTTTTCAACTACGCTTAAAGCCTTCTCAGCCAATGGCTCCATTGTAACAAACCACTGCTTGCTTACAAGTGGTTCTATTACCTGAAGAAAAACTACAAAAAATTAGATCATCATCAAGTAGGCTAAACAATATGAAAAAATCTTGCTTTAAAGAAACAAGAGAAATAAATCATCACACTTCACCACCGCGCTGTGATCTGGGAACTCGAAGTGTGTGAGGCTCCTTTTTCACCGCAAGGCCTGTTTCCTCAAGATCTGCCCATAGTTTTTTCCGGGCCTCAAACCGATCCATGCCACTGAATAGAATTATTAAGAATATTAAGACCAAAAACAAGTCAGAAATAGAAAGTTAATATCTACACATAAAGAAAGATCACCTGTTAGGCTGTTAAAGTAGTTGTTATAACTTACCAGCACAATATCAGATCAGTCTTGCGACCGCAATATGCCTAGGATTAATACCCTCTTTGAGTCTTTCCGGTGTTTTCTTTTATTATAATAATAGTACTAATAAGTAATAACAATAATAATTATTATTATTTGAATTAGCATATGGATATGCATGTTCCATTGAAACAACTATATTCTGTCTTTATTTATAAATAGTTTCTTTTTAGTAATGGATGAAAGAGCAACCTATGAATCTAAAATAATTTTGAAGCCCAGAGTTAAGTTATGCTTCTGTCAAGTCAGCCAAAACAAAATAAAGCAGATGAATCAGGTCGCAAATAAAAGCACGGTAACAGGGATCGAGACCTTAATCTGGAATAATTCAGTTGCAGCAATTACAACAGAAAACTTGCCTGTAAATTCCAGCTGCATCATTTAAGGTGCCATCTTTGTTCATAATATTCAGTATTGGCAAGCCAAGCTTTCTAGCTATGTGATAATCATTATGATCATGTCCAGGGCTAATCTTCAGCACACCTGTTCCAAATTCTTTATCCACATACTGTAAAAAAATCCAGCAAGTAGAATTTAGAAATTTAAGAAGAAAAATTCATTTTGCTTTGGATCTTGCCAAAAGGACACAGGAGTTGTACTTTGTCAGCAATAATAGGTATATGCCGCCCAAATGTCATAGGTACAATTGCTAGCCCACCAATGTACTTTGCATATCGTGTATCCTGCAACAGAAATGCAAATATAGCAAAACCAAGACATACCAAACACAGAATAGTAGTAAGGGTCCTGTTGTGTTTTTTAAAGGTACAGCTTCCAGTTTTCATTATTTTGCCAAGGTAAAAACAGAAAAAGCAAATAGAATTTGCTTATCCAACCTATTATCTCCAGAATTGGTTATATTAGTAAGTGAATCATTTTTCTTTGTACAGTGAAATCAAATGCTAATTAGACTACATGAACAATAAGTAAATGACCAGTTTTCTCACTTTCTGATATTCAAATGAAAGGTCCTCGTCTTTTTTATATAATTGGCAACTTTCTACCTTTTGTTTTTCTTTCCTCTCAGGAAAAGGAGGAGGGTTGTGATAGGCTTGGCGAGCCAACATGAAAATTCAGCCATTCTTATGGAAATGAAACCCAATTGAATTACTCCGATTGGGTTTCATCTCTAGCCTACCCCAACTTGTTTGGGACTAAAGGCTTTGTTGTTTTTTGTTTGTTTTCTTTTGCTAATTTATTTAACACCATCATCATTATTATTATTTTCTTCCCCCAGAGGATAGTGTTATATCTTTTATTAGAAAATATGGCAGGGTTATACTTCTATTCAACATCTTAATTTGATAATTTCACGAATAAAGCAAACAAAAAACTAATACCTCAGGATGCACAGCTATTGCCGTGTCAGCAAATAATGTCTCGGGGCGTGTTGTTGCTACTGTCAAAAAGTCATTTCTAGGATGCAAAAAACAAAAAAAATAATAATAACACTCACATGTGTTATGTTCAATCAGAAAAAATGCAGTGTCCTTTTTGTTGCATAAGAATAATCACAGATGAATATTAAAAAAGACAAGAAGGTACCTTGTCCCACCAGCAAAACGATATGTAATATGGTACAAGTAACCAGGTTCTTCCGAATACTCAACTTCCTGAAAAAAATGAAGTACCCAATATATATCTAACAACTCAATGCCATGTACTAGGAATAGTAAGAAAACGAACTGTCTAAATACGAACTACTCCTGTAGAATAAGATCCAGAAAGTGACTCAGCATCAAAATATTATCTGAGGTCAAACCAGAATTGTACCAAGTCAGACACTGCAGTTTGTAGGGCAGGTGACCAGTTCACCAAGTAAGATCCTGTTTAGTGATAGAAGTCATATTTTCAGCTTATTTTGTCTTAGCAATAAACACTACTAAAAGCACGGACTCATTTTGATTTGATTATGTTTATATTTGACTAAAATAAACATCTGAAGAAATAAATATGATTTTTTTTTATTAATACCTTGGTAGATCAGGCCTTTCTCATGGAGGCTTACAAATGCTTCAACCACGGCCCCTAAGTAGAACAAGAAGGGTCAGAAGAAAAAATTCCAACTGTTGTTTGAATATGTTATAAGTGTTTTTAGTGCTATTGAGTTTAAGGCTGTGGGAACAACAGCAAATGATGATATGCAAATGACAGTCTTACGACTTAGCTGCTCATCAAGAGTAAAATGCTCCCTGCTCCAATCGCAAGATGCACCCAATCTCCTTATCTGCTTAGTAATTGTCCCCCCATACCTAGTACATAACCAACAAGTATATTAATTTTAGATAAATTGAACTAACATGGTAAATCTGTGAAAACAACAGTCTTAGTTGTTGTTTGTTAGTCATATCTCTGACCAACCTCTTAGCACATTAATGGTCCATATGGTACCAACCATTAGGTTAACTTGAAAGTTGAAACTCAAGAAATATGTCAGACCATACATATAAATGGGTATAAAATATTGGAAATTAAGGAAATGGACTCACTTTTCTTTCCACTCCCAGACTCTCTTTGTGAACTCTTCCCTACTGAGGTCAGTCCTTTTAACACCTTCCTTTGCAAGCATTTTCTCAACAACCAACTAAAAAAGAGAATTACCAATTAATACATGAAGTTACATTAAAGAAGCTAGGAATGTACAGACACCATATCATTGTTGTTACATGTGCTAGTTTATTCGCAACTTAATTTACATTATACTCCAAATTACCAAAAAAGAAGATGTTAACATGTGCTAGATATAAAGGTGTCTAAGATATGCATTGTTCATGGCACATTGCAAAAGAAAAAATTGTTTTACATAATTCCTACCTGAGTTGCAATACCAGCATGGTCAGTTCCTGGAACCCAAAGAGCAGGTCTTCCTTTCATTCGGAAGTATCTCACCATGATATCCTGTTAAAAGGGAAGTGTGTGCCAAAACTTTACACTTTCAATATGTGAGTTTTCCGACAGAATAAAATGAAGAATGTAGCATATTGACTGATGATTAGATGCAACTGTGCAATTAGTTGGGCATGGTGATTTCAACTCCTTTAGGCCTATACTGTGCTGCTTTTCAATTGGTAGAATAATATGCTAATTTTGGTAGACCATAAGTTGTGTTATGTTAAATGCTAAAACATGAGAATGGATGAATACCCAATAGACAGAGTAATACCCACCTGCCATATCCTAAAAGAAATAAAATGGCATCAGCCTACCTCAAGTGTGACAAACATTGCATGCCCCATATGCAATGAACCAGTGACATTTGGAGGTGGCATAGAAACCACAAATGGATCACCCCCGCCACGATCAAAGTTTGGTTTGAAAAACCCTTGTGATTCCCACCTGACATATTGTGACAAGGAATAATCCACAGCGTCTAGCAAGTTAAATCAATTAACAGACATAGTTGGTACAGACACGAATCAGATAGATATGGTAGTATTTTGATGCATGTATTGTTAGTATTTTGCAAAGAACAGAAGACTAAAGGTA
Organism: Eleocharis quinqueflora; assembly: GCA_964058865.1. Lineage (NCBI taxonomy): Eukaryota > Viridiplantae > Streptophyta > Magnoliopsida > Poales > Cyperaceae > Eleocharis > Eleocharis quinqueflora. Next base: position 177,654 of record CAXKVX010000500.1, read on the forward strand.
TGAAAATGAAAACAAAAAGAATACCAGGGTGAAAAAAAATCTAAATCCAACATGAGCAATGCACTGACGTAAGAGCATAAAGCCATGATAAATTGACAGAAAAGCAAGCTCAATCTCAAAATAATCTTAACCTCTGCTAGAAGCATTTGAAGCTCTATCTTAACTACAGAAGCGTAAAGTCCTGACGTCTAGGCTTTGTTCCATTTCATAATTGAACATTTGGACCCATGGGCCATGGAATGAAAATTTATTTCATTAATATGGATTGAATTTGAACATAACAACTAACCAATGTGAAGTCGATTTGACAAATTATTACCAGTTATATATCCGTTCTTCCGATGTAAAATCGAACGTCTTAGCTATCCCCGGAGAGGTGAACACCTCATTGTCAGAAGCCAAAACTGAATAATAGAAAAAAGAAAGCAGTAATTATAACTATTCAGAGAAATACAATTTGTAACACAAGTTAGCTAGCATGAACTACCTGAGAAGAATCTCCTACTATAGCGGCGCAGATTCCAGCGAGATGAGATGGGTCGGAAGTGGCGGCGCTGAGGGGAGAACAGGAAGGGGTTTAATCTATAGATGGAGCGAGAAGAGATGATAGAAGGGCTCGCTAGAGCCATTAGAGAGAGAGATAGAAGGTGCTTTGTGAGAGTCGGAATGGAGACGATAATGCGGGACTTGAGGTGCGACAGGTTGCGCTTCCAGCAGAAATAGTGTTGTGATTTGTGAAAAACCCTCCGGATCGGGATAATACTTGCATACTCCACCACGATTACATCCATTATATCTCAAATATAATATATTTTTTTTCTAATTTTTTAAATTCAATTCCATCAATCACTACTAACTGAAGTACGTAGATATATCCGGCTAGTGGAGCATGCAAGTTTTCCACTTTTTTGAAAAAAATAAAAGTACCAAGCATTATTTGATGACAAAAACTTAGGTGCACCATTCTAGGTGCTTTCTAGTTACTCCAATCAATTCGTACCATTTGATTGAAATGTATGGTGCGAATCTTGATGCATTTGAATGGTACGGATTGATTGGAGTACCTAGAGAGCACCTAGAATGGTGCACCTAAGTTTTTGCCTTATTTGATATAGAGTTCGAGACACTCATATGTTAGGACTTAGGAGAAACGAAATCTTTTGCGCGCATTTTTTGTGTGTGCTCTCTGCGTACTTTAATCTGAACCGTTAGATTAAAGATCAACAATCTATTTCTGAATCATATCAGTAGCTATCGAGCGTTGATCTTTAATTGAACAATTCAGATTAAGGTGCACATAGAGAGCACAAAAAAGTGCGCGCAGAGAATACGGTTCCGAACTTGGGAGCACCCATGGTGTTCAACTGTATTGAACTATTCATATGTTCGAAAAAACATATTCTCAAATTTTTTGTATGTTGGAAGTAAAACTTATCTCTTTTCTTTATTTTGTAATCAGATGATTCTAGTATGATCAGGGGCAGAATCATAACACCGAGTTAGAAGAGCCGATTGGTAAATACAATTTAATTATAGTGTTATAAAATGTTAAAATTCAATTCTGATCAAATTTTACAAACTTCTAATACAAAAATTCAATTTTAATCAAAACTTTAACTAAAATCATATCATTTAATCAAATTTAATTAGAAATTTAAATAAGGGTTCAAATTTTTCTAGATCAAAGGAGGGTCGAACCCCACCCTGACCCTGTCGCTGGTTCCTTCCCTAACTATGACTCATCTCTTCTCATCCAAAAATGTGTTTGATGTATACAAGATGCAATGTAGTTTTTAAAATAATATATTTTACTAGTAATTATTATTATACAATTTGTAAAGTCACATGTTTTTTTAATATTTGCATCTAATTTTTTCTTGATAGAAATAGCCTCTTATATATACAGAAAATATGAAATTAATATTTTTCATAATATTATACATATATCAATTTGCGAAACGAAGTCGGAAAAATAACTCTAATTTTGAGCAGTAGTCTATTATTTTGAAAGAACCAATATCTATGCTAAAAAAATATCTAAGTCATTTAAAAATTTGATCTGAGCATCTACATGCAAAAGAAGCTCAAATTGTACTAAAAGCACAAGATCAAAAGAAGCTCCTATTGGTCCACCTTAGCTTACTTTGAGAATGAAAGATCAATCTAATGCTAGTTAGATATGATATCAATCAACTCTAATAAGTTTATTTGCTTCAAATCACAATCACAAGTCCTCTCAAGCTTGTATTTGATTTGTAGCTAATATTCAACACGTGAACACCTATGTATTGATCTTTGATAAAGGTTTAAGGTGGAAGAAAATTATCAAAGTGCAAGAGAATAAGAGAGAGAAAAGGTGGAGGCGGGTAGGGATGCACGGCCTAGGTGGTGGCCCGAGGTGGGGTGACGCTCGGTCAAGGGTGAGTCGCATTCTTTTGATGGCTCTTGACCAATGAGAGAGAGAGAAGTAATGTATCGTGCTAATAACTTACACTACATTGTACCGAATTTGGTCGCAAGTGCACGAACAATTCGAAAAGTATTCGGGGGTCAAATCCACATGGACAATTCGATCTACTGATTCTTAAATCATTTACTAGTCTAAGCAGTTCAAGGTTGGTTTGGTTTAAATTCTGAAATTCCTAAATTAACACTAAACATATGCAGTTGATTGATACAAATCAGATTAAATTACCTAGGACTTAAGATTTCAACTATCTACTCATTCAAGTTATTAGTCAGTTTCATTTGTTTACTAATAATTATTGTGAGGGTTGTACTAGCTAATATTGGTATCATTTCAATTTCTTGAATTTAATACTGTGTCAAAATTATTTTTAGTGTCTTCTTTCGGCACCTGATTCTAGTAATTTGGACTAATTCAATCCAAAACTATTAATTCAATACTAATTCACTTCTCAATACTTAGTGTGATATACTAAAATAAATCAACAAAACTCTAGGTTTCTACTTCATTTCTCAATTCATGGCATAAACCTCGATTGTTTCTAAAACCTTGAGATCTGAACTTAATTTCTCAATTGCAATTCAGAACCGTAAATATTCATGCAAATTGATAAACATCATAGAAATAATTCTCATCAATAAGTCATCAAGATAAATAAGCCGAGTAAGAAAACTAAATGAGTATAGAGTTTACATCCTACAGCCCAGAGAGAAGAAAATAAAGAATCAATACAAGACATGAGAAATGGATGGAAAGAATAAATTGAGAATCTCTTCTTCTCGGGTCTTCAATCTCTCTCCATATCTCCTCCTATTTTCCTAGACTATTCTCTCTGGTAGTATTCTAAAGAAAGCACCAAATGAAGCATGATTTGTTCTGAGGAGTCCCACAGTATTTAAAATAATTTTATAGTTCAAATTCAAATCCAAGCCAAAAGGGGCCAATTTTGTGTAGAGAAATTCGTCAAAGTACCATACTGCATAATGTGGAGTGACTTTGCGTCCTGCAAGAGGCTCCTTGTAACCTACAACACCCCGAAAATTCCCATGAATTTGGCTAAGTCCTTGGTAGGGTACTCTAGGGTCGTTGCGCCCTGCAATTCAACAAAACTCAACTTGTGCAAATGTTAGTACTGATTTGTTTTGCAAATTGTCAAACCAAGATGAGTTCAATCTAACAAACATGTCCATAAGAAATGTCTTTTAATTCTATCAAGGTTTTGGATTACCCATCTTGGCACTTTGTTTAATGCTATATAATAAAGAGAAATGATTGACAATACTGAATTAATTAGAACCACTCTCCCTCTCATTGAGAGCATCTTCCCTTGTCAGCTAGTTAGTTTTTTCTGAACTTTTTCTATTGCTTTTTGACAGTCTGCTTTGGAAGATCTCTTCCAATGTAGAGCTAAACCTAGATATCTAATTAGGAGTTTTCCTACTTCGCAATTGAAAAATTCAGCAGGGTATGAAGCTAAGTGTGAATAAATATTTATAAGAATTAATTATTTTTTATTGTAATTTATTTTTAGGCCTGAAATTTCTTCAAAAAGTGTAAAGGCACACTTTATTCTCTCTGGCATCAAGGCATCTTCTTTAATAAATAAAACAGCGTCATTTGCATATTTCAAATGTAATATTTTTCTTCCATTATTCAGATAGGACCTAAGCCCTCATAGTGATTATTATTAATGTCTTATATTAAAATTTTATTCAGACACTCAGCAGCTAATATGAATAGATAAGGTGACAATGAATCATCTTGTTTGACTCCTTGCATACATTTAGAGTATGATCCTACTTTTCCATTTATAATAACTGTATTATGACCTTTGTATAGTACTATTTTTATCCATTCAATCCACTTAGGGTGAAAGCCTCTTTGTTGGAGAGTCTATATTATATAATCCCAACTAATAAAATCAAAGGTTTTTCAATAATCAACTTTTAATAAAATACCTTGTTCTTTATTCTTATGCACATAGTCAAGGATTTCATGTGCTGTAACAACTCCCTCTAGGATGTATTTCCCATTTCGAATGCACTTTGAGTTTGGTTAATCAATTTTTTTTAAACTGGGTATAGTCTATTTGCTAAGACTTTTGTGAAAAATAAAAAAATGTAATTCAAGAGACTAATAGGTCTGTATTTAGTCAATTTAGTTGGATCTTCTACTTTTGGAATTAAACATATAATTGCTCTATTAAACTAAGCAATGTCTAATTCAATTTTTTGGAATGAAACAAACATTTTTCATATATCATTTTTAATTATGTCCTAATATTTTTTATAAAAAGGATTGAGAAGCCATCTGGCCCAAATGCTTTATCAGTGTTCATTTGAAAGATGGATTTTTTAATTTTCTCAATTTTAAATGATGTCGTTAAGCTTATGTTTTCATCCAGTTTTACCTTCTCTTCCTTATTCCATATTTCAGGTGAGAAAGTAGCTTTTGTAAAAGTAGGTGTTCCTAATAATTTCTTATAGTATTGAAAAGTATGTTGAGCTATTAATTGCTCATTATCCACTTCAGCATCTTCTATAAGTGATGCTATTTTATGAAAAAAAATTGTGTGTTTGCATCCGCTTCCTTTATCCACTTATGTTTAGCTCTCCAAATCCAATAAATTATTTCATTTTTATGTATATAAAAAGATCTTTCTTAGCTTCATAGTAATCTATAGTTTCCAGGTCTGACAGTTCTCTTTCCTCAGATATTATTTCAAATTCCTCCAAATGCTAAGAAATTTGAGCTTTTTCTCCTTTATTTACTTTTATAAATTTGCATTACACCCTTTTAGTTTTACCTTAATTTGAGTCCTTTTATATTTCCAATCTGAAGCTTTATTATAACCTAATTTATATAAATCCCATCATTTCAATATTTTATTATCAAATTCTGGAATAGATAGTCACAAATTTTCAAATATAAAGTTTGATTTTGTTGTTGAATAAACTGACCCATATCCAAACAAATTGGATTATGGTCTGATGCTTATTTAGTCAACAAATATGCTAATGTGTTTGGATAGTGAGTTGCCAATGACATACTAGCAAAGTATCTATCAAGACATGCCATTTGAGTATTGTGACCCCCTCTTGTCCATGTGTACTTTTTATTGTTACAATTATCAATCTATAAGCTAAGCATCATTAATATATTTATTATACCTATCCATGTTTACTCATCAAATGATACTCCTTTTACTCATTGCAATCTCTAATAATATTAAAATCTCCCCAATTATCCAACAACATGTACATACTTGACTTAAGAAATTTAACTCCTTCCAAAAATATTGTTTTTCATTTTGTAGGACATGTCCATATGTAGATGAGCATGACCATAATAGTTTGTCTGATTTATTTTGAAGTGTTGTTGTAATTGTGTATTTGTCTAAAATCCAACTTTTATATAATTTTTTTTAGCATTTATACCCATTAAAATCCCACCTAATGCACCTTTTCATGGAACAAAATTCCATACAAAATTTTGAGAAATGTTACTTAAAAACCTGTAAGTAAATTTTCTTGTTTAGTCTCTAGTATAAAAATAACATCTATATTATTCTTAATTATAATTTCTTTTAATATAGATATTTTTTAGGTAGGTCTAGACCTCTAATATTTTAATTAAGCACTTTCATTAATCAAACTATTTAAATTCCCCATATGGTTAGGCAATTCCTCAAAATAGTTAACTAAATCACATATCATATCCATCATTCTATTATGTTCTTTAACTCTTATGTTTTTAATAAATTCATATGTTGTTTGAATAAACTCAATTATCTATATACCATAGTCAGTAAAAAAGTATAAGTATATCTTCATCAGATAATTTAGAAAAGGAAATTTTTTAGTTACCTATATCCTCAATTTCCTGTCGTCCTTCTTTGGTTCCTGTTATCCCTCCTTGGCACCAGTTGTGTTCCTATGTCCTATTGCTCCTCTAGTGGTAGAGCTCTCAGCATCTCTTCTTTAGACACAACTCTTAGAGGAGGAATCATTAGAGGTTGATTGGAAGGGACAATAGCATGAGAGTAAATTGAGGTCCTTCTGATTAAGCTTGTGTTGACATGAGAACTTCTATTCCCAATTGCATTTTTTTACTCCATCAGCCACACTTACTCTATAAACTTCTTCACTTCGACTCTCAAAGCTTTGTTTTCAGCCTCTAGCAACATAGCTTCCAGATTCTCCTCATCTTCTTTTAGCATTACTCCTTTGTTTTTCTTTGATTCAAACTTTAGTTTCTTGTTTTCAATAGGACTAATCTGGTTATAGCTATTGTTGCCTTTTGGACCTTGAGAGTTAGGCTTGAATGCATTTTTAGGTTTAGGTCCAATGTGAATGGTTTTGAAAATATTCCAAGGGTTCTTTGTGTTTCTTTGAGGTTTTTGTATTTGTGTAAGATTGAGTAACAAGAACCTTCTTCTGGGTATTGGAACTGGTAAATAAAATTTAGTGTTTTGAGATTGAGGTATCTTCATGTGAGCTTGAGGTACCCCATTTGAGCTTGAGGTACCCACATTTAAGCTTGAAGTACCCCTAATTGGAGTTGATGAACTCCCAAACTTAGCAATCTTAGATCTTGCCTCCATGTGGCCTCTCATCTTGCCAATTGCTACTAACATGTCTTTGGCTTTCCAAGATAGAATAAGTATGGAGTGGTTTGGTTCTACTTCAATTTGTATCAGGATTTTTTCATTCGCATAACCAGATCTATACACATCAAACCAGAGGGCTGGAGGAACAATTGATAGATCCCCTATTTCTACAAAGACCCTAGCCCATCTCAAATCATGACCTTAAGCACTATTGTAATCCTAATCAAGAAGAGTACCAAATAAACCCACTAAAATTGTCAAATCACGTATATCATAAGCTAGGTTCTTAATTCTTACCCATCTCCTTTGAGGTTGAAGCTTAGGGTATAGCTCAGAGAAATCCTTGGAGACTGAGAGGCGATAGGGTCATATTTCACAAAATCCTAAAGTCACTACTGCTCTAATCCAGTCATGATGTCCTTTAATTAGATATCTATGTCCTCTAATGTAGCCTATTGTGTGTGGAACTCCAATTGGTACTGTAACTGCTAGTTGTAAGCCTCCGATTAGATCAATAATTTCCGCACCAATTGGCACTTCTACAATGATGATGTTCTTCAGTATTTGCTACACCTTCTCGAGAATAGATTTTTCTATGAAAATTTTGTGTAGAGGTGGAGTCGCCATGGATATGTTTTGAGTAGTCGCCATGGAGAATAAATGTGATGATATTGAGTGTTGGAAGGAGGAGGAGGAGGAGGAGGAGGGTTTGGGGTTTTAGTAGTAGTCGAGTTTGGAAAACTCGAGGCAATATGTTCAATGTCGTTGCAATCAAAATAAACTCTTACATTATGACAAGAAATTGTCTTGTGCCCTCTTTCATTGCATCTTATCTGAAGCAACTTTTTTCTTGGCGGATTCATGATAAACGGCTGTGATATTTTGATCATTTTGTCACATTGAATTTCTTTGAATCAGATCCGAAAGGCTGACTCAGATAATCTCCATTAACATCAGAAATTGAGGAGAGATTATTGATCAGGTTTTGCCACGAATTTTCTAGGTCGAATCGGAACCCGGTCAGATTTTGTCAATTCCCTTATCTACGAGACACCAAATTTTTCATTAATTTCCTTAATGGCTCCCACATTATTGGTCAATGGCCATACAACGCCACCATTCTTCCTTCGATTAGTCTTCTCAATTTCCTCTCTGATAGGTCTTTCAGTATTGTTACCGCAAGTGACGATTTAGAAACTTTGTTGATTTTCTGTGGAGAATCTTTAGTGATCTTGGAATGATCAGACGCTGTTGTCTCACTCAGCTTAGTTGAACTTGATTCATTGAATGCTTTTGGATCAGCACCAAATCTAGAGATTATGTGTAAGACATGTTGACGGAGCTTCTCAGATGGTTGATCGGAGCTCGGATGCCTAAATTTCGCGAGTCATTGTTGGAATGATGAGAACATTGTTGCACTTTTCCTTTTCATTTTAATAAGAATGTTCTAGATGAAATTATATAAGATAAATTTATTGGTTAGTATAATCTCAGCGTCGGTTTTGTACGTGTCACCAAGACAATATAATTGATGAATATATATTTAAGAGAAGGGATGATTGCATTCTTTAATTTTATTTCAAGAACATTTATACATTTTTTCAAATGTGTTTATTATTATAGACAAAAATATTTCTATCTTATAACTATGATTATAAAGTTCGAAACTGATTCTTTACTAGATATACATGTTCGCGCTCCGCGCAAAAAACTCTGTATTACAATAATAAAATTATAATAAACCGTTTAATTAATATAAAAAACAATGGCAGAAAAAAGCTGAAAAGCTATGAACGGTGACAGTCGATGAGACATGAGTATCTTAAAAACTAAAACACTCTTCATTCATGCGGTATGCGTCGATTGCCATGGGTCATGCGACATGCGGTTTGTGTTGTACGTCGTGTGTTTCACGTCGTGCATCATGCATTGTGCGTCATGCGTCATGCGTCATGCGACATGTGTCATGCGGCATGTGTCGTGTATCATGCACCATGTGCCATGCGTCATGCGTCATGTGTCTTGCGTCATGTATCATGTTTTATGCCTCATGCGTTATGCGTCATGCACCATGCGCCAAGTGGCATGCATCATGATACATGTGTCATGCGTCTTGTGTCTTGCAGCACGCGTCATGTGTCATGCCGTCATGCGTCATGCGTCATGCGTCACGTGTCATGCGACATGCGACATGCGACATGTGTTATGCATCATGCATCACGTGTCATGTGTCTTACGGCTTGTGTCGTGAGTCATGCGTCATGCGTCTTGCGTCTTGCGTCATGCATCATTCCTTTAACGTCTTGTGACTTGCAGCGTCATGCGCCATGCGTTATACGTCATGTGTCATGCGATATGCATTCACTGCATGTTGTTGCTTTATTGTCGTATGATGTTTGAATAATGATGCACACTTCATGCATTATGCGTCATGCGTCATGCGTTATGCATCATGCGTCTTGCCTCAGGCAACTTGCACCATGCGTCATGCGCCATGTGTTTCACGCCATGCATCATGCGACATGTGTCATGCAGCATGTGTCATGTGCCATGTGTCAGGCACCATGCGTCATGGGCCATGCATCATGCATTATGCACCATGTGTTGTACGTCCTGCGTCCTGCGTCATGCTCCATGACACATGCGATATGCGTTCACTGCATGTTGTTGCTTTATTGTAGTATTACGTTAGAATAATGATGCACACGTCATGCGTAATGCGTCATGCTTCATTCGTCTTGCCTCATGCAACTTGCGTCATGCGTCATGCGTCATGCGTCATGGGTCTTGCGTCATGTGTTTCACGTCGTGCATCATGCATCGTGCGTCATGCGGCATGCGTTGTGTATCATGCGCCATACACCATGCATTATGCGTCATGTGTCTTGCTTCATGTGTCATGTTTTATGCCTCATGTGTTATGCGTCATGCACCATGAGCCAAGTGGCATGCATCATGATACATGCGTCATGAGTCTTGTGGCATACGTCATGCATCATGTCGTCACCCGTCATGCGTCATGTGACATGTGACATGCATTATGCATCATGCATCTTGCGGCTTGTGCCGTGAGTCATGCGTCTTGCGTAATGCGTCATTCCTTTAACGTCTTGTGACTTGCAGCGTCATGTGTCATGTGTAATGTACCGTCATGCGTCATGCGCCATGCGTTATACGTCATGTGTCATGCGATATGCGTTCATTGCATGTTGTTTCTTTATTATCGGATGGCGTTAGAATAATGATGCACGCGTCATGCGTTGTGCGTCATGCGTCATGCGTCATGCGTCTTGCGTCATGCGTCTTGCGTCATGCGTCATGCATCATGCGTCTTGCGTCATGCGTCATGCGTCATGTGTTTCATGTCATGCATCGTGCGTCATGTGTCATGCGACATGTGTCATGCAGCATGCTTTATGTGCCATGTGTCAGGCGCCATGCGTCATGGGCCATGCATCATGCATTATGCACCATGCGTTGTACGTCTTGCGTCATGCTCCATGACACATGCGATATGCGTTCACTGCATGTTGTTGCTTTATTGTCGTATGACGTTAGAATAATGATGCACACGTCATGCATCATACATCATGCGTCTTGCCTCATGCGACTTGCCTCATGCGTCTTGCGTCTTGCGTCATGCCGTCATGCGACATGTGTCATGCGGTATGCGTCATGTATCATGCGCCATGCGCCATGCGTCATGTGTCTTGCATCATGTGTCATGTTTTGCCTCATGCGTTATGTGTCATGCACCATGCGCCAAGTGCATGCATCATGATACATGCGTCATGCATCTTGCGTCTTGCGGCACGCGTCATGCGTCATGTCGTCATGCGTCATGTGTCATGCGACATGCGACATGGGACATGCGACATGCGACATGCGTCATGCATCATGCCTCATGCATCATGCGTCATGCGTCTTCCGGCTTGTGTCTTGTGTCATGCGTCATTCCTTTAACGTCTTGTGACTTGCAGCGTCATGTGTCATGCGTAATGTACCGTCATGCGTCATGTGTCATGCGTTATACGTCATGTGTCATGCGATATGCGTTCACTGCATGTTGTTGCTTTATTGTCGTAGGACGTTAGAATAATGATGCACACGTCATGCGTTGTGCGTCGTGCGTCATGCGTCATGCATCATGTGTCTTGCCTCATGTGACTTATGTCATGCGTCATGCGTTGCGTCATGCAGCATGCGTCATGTGCCATGTGTCAGGCGCCATGCATCATGCATCATCCACCATGCGTTGTACTTCTTGCGTCATGCGTCATTCTCCATGTGTCATGCGTCATGCGATATGCGTATACTCCATGTGTCATGCGTCATGCGATATGCGTCATGCATCACGCGTCATGCGAAACACGTGCCAATGAAAGAAGCGCGAACATGTATATCTAGTAAGTTACGGAAGACACGTCAATGAAAGAAGCAGCCACGCATAAGATAGAACGTGATATCAGTGAATAAACGAATAAACTTTAAAAAGGTACGTAGTACTTCTCTTGCATAGCTTTATGATATCGACAGATAAACTTTAAAAAGGTATACAATGTCATACATAAAAAATGTTGTCTACATAAAAAAAATATTAATTTCAATGTAATAATATCGTGTCGTTGTTTTTATTAAATTAACTTTTTTGGTAAATTTTTTCACCTTCTAATCTCAAGTGACAGCTGTTATTATTTACTTCAATATAACTGTATAACTTTTTTAACTTTTATGCCCCTTCCACCGCTTAAAATTATATTACAAATGTAATAATTAAATTTAGATTTGTTAAAAAGAAAGTTATATTCCACCGCTTAAAAAAGTTAAAAAATTTATATTCCAAATATAATAATTACACTTGTACTCAGTACCTAACTCCCTCACAAAAGATGAAAGAATAACGTTTAGATTTGTTACAAAGGAAAACACGCGGTGATGCGTGGCAAAGGAAAAAGAAAGCTGCGCGCAAAAAAAAATGATTCAAAGGAGTGGTGACGCGTGACCAAAAGGAAGAAGGGAGCTACGAGCTGCGCGTAAAAAAACAAAATTCACTGTTCTTCATAAGTCGGTTACTGTCTCGAACTGCATGTTGTGCTTCGTCTCAAATATTTTTTTAATTGCTTTTTTCAGCCGGGCTTGTTTGTTGTACGCCCCTCTTTTGTGCACACGCGTCAGCAGAAAAATTGACAGAAAAAACAAAATTACACTGTTCATTTGAACAGTGCAAATGTTGCACAATGATATAGTTTAATTTAATTTCTCCGTCAAAGTTCTTAACTAAATTTTCTCTTGATCATTCACAAAAGAAAATATTTGTACATTGAGTATAAAAAGTTTTGGTTTAATTATAAATAAGTACTTCTTTAAATCTTATCCCACGAAAGAGTCAGCGTTCCATATTACGAAATGGACAAAAAAAATACTATCAACAGGAATAATGTTGTAGCAATTAGTACTACTTATAGCAAACAAATTCCACTTCTTTGCCGTTTCCAAACTAACGTGTACCACTAGGACTCAGCCACAGGCCCACAGCCCACACAAGAACCACATAAGAAAAAATATCGCTAAAATCATCATTACCGTCAAAAATAGACGAAATAAATAATTAAATCCTTCTTAATTTGCTATCAAAAAAAAGGATCTCCAACCTCTCCGCAAATTGTATATATCTCATCAAAAGTTCCGCCTTCATTCTTCATAAGTTACTAAAATCATAAAAGAAAAAGAGCAAACGATAACTCTCCAACAACAGATCACCATGGCCACTCCTATCAACATTCCCACTGCTACTAACACCACCACCACCACCACCAGTGATGAACCCTACGTCGTAGAAGACTGCCGCGGGGTACTTCAATTAATGAGCGACGGCACCGTGATCCGCTCGGCCAAACCTATTGTCACTGTCACCTTCCCTGACGACGGTTCCATTGAGTCGAAAGATGTTGTCTTTGATCCCTTCCACTCTCTCCAGGTGCGCCTCTACCGGCCCGTTCAAACACCAACCGACACAAAGCTCCCTGTTCTAGTCTTCTTCCATGGTGGCGGTTTCTGCATTGGATCTCGAATCTGGCCCAATTTTCATGCTGTCTGTCGCCGGCTCTCTGCCGAACTCAATGCGCTTGTTCTCTCCTTCGACTATCGTCTAGCCCCCGAGCACCGCCTCCCTGCTGCAATTGAAGATGCTGAGGCTGCACTTCTCTGGTTAAAATCCCAATGTACCGGACCCAACACCGATCCATGGCTTGGAGAGTCGGGAGACTTCACAAAGGTTTTTATCTCCGGTGAGTCAGCCGGTGGAAACATGGCTCACCACATGGCTGTCAAATTCGGATCGAGTGGTTTAAGTCCTGTGTCGATATGCGGGTTTATTCTTATAATGCCGGCATTGATCGGAGAGGAACGGACTAAGTCTGAGTTGGAGTGCCCGGCAACTGCTTTTCTAAATCGGGAGGCATATGATCGGTATGCACGGTTGGCCCTTCCAGCAGGGGCTACCCGGGATCACCCGACACTAAACCCCTTCGGGCCTGAGAGCCCCAATTTGGAAAATGTCGATATGGGGTCGGTACTGGTCGTGGCTGCCGAGAAAGATATACTGATTGATAGCAATTTGGATTATGTCAAGAGGTTGAAGGGGATTGGAAGGAAGGTGGAGATGCTGCACATTGAAGGAGAAGAGCACGCTTTCTTTACCCTTAAGCCTCTCTCTGAGCCAACTGGTGAGGTGATAAGCGCCATTGGCCGGTTCATGAATCGGACCGGTGACGTGTCGAACTGACCCGACCGGGTCCGGTTTGGTGACTGGGGTAGTTCCGGGTTGGTTGGGTTTTTGTTTGGTCGGTAGGTTGTCAATTGTCATGTTCTGAAACGGTAGTGTTTGCTGACATCCTGGTCTTAGCAAATGCATCATCATTTATTGCATAAGTTGGTTGGTTTGGTACTTTGGTTGGAAGAAATAAATGTGGTTTGTAACTTATGTTAAAATAGTTCTTTTATTAAAGTATTTCATGCGATTAAAGTATTGAAAATAGCTTGTATGGTTCCTATATATTAGAAATTACTTGGTGCAGTAATATGCCACGTTTCTCCATCACCAAATTTTGTATATATATTTGCATAAAGTTAAAAAGTACATAGAAATTATTTTTCATTTTTTTCCTCATATCATCATCTGACAAAAGAGAATAACACTAGTTTCTCACCAAAAGAAAACAAAGAAATAACGAAATTTTGATATATATCAAATGATTTTAGATACATGACTTATATAATCATCTAGACTTACACTATTGTCTTGGAAGTCCAAAACCAAAAAACTTTTTTAAGTGCAAGAAACCAATAACTTGAGAAAAAACTTGAAGAAATAGGCATATTCAGGATTTAAATAGGAATTTTGGTTTGACTCCACATTGTTATTATATTTCTATTGCTCAATATCAAATAACATGAAATACATGAAGAAACGTTATCGTGTCAAGATTAGTTTTGACTTCATGCTCGAATTTTATATTAGACAACTTTACGATTCAAACCGCTCAATGTGTTTTTCATATTAAAATCTCACAAAAGATCAAATTTATCATTTTCTTGAACTTTTTTACTATTTCTTAGAGAGAGATGAAACGTGTTGATCTAATGGTTTCCGGAAAATAGTTAAAAATTCTAGAAAAATAAAAAATTTGATCTCTAATGAAATTTTAATATGAAGATCACATTGAACAGTTTGAATTATCCGTTTTAAATTTTGAAATTTGAATACAAAACAAATTAATTTTGACTTGACAACGCACAATAACAAATATGTAAACTTATGGGTTAGATACCTGTGGCAAACAAGAGTCCGATCAAAATATTTTTGAAAATAAGTGGCGAAAATATCTTGGAGATGAATGCTCTCCAATTTCAAATTAGAGAAATAAATAAATAAATAATAAAGAACGCTGCATCCTTTTTCTCCACTTGGTTATCCCGATGCACAAAGCTCACTTTAAATCTTAGCACTACAAAAATATTACAATTTATAAATAGGGAAAAATTTAGGTACACCAAAGATGGGTGTTCTTTAGATATTCCACTCAATCTCTACATTTAATTGGAATCTATAGTGCGAATTTCAATGCAATCAAATGGTAGAGATTGAATGGAGTATCTAGAGAGCACCCATCTTGGTGTACCTAAGTTTTTCCCTTACAAATATCCCAATGCACAAAGTCCTTCAAAATTTTCCTCTTATTATATATTTACATGTATATATGGTATTTTCTATATTAAATATATCTGTCTTAATCAAATTCACACTGGACTCTTTTACGTTATTTTTTTTAATAAAAATAAGACTAAATTTGAAGATATACAAAAGTGCAGTGACAAAATGAATAAATCTAAGTTCAATGACTAAATATAAGTTGGCAAAAACTTAGGTGCACCATTCTAGGTGCTCCCTAGATACTCCAATCAATCCGTACCATTCAAATGCATTAAGATTCGCATCATACATTTCAATCAAATGGTACGGATTGATTGGAGTATCTAGAGAGCACCTAAAATGGTGCACCTAAATTTTTGTCATATAAATTTCATACAAAATATAGTGACCTTTTAGAAATTAACCCGATTTATTATATGAAATCATTGGATTAACAATTTAGCATGTTTTGGGAGAGGAACCATACTCGTTGGGAATTTTTTAAATAATACCAATAACATATTAAATTAAATATTTAAGAAAATAAAAATATGAAATTTCAGATTTCTCCTGCCAATTGGAGCTGCAACCCTACAGGCAGATTCCCTCTTCTGAATTAAAAAAAGAAAAATCTAGAGACGCATGAGACCCGCGACCAGAGGCGGATCCAAATAGAAAGAAGGGATGTCAATGTCACCCATATTTTTTTAAATAATATAATACCATTAGAGATGAATATTTATAGTTATAATATATAATTTTTGCTATAAATTTCGTCTCTTTGAGCTCATAATTATTTAGATGATTTTATATTATTGAATCTCATACATAAAAACTAAATATTAGTTGAGTAATGAATGCATGATAGAGTCTAACTATAACTAAATTTAGTGTGGTAATTTTATATTATTATTTTAGTGAACCTCATGGTAAATTTTTCCGGCTATGTCACTGCCTGCGACCCTAGGACTAGAATCTCTGAAATAAATAAAAAATGTTAATGGGTCCCATCCAATTGCAATTGCATGGCCGCTCTCCCAAATTCACATCAGATATAGCAAGAAAATTGAAATGACGTGAACCATTGGATAAATTCTTTACCTTTGGAATACATCTAGAACGAAACGAGATCTTCTACCGTGCAGCACCGTCACTGTGCGTGCTGCGCAACGAATTTCGGTCTTTAATTTGCATTAAGATTCGTGCAAGCTAAATTTTATAATATCATACCTCCCCTGAATCAAATCCGGGCAGTTCGTAGCTAACAACGCGGTAAATCTGATCCGTCCGTCTGTGCTGCGCGGTAGAAGAATCGGGTCCACTTAGAACAGGTTCCGTTCTCCCAGCAAAAAGTGTTAATAGTCCCACCCAATGCATTTCATATTCTTATGAAGAAATGCACAGGTCAACCGTGAGCAAGAAGTTTAGGATCCAATATAAAGCTACGCGAGAGAAGAGGAGGGAAGTTAAATATAAGTTTAGGATCCAATACAACTCGTCTATATGCATAACGATGCGCGTACCGATAAAGTATCTATATCAGTTCCAACAAGGAAGGAGGGAAGTTAAATATAAGATTCTCAGTTTATTGCGTAACAAAATTATCATGATCTTTTTTCAAAAAGAAAATATTACTTTTTAGAACTTGTGCTAACTGCCAAGTGTTGCACAGATAATTTTAACAGGAACAGGCGTTCTTCCCAAATTATCCTGAATTACATTACATTTTACATAAACTATTAGAATAATCTCACTTCAACATTGCAAAAAGTTATTCTGTTATTGCACAAAAATCGTAGAGATATAAAATAGTCAGATTTGTTTTGATGATCCATCAGCTAGTTTTATTCAGGAATTGAACTGTAGAATTCTTATTTCGAATATTAATGCACTTGAGGATCGATGTTTAGTTAGATTTTAAAAGGAGAAAAATCAGAAGAAAAATAAAAAAATTGATATAAATTTTATATAAAACTGATTTTGGCTGAATGACGAATTGCTGGCCAGAATTTTAATATATACTCTTACTGCCAGAAATCAAAACAGCTAAGCAAGAAAATGTCAAAAAAAGTAAGAAATATTCAAAGTTTTGTATAATTTAGTGGGAGATCAGAAACAGAAATGATAAGGAACTTGCACGTAACCTGAGCATATACCAGGAATATTGAACAAATAAAATCATACGAAAACAATCATAATTTCTAGATTTAAAGGACACGCCTAGAAGAAATATCCCATCGGGATGAAAAATAAAATATTTAAAACAAGTAGAAAAGAACGTAAATTTATTCAAGTTAATTTAAGCACTTGACGAACATAAAAAAAATGCTATGATATTCCTTTCAAGAAAATATATAAATAAACTAGAACTAAATGTAATGTTAACTATTTTTTTTAACAACCAATGCTTCAAATGTCAGATATAAAAAGTCAAACGACTATGACGATAATGAAGAAACCCACAACAAAATTTATATGAAGAACACAATAGAAAAATAAAAAAATATATTGTTTTCTTAAATAAACATAAACTGCAACATTTAGAAGCCAATGTTGTACACATTTTTTATTCAGCAAGCTAGCAAAAACCCCAGTTACCATTATGCACAAGTCAATGACCTTGAATTCTGTTTTTTACAACTCCAAAACTATAGAGATTTACAATATAAAAGACACAAAAATAAGAAAAAAATGGTGAAAAACTTCTTATCCTGGCCGTGATCAAATCATTACAACTTTACAAGAAACCCCCTAACAAAAATTGGTAAATTACAATTCGAAGCCACACTCACACAAACAAAACTAAATATACAAAAGAATGCATACAAAATCTCATAGAAATACCACACCATTTGTGATTTCATTTTTCATCTACAATACAAGTAATTCAGGCCTTGGTTATGCCACCAACCCTTTTCTCCAACTTCTTCCTAATAGCAGCACAATATGACAGCGCCTGATAAGTGGAAAAGTATATTTATGTTAAGAAAACACCTGTAACCTCAAAACATAATAAGGAAAAATAATCTAATTCTTACAGTATTAGTAGAAAATTCCCAAAAAAGGGTTGCAACTGGATAGAAAGTCAGACTCCATGTCAGCATACCAAGTCATCGTTTCTTTCTCGGGAGACTTCTTGATTGGGTGTAACTACTGAGCCCAAGAAGCACCAGAAAAGCAATGCTGGATTTATTTAAGCCAAACAAGCCCCTGCCAGTTATGCAAAATGCAGCAAAAAAATTATAATTTATTTTATGCTCAAATTATGAATAGATAAGAAAAGCAAGCAAATAACCACATAAGTTCATTTACCTTGGTTCGTCTCTCTGGTAGAAGACATTGACAAACCACTGCAAAGAGAGACAAAAAGTTAACTGATTAAAGACAGTGAATTTAACAGAAAGGGACTCGCATACAACAAAACGAGAGTATTAGCTGAAATGATAATGCAATTTAGTGAACTACTAGATTATAAAATTGCACAATGTTATATCATTCTTTAGAAGTAACTAGGCTTCTTTTATGACAAAATCAGAGCACTCAATTACGGTACAAACAAACAAATTGATATACCTGTTTTTCAGAAATTTTGGTACTGGCTTTCTTTATTTGTCAAATTGTAGTGAATCCTATATATGAATTTGATTACTCAAAGATTTATTAAAGAACCAGAAGTTTGCTCTAATTAAACAATACTGCTGCCTTCCATGGAGCACTTGGAGAAGCAATTTCACAAAAGAATGCATTATAAGTAGTATATTAAAAATATCTTCATAATTAGTCACTGACTTGGTTATCGTGAGTGGAAGTAGAAAAGAATGATAACCAAGAATTATTCATTCAAAACTCCATTAGTTACTATTGTCTAGAATGTGGAAGTTGAATTTTTCATTTTATATGCACAAAATTGGGTCACTAATTTTGATGAAGCACAAATAATTAGTATCATATAATGGCTTGAAATCCATTATCATACTGGGCAATGGCACAATGGTACCATTAGCTGTTATAGATAGCCCACTCAAGGACAAATAGTCTGATCGAATAAGGACACATCCATGCCTTCATTTACTGTCCCTAGATGTCCAGAGCAAATTGCTAACAATCTTGAGGTAACAAGCAATTAACCACAGCCATGGAACACTAAAGCACAAAATTGGGAGTTTTCAGATACTTCAAATCCACATAAACATAAATTCAATTCTCGCAGACAGTGAGCCGGTGACCAGAAAATAAAATAAAAGGTAATAATTATAACTCACCCGGTAAAAAAAGTTCATGCACATAAATAGAACCTTTTATTCGGTTTTCATTTTTAATATCTTTTGTACATAGATAATCATGTAACACTGTCTTAAAAAATAAATAGAAAAAACCTATCCCAAAATCACTCAGATGACCCGAACAATAGAGGGATTACCTTAAAGACCCCAAAGACTGAGAATTTTGGGCCATCAGACCTCTTCAGGATCTGCCGCTTGGCTGCCACCTGTGTACAGAGCCGACTCGCAATATCTCTCATCAATACAAGCTGCGCCTTCTCAGCCCGCATTGCCATCATATCCCTACTGACACTCTCTCTGTCAGTCTCCAGCACCTCTAGTCTAGTCAAAATCTTCCTCATTTTCATGTCAAGATCAGCATCATCCCTCCTGGGATGGTAGATCTGGTACTTACTATTAGCATTAGAAACCAAATCACTTGCACTATCATATGGCTTCTCAACAATCCCCCTCCCCTCCTCTGAATCGAAATCCGACTCACCGTCGGGTTCAATGCCGTGGCGCTTCATACGCTCACGGTACACCTTCATCTGAGCCTCCAGGTCAGCTATGGTACTGTCCTTCATGTCAAGGTCCTTCTCCAGTTCATCCAATTCTTCCTCGTGGTGCGTTGCAAGCTCATCGGCAAACTGTTTCATTTGCCGTGCCTCCAATTGTGCCGCAGCTTTTTCATCATTGAGACGGCGGATCATCTCCATCGTCTCACTAACTGCCGAAGCCGCAGCCGTGCGCTCCGAATCGAGATCATCACACAAGGACTGAATTTGCTTCTCTTGCTCCCTGATCTTCTCCCGGAGCTGCTCGAGCTCGACCGCATAGTCAAACCCGTTACTGTTGTTATTAACTGGTGGGGAATTGGTGGGTTCCGGTGCACGCGGCGTCGATTTCAAGGAGCTGAGCTGGGAGAGTAGCTCACCTGGTTCAAGCTTGCGTTTGACAGCGCGGTTCCAAATGGCAGATTGAGAGGAAGAAGGGGAGAGATGATCTGACAAATATGTCGGCGTTGTCAGTATCCCCGAATCCAAAGGAGCTGCTTCGTAGCTCCCGTTATAGCCCATGTCATAACTCCCGTTACTGTAACCATCGCCACTGTAAGCACCAGCGTAGCCAATTTCGTCCCCCATGGATCCCATGGAGGGGGTAAGAGGTGATGCTCTTTGCTAATGTTGCTGCCGCTAATGGAATTGGGGATTGATTCTTTGATTATGGAAGATAGAGAAAGAAAGAAAGAAAGAAATAGGAGGGTGAAAGAGAACGGATTGGTTGGATTGAGATTGTATATATGTTAATTTATTGCGACATTGACAAATTCTCTTTTCTTAATTCTTAATCTCCTATAAAATTTTGGTTTGGGGTTGATTGATGGCACGCATGGGTTTTCATGACGAAAGAAATACAAATGCTGGGGCCTGGAAGACAGCGAAGGAGGTGGGTAATATCACTTTGAAACAAAGCGAGGGAAATGGTAATTAATTACGAGAGATATGATAACCATCTCCAACTGAGACGATAATTTCCAATTATAAATAAAGTAGCTGACTAATGCTTGCCATTTATTAACACTGAAGCTATTTCCCTGAAATAATTGGTGTGCGTTAAGTTCTCTATCCATACACGTCATGGTCTCATGGAGATGGCAAAACGTGGCTAATTCTGTTTTAAGTTTTCTGCTGGGGATTGGATTTAGGAGATGCGTATCAGTTAATGATGAAGTGGGGTATACCGTTTCTGATTAGTGCGGGTGTTGATTGTCTTTGTTTTGTTTCTGCTGCTAAACATCGTCGGGTGTATGTATGTATATTTATTGAGGTCTGCACGTCTGAGTGAGAGGATAAATATTTGTTTTAATGAATTCGGGTTAGATTTTCCAAAATTGAATCCGTTATTGTCAATTTCTATTTGTTTAATTTATTCCGTTATTTTCTTAATATTGTATTATTGCACCATCCCCAGGTTTGTCAATACAGCGATACAATTCATGAATTCAGCGACTTAAGCCATGGTGCTGAACTAGTCCACGGTAAGGTCGTCGATTGTCACAAAAAAGGCTTTATGTGCCAATTGCCAGAATAAATTTATGACTATTTACCAGCATTAAATTTTATCACAGCCAGGATAAGGCAAATGAATAGACAGGATACTGCATTGCATATTTGCATGTACAATGCAGTAGGTAATATGGCTGCAAGAAAAGTTCGTAGTTCGTAATTCGTTCAAGTCCGATTCGAGAAAAATTCGAAATTAGTTCGTTCAATTTCAGTTTGAAATTAATTTCAAATCAAATCAAACTAGTTCGAAATGATTTTGAATCAAACTCAAACTAGAATCGGTTCGTTCGAAATTGTTCGTGAACTAAAATAGTTCGAATCTTGAAAAGATCTTAACCGTGAGATGATATTGAGACTATTGATATATACATAGTTGTGCTCCAAATTCGTTCGTATTATTGTCAAATCAAACTCAAATTTGTATAAATGCATAATATTTTTTTTACCAATAAAATATAGTTAGAATTCAAAATGAAAGACATCCTTAGTCCAAAATATATGGAAGGATTTCAAAAATAATATGAGAATTGGACATTCATTTTTTAGATAACAATAGAGTTAAAGCCTCTGATTGAAGTATTTATAAAGAATTTCTTACTAGACACATTCAATTCTAGTTTTTGTTTTATTTTCCTTTTGAAAATTTCTTCTTTTCTTTCTTTCTTTTTAATTCTTGTAAATATTTCATTCATTTTAATGAAAAAATTGATAAATATTGCGCCTAAAAAAATTTATTTTGGCTGATCGTGTTTCCCTTAACTAAAGTCCAATTCGATTTGTCTTTTATTTCTTTTTGGTACGATATACCAACGAAATGATCTTGTTTTTTTTTATTATTTGGAATGGACGAATTGACCCTCTAGAATATTTCATTGCTATCTTTTTAAAATCCAACAATTTTATTGAAAATATTTTTTTGGTAATATATCTGAAAAGTTACCGTTGTAATTGTTCTATGGCCATGCATAATTTTAACTTCAAATCTGATTTTTAAGGATAAATTAATCTTCTTTTTTGTATAATTCTCCCAGCTTCTTCATTGTGGAAATATTACCCAATATTCCTACTTTTATTTATAATATAATATATGACTAATCTTAACTAAAGCTCAATTATTTTATTTTTATTGTTACATGTTTGACCTATTTTTGTCAAAAAATTGCCTTGATAAGATTTCATATCTAAACGAATTTAGTTTGTACGCATGTATATTTCTCATTAAAAAATATTTTAAAACATGAAAAAAAGTTTATATC
The DNA here is from genome assembly GCA_964058865.1 of Eleocharis quinqueflora. NCBI lineage: Eukaryota > Viridiplantae > Streptophyta > Magnoliopsida > Poales > Cyperaceae > Eleocharis > Eleocharis quinqueflora. The sequence continues at coordinate 200,508 of CAXKVX010000500.1, forward strand.
AAAATATTGTAAACAGACTATTTTAATTTAGAATATTCCATCTGTTTGATTAATGTTGAACTAACTTTTGTCCTTTAATATTCATAAATAATTAACGTTTTTTTAATATATTTTTATGTTTTACCTTTGAAGTAAATGGATAGATTCTCAACCATACAAATGTAGATGATGTTGAATTTCCATTTTATTGTTAATTAATTGTCCAGTCATTAACGCCTTCTTAAATTTTATCATGTAATTATGAATGATCTATTTTCCAGAAATTGAGAATTGTATAGCATGAATTCTAGAGTAGTCGGATACCAAGAGAAAAAAACCCTTCATATGTGGGATTTCATATATGCTGTTATTCTGAGAAATAACATGATTTTATTTTTCTCAGATCTGACCGTCTATTGCTGATTTAATGGATAAAATATATAATACATCGGATCACGTACAGTTCATCTACCTGAAAATCTGTCGACAGTCGAATCAAAAAATAACATAATTCTATTATCCCAAGAATAACAGCAGATACAGACTCTTCATGTGGCTTGGAATCATTCTACAATGGTTTGAAAAATATCGACATATGAAACAACTAAAACATGCCACCACGAGATACAAATGGTCCCACAAATTCGAACAAATATATATCGATAATACCTAAGATATCTTTTGCCACAAATAATTCAGAGCTAATTTCGTTCTAAATTGTCATTTTCTAAAATTTTTAAATAATAATAATTATTATTGTAAGAACTTAAATTAAATATGTAAGAAAAAAACAGAATTTCAAAAATACTACTCCCGCATAACGTTTGCAGTCAATAATCGATGTTCTCCTCCGAAAACAAAAAACAAAAAACAAAAAATCAAAATGTAGACTGCAACTACCACTTGCGGTCAACTTTAAAAAAAAATCAAAATGTGAATCACAAGTGTTGGAAGCGACCCACTTTTTAAAAATATTAAAACAGTTGGAATCTCAGTAGTTTTTTTATTTTAATGTAGACCACAACCAAGGGTTGCACAACGTTATTTTCTTCATGTGGATCGCAAGTGATTGTTGCGGTCCACATGTTGAATTTTTTTTAATTTTTAGAAGAAAATTTTAGTCTTATGGACCGCATGTGCTATCTGCGATAGTAGTATTTTTTGAATGTCCACACAAAAGAAGTCACCTAAATTTTATCCTCCTCTAGTTACCTGAAAATTTTGAAATTGCTGTTGAAATAATTTCTGAGTGGATTAGAATCCTAAAATACCGCATCTATGTTCTCCATTAATTCATCCATAAAAAATGTATCAGAGATCTAGAAAAAAAATGAAGGTAGCTTGATTAATATTTTTAATGCTTGTTATGTTATTACGAAATATTATACTTGTCTTGCTTTATATTACGCAAGTAACTTTCTATCAAGATTTTTTTCATAAAATCTCGTGTAGCATTGTATTAATATAACAAAATTTACATTATACAATTTAATTTACAAAATGTCATAATTCACTATATAATAAATAATTTAGAATGTGTGTATTAATTTAAAATTTGAAATAGTATATAAAATGACCATGTGAAATATTGATGTTATTAATTATTTTGAATTATCACTCACATGTATGTACTAGCTTTAGCAATATGTGAATGACTTGACAAACTTAATATTTAATAGTTACCCATGACTTACGGAAATTCGAATCTTCTATAGTAAATATAACTTTTGTATTTGCCCGCTACAATAACCAATATATAATATACTGCCCAGTGATTCAAATCGCTGTCCAAAGCATAGATTGTCCGCGATTCAAATTCGACGATCTAGAATGATCCACGTCAAAATATACAAAATAAACTAATATAGAAGAACCGAATTCGACTTATGGGTGCGTTTGGATCAAGTCATGGTTAGTGCAAAAAAGTGCTATCTACATTATTAGTTGAAATAGTGATTATTTATTATATTTAGGTTAGTGCAAAAATTGTGCTAATTTTGTGCTATCTAGGTAAATGAAAATATAGTTTGAATTGCACATTTGGGGTAGTGATAGAGAAATTAGTAATAATGAATTATTTTAGTTTTCTAACGGATAATAATAAAATATTAATATCAATTTATAATATAATAATAATACAATTAACAAAATGATAATAATATAATAATAACACAAATGACAATAATACAAAATAACAAAATAAATAATATAAAGTAATAATAATAATAATAACATTAATTATGGGTGGTAACAATTAAAGAAAATATCACAAAGCATATTATCCTACTGCAATAAGTGTTTCTTATAAGAGTACTTCATTTATGAGTGTTACCATTAATGAAAACATTACAAAGTATCTTATCAAACTACGAGAAGTGTTTCTTTTCTGAGTACTTCATTTATGGGTGAAACCATTAAATAAAACACCACAAAGCATTATATTCTAATAGAAGAAGTGTTTCTGACCAGAGTACTTAATTTATGAGTGGTAACTTTTCAAGAAAATCCACAAAGCATCATATTTTACTACGAGAATAGTTTCTTCTCCGAGTACTTAATTTAAGTGTTGTAAACAATAAATAAAACACAACAAAAAATCATAGATTAGCACTCTAAGTGCTTAATGTTGAGTACTTAATTTATGACCGATTCTGAGCAGAGTACTTCGTTTATGGATGGTAACAATTAAAGAAAACATCACAAAGCATCTTATCCGACTACGAGAAGTGTTTATTATCTGAGTACATCATTTATGGGTGATAACTATTAAAGAAAACACCACAAAGCATCATATCCTACTATAAGAAGTGTTTCTGACCAGAGTACTTCAATTATGAATGGTAACCTTTCAAAACAAAAAAACACCACAAAGCATTATATCTTACTATGAGAAGAGTTTATTCTCCAAGTACTTCATTTAAGTGTTGTAAACAATGAATAAAACACAACAAAGAAGAATAGATTAACAATCTAAGTGCTTAATGTTGAGTACTTAATTTATGAGTGATTCTAATCTGAGTACTTCATTTATGGATTGTAACCATTAAAGAAAACATCACAAATCATCTAATCCGACTACGAGAAGTGTTTCTTATCTGAGTACTTCATTTATGGGTGGAACCATTAAAGAAAACACCACAAAGCATCATATTCTATTAGGAGAAGTGTTTCTGATTAAAGTACTTCTTTTATGAGTGGTAACCATTCAAGAAAACTTCACAAAGTATCATATCTTTCTACGAGAAGAGTTTCTTCTCCGAGTACTTCATTAAAGTGTTATAAACAATGAATAAAACACTACAAAGAAGCATATATTACCACTCTAAGTGCTTAATGTCCGAGTATTTAATTTCTGAGTGATTCTGATCAGAGTAATTCATTTATGGGTGGTAACCATTAAAGAAAACATCACAAAGTATATTATCCGACTATGAGAAGTGTTTCTTATATGAGTACTTCATTTATGGGTGGAACCATTAAAGAAAATACCACAAAGTATCATATTCTACTTGGAGAAGTGTTTCTGATTAGAGTACTTCATTTATGAGTGGTAATCATTCAAGAAAAATACACAAAGCATTATATCTTACTATGAGAAAAGTTTCTTCTCCAAGTACTTCATTTAAGTATTTTAAACAATGAATAAAACACAACAAAGAAGTATAGATTGGCACTCTAAGTACTTAATGTTGAGTACTTAATTTATGAGTGATTCTAATCAGAGTACTTGATTTATGGGTGGTAACCATTAAAGAAAACATCACAAAGCATCTTATCCCACTACGATAAGTGTTTCTTATCTGAGTACTTCATTTATGGGTGGAACCATTAAAGAAAACACCACAAAGCATCATATTCTACTAGGAGAAGTGTTTCTGACAAGAGTACTTCATTTATGAGTGGTAATCATTCAAGGTAACTACACAAAGCATCAAATCTTACTATGAGAACAGTTTCTTCTCCAAGTACTTCATTTAAGCGTTGTAAACAATGAATAAAACACAACAAAGAAGCATAGATTGGCACTCTAAGTGCTTAATGTTGAGTACTTAATTTATGATTGATTCTGATCAGAGTACTTGATTTATGGGTGATAACCATTAAAGAAAATATCACAAAGCATCTTATCCGACTACGAGAAGTGTTTCTTACCTGAGTACTTCATTTATGGGTGGAACCATTAAAGAAAACACCACAAAGCATCATATTCTACTAGGAGAAGTGTTTCTGACCAGAGTACTTCCTTTATGAGTGGTAAACTTTCAAGGAAACTACACAAAGCATCATATCTTACTATGAGAAGAGTTTCTTCTCCAAGTACTTCATTTAAGTGTTGTAAACAATGAATAAAACACAACAAAGAAGCATAAATTGGCACTCTAAGTACTTAATGTTGAGTACTTAATTTATGAGTGATTCTAATCAGAGTACTTGATTTATGGGTGGTTGATAGGAGTTTTACTAACCCTAGTTGTTAAATAGAGGTTGCAAGTATACAACCGTCTATTGTAGTACTTAGGGATCGAATCCACAGGGACAAGTCGGATTTAGTTATCAAATTCTAATAATTCTAATCTAAGTAAGAAATTAGAAATTAAAGGTTGAATTTTGTTGTGAAGTGAAAGGTTTGGTTTTGGTGTTATGCAATTTTGAGATTAAGTTAATCAATTAACAATTTCAAGAATTAAGATGAGAGGCTTAGGTTTCTAGGGTTTCTATCCACTTGTTTATATCTACTTGGTCATTTAAAGGTTTGTTTTTGTATTAAGGAGGCGCAATTAACAAGTTTGGTACTAAGGGATATTTCTATGTTAATATCATATCTAAATTAGAATAATTTCACCTTTCGGTATTTGATTATCCTAGTCTAAATTCATTAAGTACTAATTGCCTTAATCTACTTAAACAATTGCAATTCACCTCTCGGTACTTGGTACAATTATTCAATTCAATCAAATTGGCCTATAGATGACAATCGTCACGTTTCGGTACTTAGATTACCATCTACCTTGTCACTTGTAGTCGGGATCTAACAATTCAATTTCTCAATTACAACCATTAAATCCTAAGTATGCAATTTGATCAAGATCACAATAAGCAATAAAAATAAGCACAAGCCATAATAACAAAAAACGATCATTATATCATTATACCAAGTAAGATACAAGCCAAGTTTCAAGTCTCCCTAAAAATCTAATGGAGAATTAGCCCTTAATGACCATGAAAATACAACTTAAGCAAGTAAAAGAAAACAAGAAAAGGAGTGGAAGATTAAACCAAAGTGATGATGAAGTCTCTAATGACCTTCTCTTCTTCTTCCTTCTTCTTCTTCTTCTTCTTCTTCTTCTTCTTCTTCTTCTTCTTCTTCCCCAAAATCTCTCTCTTTCTCTCAAAAGTGTAATGGAAAAACTATCTCTCTCAAAGCATATCCTAAACAGATCTGAACCCCCCTATTTATACAAAAATACACGAATCCCAAAATAACCTCTAATAAACTTCCCAAAATAAAACTGAACTGCTTTGCCGACCTTGGTTACGGTCGTAATGATGGGTCATTACGATCGTAATTAGTGCTAAAAATGGCAGAGCGTGCCAAGAATATGGTTTCGGGATCTATTTTGGGAAATGGCGGTTTTGGTTACGGCTGTAATGATGGGTCATTACGGTCGTAATGAGCTCTTCTACATCGAAATGTGGCTAAGGCATGAAACTTTAACTCTCGGGAAAACACCACTACGGCCGTAATGGATGTTACTTATGGCCGTAATGGATGCACTTTAGCCCCTTAGATGGCTAAGTATTGGAATTCTGGGTCTCGGGTTGGTTCTATTACGGTCGTAATGTATGTTGGCTGTGGCCGTAATGGGGTGATCTGAGGAGGTTTTGGCTAAGTTCTGAAATGTGGAGTCTCGGGATGTGGTGACTACGGCCATAACGAAGGTCATTACGGCCGTAATGTCTATGCATGCTCTCTGGATCTATTTTGGGACTTCATTACGGCCGTAATGGGTATGGTTACGATCGTAATGAATCCTGTAACTGTCTGATCTCGCTCCCAAGTGCTTCAGGTGTTCAGAAATAGCTCCTTGTGCTTCCATTACCTATTTTCTGCATTGTAAACCAATTCTAGGGAAGTAACTCGAACTTGAGACTAAACTTGGATATTTTTTTAACCTAAACCTATCGGACTTTGGCATAAATTACACAAAATACCCTATGATTTTGGTATATAATTTCGTCTTATCAGTGGTAACCATTAAAGAAAACATCACAAAGCATATTATCCCAGTACGAGAAGTGTTTCTTATCTGAGTACTTAATTTATGGGTGGAACCATTAAAGAAAACACCACAAAGCATCATATTCTACTAGGAGAAGTGTTTCTGACAAGAGTACTTCATTTATGAGTGGTAATCATTCAAGGAAACAACACAGAGCATCAAATCTTACTATGAGAACAGTTTCTTCTCCAAGTACTTCATTTAAGCGTTGTAAACAATGAATAAAACACAACGAAGAAGCATAGATTGGCACTCTAAGTGCTTAATGTTGAGTACTTAATTTATGAGTGATTCTGATTAGAGTACTTGATTTATGGGTGGTAACCATTAAAGAAAATATCACAAATCATCTTATCCGACTACGAGAAGTGTTTCTTATCTGAGTACTTCATTTATGTGTGGAACCATTAAAGAAAACACCACAAAGCATCATATTCTACTAGGAGAAGTGTTTTTGACCAGAGTACTTCCTTTATGAGTGGTAACATTTCAAGGAAACTTCACAAAGCATCATATCTTACTATGAGAAGAGTTTCTTTTCCAAGTACTTAATTTAAGTGTTGTAAACAAATAATAAAACACAACGAAGAAGCATAGGTTGGCAGTCTAAGTGCTTAATGTTGAGTACTTAATTTATGAGCGATTCTAATTAGAGTATTTCATTTATGAGTGGTAACCATTAAAGAAAAAAAATCACAAAGAGAAGTGTTTCATTTATGAGTACTTCATTTATGGGTGGAACCATTAAATAAAACAGCACAAAGTATCATATTCGACTAGGAGAACTGTTTTTGTCCAGAATACTTCATTTATGAGTGGTAATCTTTCAAGAAAACCCACAAAGCATCATATCTTACTACTAGAAGAGTTTCTTCTCCGAGTTCTTAATTTAATTGTTGTAAACAATGAATAAAACACACCGAAGAATCATAGATTAGCACTCTAAGTGCTTAATGTTGAGTACTTAATTTATGAGTGATTCTGATCAGAGTACTTCATTTATGGGTGCTAACCATTAAAGAAAACATCACAAAGCATCTTATCCCACTACGATAAGTGTTTCTTATCTGAGTACTTCATTTATAGGTGGAACCATTAAAGAAAACACCACAAAGCATCATATTCTACTAGGAGAAGTGTTTCTGACAAGAGTACTTCATTTATGAGTGGTAATCATTCAAGGAAAACAACACAGAGCATCAAATCTTACTATGAGAACAGTTTCTTCTCCAAGTACTTCATTTAAGCGTTGTAAACAATGAATAAAACACAACGAAGAAGCATAGATTGGCACTCTAAGTGCTTAATGTTGAGTACTTAATTTATGAGTGATTCTGATCAGAGTACTTGATTTATGGGTGGTAACCATTAAAGAAAATATCACAAAGCATCTTATCCGACTACGAGAAGTGTTTCTTATCTGAGTACTTCATTTATGTGTGGAACCATTAAAGAAAACACCACAAAGCATCATATTCTACTAGGAGAAGTGTTTTTGACCAGAGTACTTCCTTTATGAGTGGTAACATTTCAAGGAAACTTCACAAAGCATCATATCTTACTATGAGAAGAGTTTCTTTTCCAAGTACTTAATTTAAGTGTTGTAAACAAATAATAAAACACAACGAAGAAGCATAGGTTGGCAGTCTAAGTGCTTAATGTTGAGTACTTAATTTATGAGCGATTCTAATTAGAGTATTTCATTTATGAGTGGTAACCATTAAAGAAAAAAATCACAAAGAGAAGTGTTTCATTTATGAGTACTTCATTTATGGGTGGAACCATTAAATAAAACAGCACAAAGTATCATATTCGACTAGGAGAACTGTTTCTGTCCAGAATACTTCATTTATGAGTGGTAACCTTTCAAGAAAACCCACAAAGCATCATATCTTACTACTAGAAGAGTTTCTTCTCCGAGTTCTTAATTTAATTGTTGTAAACAATGAATAAAACACACCGAAGAATCATAGATTAGCACTCTAAGTGCTTAATGTTGAGTACTTAATTTATGAGTGATTCTGATCAGAGTACTTCATTTATGGGTGCTAACCATTAAAGAAAACATCACAAAGCATCTTATCTGACTACGAGAAGTGTTTCTTATATGAGTACTTTATTTATGAGTGATTCTGATCAGAGTACTTAATTTAAGTGTTGTAAACAATGAATAAATCACAACAAAGAAGTATAGATTTGCACTCTAAGTGCTTATTGTTGAGTACTTAATTTATGAGTGATTCTAATCTGAGTACTTCATTTATGGGTGGTAACCATTAATGAAAACATCGAAAAGCATCTTATCCGACTACGAGAAGTGTTTCTTATATAAGTACTTAATTTATGGGTGGAATCATTAAAGAAAACACCACAAAGCATCATATTCTACTAGGAGAAGTGTTTCTAATCAGAGTACTTCATTTATGAGTGGTAACCTTTCAAGAAAACCCCACAAAGCATCATATCTTACTACGAGAAGAGTTCCTTCTCCGAGTACTTAATTTAAGTGTTGTAAACAATGAATAAAACACAACAAAGAATCATGGATTAGCACTCTAAGTGCTTAATGTTGAGTAATTAATTTATGACTGATTCTAATCAGAGTACTTCATTTATGGATGGTAACCATTAAAGAAAACATCACAAAGCATCTTATCCGACTACGAGCAGTGTTTGTTATCTTAGTACTTCATTTATGGGTGGAACCATGAAAGAAAACACCACAAAACACCACAAAGCACCTTTCAAAAAAAACCCCCACATAGCATTATAACTTTCTATGAGAAAAGTTTCTTCCCCAAGTACTCCATTCAAGTGTTATAAACATTGAATAAAACACAATGAAGAAGCATAGATTGGCACTCTAAGTGCTTAATGTTGAGTACTTAATTTATGAGTGATTCTAATCAGAGTACTTGATTTATCGGTGGAAACCATTAAAGAAAATATCACAAAGCTTCTTATCCGACTACGAGCAGTGTTTCTTATCCGAGTACTTCATTTATGGGTGGAACCATGAAAGAAAACACCACAAAGCATCATATTCTACTAGGAGAAGTGTTTCTGACCAGAGTACATCAATTATGAGTGGTAACCTTTCAATAAAAAAACCCCACAAAGCATTATTACTTTCTATGAGAAAAGTTTCTTCCCCAAGTACTCCATTCAAGTATTGTAAACATTGAATAAAACACAATGAAGAAGCATAGATTGGCACTCTAAGTGCTTAATGTTGAGTACTTAATTTATGAGTGATTCTAATCAGAGTACTTGATTTATCGGTGGTAACCATTAAAGAAAATATCACAAAGCATCATATTCGACTAGGAGAAGTGTTTCTAACCAGAGTACTTCATTTATGAGTGGTAACCATTCAAGAAAACCCACAAAGCATCATATCTTATTACTAGAAGAGTTTCTTCTCCGAGTACTTAATTTAAGTGTTGTAAACAATGAATAATACACAACGAAGAATCATAGATTAGCACTCTAAGTGCTTAATGTTGAGTACTTATTTTATGAGTGATTCTGATCAGAGTACTTCATTTATGGGTTCTAACCATTAAAGAAAACAACACAAAGCATCTTATCCGATTAAGAGAAGTGTTTCTTATTTGAGTACTTCATTTATGGGTGGAACCATTAAATAAAACACCACAAAGCATATTTTTCTACTAGAAGAAGTGTTTCTGACCAGAGTACTTCATTTATGAGTGGTAACCTTTCAAGAAAACCCACAAAGCATCATATCTTACTACTAGAAGAGTTTCTTCTCCGAGTACTTAATTTAAGTGTGTAAACAATGAATAAAACACAACGAAGAATCATAAATTAGCACTCTAAGTGCTTAATGTTGAGTACTTAATTTATGAGTGATTCTGATCAGAGTACTTCATTTATAGGTGCTAACCATTAAAAAAACATCAAAAAGCATCTTATCCGACTACCAGAAGTGTTTCCTATATGAGTACTTCATTTATGGGTTGAACCATTAAAGAAAACACCACAAAGCATATTATTCTACTAGAAGAAGTGTTTCTGACCAGAGTACTTCATTTATGAGTGGTAACCTTTCAAGAAAACCCACAAAGCATCATATCTTACTACTAGAAGAGTTTCTTCTCCGAGTACTTATTTTAAGTGTGTAAACAATGAATAAAACACAACGAATAATGATAAATTAGCACTCTAAGTGCTTAATGTTGAGTACTTAATTTATGAGTGATTCTGATCAGAGTACTTCATTTATAGGTTGAACCATTAAAGAAACCACCACAAAGTATCATATTATACAAGGAGAAGTGTTTTTGACCAGAGTACTTCATTTTTGAGTGGTAACATTTCAAGAAAATTTCACAAAGCATCATATCTTACTATGAGAAGAGTTTCTTCTCCAAGTACTTCATTTAAGTGTTGTAAACAAAGAATAAACACAACAACGAAGCATAGATTGGCACTCTAAGTGTTTAATGTTGAGTACTTAATTTATGAGTGATTCTAATCAGAGTACTTCATTTATGGGTTGTAACCATTAAAGAAGTGTTTCTTCACCGAGTACTTTATTAAAGTGTTGTAAATAACGAATAAAACACTGCAAAGAAGCATATATTACCACTCTAAGTGCTTCATGTCCGAATATTTAATTATGAGTGATTATAATCAGAGTACTTCTTTTATGGGTGGTAACCATTAAAGAAAACATCACAAAGCATATTTTCCGACTAAGAGAAGTGTTTCTTATCTGAGCTCTTCTTTACGGATGGTAAGCATTATTTAAAACACCACAATGCATCATATCCGACTAGGAGATATGTTTCTGAATAGAGTACTTCATTTATGAGTGCTAACCTTTCAAGAAAACTCCACAAATTATCATATTTTACTACAAGAAGAGTTTCTTCTCCGAGTACTTCATTTAAGTGTTGTAAACAATGATTAAAATAAAACGAAGAAGCATAGATTACCACTATATGTTCAACATATCTGAGTATTTAAGTTATGAGTGATCCTGATCAGAGTACTTCATTTATGGGTGTTCACAACTAAAGAAAATATCACAAAACATATTATCCTACCACGAGAAGTATTTCTTATCTGAGTACTTCATTTATGGATGGTAACCATTGAATAAACACAACAAAACATGATATTCTCCTAGGAGAAGTGTTTCTGACCAGATTACTTCATTATAAGTGGTAACCTTTAAAGAAAACTTCACAAAGCATCATATCTTACAAAGAGAAGAGTTTCTTCTCGGAGTACTTCATTAAAGTGTTGTAAACAATGAATAAAACACTACAAAGAAGCATAGATTTTCACGCTAAGTGCTTCATGTCTGAGTATTTAATTTATAAGTGATTCTGATCAGAGTACTTCATTTATGGGTGGTAACAACTAAGGAAAATATCACAAAACAAATTAACCTACTACGATAAGTGTTTGTTATCTGAGTACTACATTTATGTGTGGTAACCATTAAAGAAACAACAGAAATCATCATATTCTACTAGGAAAAGTGTTTCTGACTAGAGTACTTTCTTAATGAGTGGTAACCTTTAAAAAAAACCCACAAAGCATCATATCTTACTACGAGAAGAGTTTCTTCTTCGAGTACTTAATTTAAGTGTTGTAAACAATGAATAAAACACAACGAAGAATCATAGATTAGCACTCTAAGTGCTTAATGTTGAGTACTGAATTTATGAGTGATTCTGATCAGAGTACTTCATTTATGGGTGCTAACCATTAAAGAAAACATCACAAAGCATCTTATCCAACTACGAGAAGTGTTTCTTATTTGAGTACTTCATTTATGGGTGGAACCATTAAAGAAAACACCACAAAGTATATTATTCTACTAGAAGAAGTGTTTCTGACCAGAGTACTTCATTTATGAGTGCTAACCTTTCAAGAAAACCCACTAAGCATCATAACTTACTACTAGAAGAGTTTCTTCTCCGAGTACTTAATTTATGTGTGTAAACAATGAATAAAACACAACGAAGAATCATAAATTAGCACTCTAAGTGCTTAATGTTGATTACTTAATTTATGAGTGATTCTGATCAGAGTACTTCATTTATAGGTGCTAACCATTAAAAAAAATCACAAAGCATCTTATTCGACTACCAGAAGTGTTTCTTATATGAGTACTTCATTTATGGGTGGAACCATTAAAGAAAACACCACAAATTATCATATTCTACTAGGAGAAGTGTTTTTGACCAGAGTACTTCATTTATGAGTGGTAACATTTCAAGAAAACTTCACAAAGCATCATATCTTATTAAGAGAAGAGTTTCTTCTCCAAGTACTTCATTTATGTGTTGTAAACAAAGAATAAACACAACAAAGAAGCATAGATTGTCACTCTAAGTGCTTAATGTTGAGTACTTAATTTATGAGTGATTCTAATTAGAGTACTTCTTTTATGGGTGGTAACCATTGAAGAAGTGTTTCTTCTCCGAGTACTTCATTAAAGTGTTGGAAACAATGAATAAAACACTGCAATGAAGCATGTATTACCACTCTAAGTGCTTCATGTCCGAGTATTTAATCCTGAGTGATTCTAATCGGAGTACTTCTTTTATGGGTGGTAACCATTAAAGAAAACATCACAAAACATATTATTCGACTACGAGAAGTGTTTCTTATCTTAGTTCTTCTTTATTGGTGGTAAGCATTAAAGAAAACACCACAATGCATCATATCCGACTAGGAGATGTGTTTTTGTACAGAGTACTTCATTTATGAGTGGTAACAGGAAAACTCCACAAATCATCATATCTTACTACAAGAAGAGTTTCTTCTTCGAATACTTTCATTTAAGTTTTGTAAACAATGAATAAAATACAATGAAGAAGCATAGATTACCACTCTATGTGCTTCATATCCGTGTATTTAAGTTATGAGTGATTCTGATCAGAGTACTTCATTTATGGTTGGTAACAATTAAAGAAAATATCACAAAACATATTATCCTACTACGAGAAGTGTTTCTTATCTGAGTACTTTATTTATGAGTGATTCTGATCAGAGTACTTAATTTAAGTGTTGTAAACAATGAATAAATCACAATAAAGAATCATAGATTAGCACTCTAAGTGCTTAATGTTGAGTAATTAATTTATGACTGATTCTAATCAGAGTACTTCATTTATGGATGGTAACCATTAATGAAAACATCACAAAGCATCTTATCTGACTACGAGCAGTGTTTGTTATCTGAGTACTTCATTTATGGGTGGAACCATGAAAGAAAACACCACAAAGCACCATATTCTATTAGGAGAAGTGTTTCTAACCAGAGTACTTCAATTATGAGTGGTAACCTTTCAAAAAAAAACCCCACATAGCATTATAACTTTCTATGAGAAAAGTTTCTTCCCCAAGTACTCCATTCAAGTATTGTAAACATTGAATAAAACACAATGAAGAAGCATAGATTGGCACTTTAAGTGCTTAATGTTGAGTACTTAATTTATGAGTGATTCTAATCAAAGTACTTGATTTATCGGTGGTAACCATTAAAAAAAATATCACAAAGCTTCTTATCCGACTACGAGCAGTGTTTCTTATCCGAGTACTTCATTTATGGGTGGAACCATGAAAGAAAACACCACAAAGCATCATATTCTACTAGGAGAAGTGTTTCTGACCAGAGTACTTCAATTATGAGTGGTAACCTTTCAATAAAAAACCCCACAAAGCATTATTACTTTCTATGAGAAAAGTTTCTTCCCCAAGTACTCTAATCAAGTATTGTAAACAATGAATAAAACACAATAAAGAAGCATAGATTGGCACTCTAAGTGCTTAATGTTGAGTACTTAATTTATAAGTGATTCTAATCAGAGTACATCATTTATGGGTGGTAACTATTAAAGAAAACACCATAACGCTTCAAATCCTACTATAAGAAGTGTTTCTGACCAGATTACTTCAATATGAGTGGTAACCTTTCAAAAAAAAAAAAAACCCCACAAAGCATTATATCTTTCTATGAGAAAAGTTTCTTCCACAAGTACTCCATTTAAGTATTGTAAACAATGAATAAAACACAATAAAGAAGCAAAGATTGGAACTCTAAGTGCTTAATGTTGAGTACTTAATTTATAAGTGATTCTAATCAGAGTACTTCATTTATGGGTGGTAACCATTAATGAAAACATCACAAAGTATTTTATCCGACAACGAGAAGTGTTTCTTATTTGAGTACTTCATTTATGGGTGGAACCATTAAAGAAACACCACAAAGCATCATATTCGACTAGGAGAAGTGTTTCTAACCAGAGTACTTAATTTATGAGTGGTAACCATTCAAGAAAACCCACAAAGCATCATATCTTATTACTAGAAGAGTTTCTTCTCCGAGTACTTAATTTAAGTGTTGTAAACAATGAATAATACACAACGAAGAATCATAGATTAGCACTCTAAGTGCTTAATGTTGAGTACTTATTTTATGAGTGATTTTGATCAGAGTACTTCATTTATGGGTTCTAACCATTAAAGAAAACAACACAAAGCATCTTATCCGATTAAGAGAAGTGTTTCTTATTTGAGTACTTCATTTATGGGTGGAACCATTAAATAAAACACCACAAAGCATATTTTTCTACTAGAAGAAGTGTTTCTGACCAGAGTACTTCATTTATGAGTGATTCAATTCAGAGTGATTCTGATCAGAGTACTTCATTTATGGGTGCTAACCATTAAAAAAACATCAAAAAGCATCTTATCCGACTACCAGAAGTGTTTCCTATATGAGTACTTCATTTATGGGTTGAACCATTAAAGAAAACACCACAAAGTATCATATTATACTAGGAGAAGTGTTTTTGACCAGAGTACTTCATTTTTTAGTGGTAACCTTTCAAGGAAACTTTACAAAGCATCATATCTTACTATATGAAGAGTTTCTTCTCCAAGTACTTCATTTAAGTGTTGTAAACAAAGAATAAACACAACAAAAAGCATAGATTGGCACTCTAAGTGCTTAATGTTGAGTACTTAATTTATGAGTGATTCTAATCAGAGTACTTCATTTATGGGTGGTAACCATTAAAGAAGTGTTTCTTCTCCGAGTACTTTATTAAAGTGTTGTAAACAATGAATAAAACACTGCAAAGAAGCATATATTACCACTCTAAGTGCTTCATGTCCGAGTATTTAATCCTGAGTGATTCTAATCGGAGTACTTCTTTTATGGGTGGTAACCATTAAAGAAAACATCACAAAGCATATTATTCAACTACGAGAAGTGTTTCTTATCTTAGTTCTTCTTTATGGGTGGTAAGCATTAAAGAAAACACCACAATGCATCATATCCGACTAGGAGATGTGTTTTTGAACAGAGTACTTCATTTATGAGTGGTAACCTTTCAAGAAAACTCAACAAATCATCATATCTTACTACAAGAAGAGTTTCTTCTCCGAATACTTTAATTTAAGTGTTGTAAACAATGAATAAAATACAATGAAGCAGCATAGATTACCACTCTATGTGCTTCATATCCGAGTCTTTAAGTTATGAGTGATTCTGATCAGAGTACTTCATTTATGGGTGGTAACAATTAATGAAAATATCACAAAACATATTATCCTACTACGAGAAGTGTTTCTTATCTGAGTACTTCATTTATGGATGGTAACCATTAAATAAACACAACAATGCATCACATTCTACTAGGAAAAGTGTTTCTTACCAGATTACTTCATTTATAAGTGGTAAGCTTTCAAGAAAACTTCACAAAGCATCATATCTTACTAAGAGAAGAGTTTCTTCTCCGAGTACTTCATTAAAGTGTTGTAAACAATAAATAAAACACTGCAAAGAAGCATAGATTATCACTCTAAGTACTTCATATCACTCTAAGTACTGCAAAGAAGCATAGATTACAAGTGTGGAGTCGATCTTTGATTTCCTCTAAACAAGCAAATCAATCTTCGTCTACTAGATCAATGTATGGGGCAACACCATTCTACACGATTAACGGTCCGATTGAAAAAACAATCAAGGATAGAGGATGCACCACTTGACAACACAAATGCGGTGCACCAAAGGCTAAAATTTAGCTAAAGGTTTGTTCTCGGATTGACAATAAGACTATAGGTGCTATCTTAATGCTCTCTTGTTTAGGTAGCTAGAGGAGAATGTAATTAGGCTCTTTGTTGTGCTCAATTTGATGCTTGGAAGCTTGTGTGGGCGGGTATTTGATACCCTACTGATTCGTCTCTGCTTCATTTATATAGGCTGGACACTTCTTGGGATCTTGAAACATCCAAATTTGACTGCAGCGTTACAGAAATGCCATAACGCCTTAAGAGACATGTTATAACGAGTTGTACAGTTTCTAGAATTTCTCTTCTTCTCTTGTGCAGCTGTCCTGTGGGCCATTTTCAATAGGAACCCGTTATAACGCCGTAGGAACCCGTTATAACGTGTTGTGATGTGTTGTAATGCCTTGAACAAGCATTACAGTAACGCTATGCTCGGCCAAATCCCTGCTTCATGCTTGCCTCTCTCCTCCTGACCCGTTTTGATAGGTTGGGCACCCGTTATGACGGGCTGCTGACCCGTTGTGACGTGTTGTGAAGCGTTATGGTAACGGTGTGCTCTGTTTGGCAGTGTGAAGCCATCTCTTGATGTCTTGAGCATGTATTGGCTTGTTTAGAGCATGTTTGAGCATGTGCAACATCAGTTTGTACATGTTCGAACCTGCAATTTCACCAAAGCTCACGTGCAAGGTTAGTACTTATTTGTTTTGAAAGTTGTCAAACAAGAGATGAGTTTAATCCAACAAACTCCCTCTTTTGGCAATTTGCAAAATCATTTAGATGTGCATATCAAACATTCTCCCTTTTTTTTTGCAAATAATGACAAAAGGCTTAAACAAACCAAGCTTCCCCTGAATTTAATACATATAATCAATTAATCATACAAGTCAAGTTTTATATTTCTCCCCCTTAATGAAATAAAGTTTTCAAATGTAGCAAAATTCATCAATTTCGAATAAGATTTCCAATTAAGAGTAAGGGGTGATAAAGATTAACACAAATTATCAAGAGGCATATATCAAGAAGAACATCAAGTTGGCAATTTTAACTCAATATATTGATTATAACAAACAATGAAAGCCATGATATCATTGATGAAAAAAAATGCATACAAGATATGATAATCAATTTTCTACTTAGCAATGACATGAACTATCAAACTCTAACTAAACATGATTTTAATGAAGCATAGCTAATTTTATCCTAGTTTTTTTCTTCTTTACTACTTTCTTCTTTAACTTCATTCTTCTTAGATGTTTGAGAATTCCAAGGAATTGGAATCATAGGATTAGCCTCATCCTTGTCATCAAGCATTGCTATCATTGACATGTGATGCATTTGTTGAGAGAGGTGTCGATGACCTTCCATGATTGTTGGAAAAATGTTGGAATTAACTTCAGAATTTTCTCCTTGCTTATGTTTAACTTCAGTTACAATAACCTCTGACTCCTTTTTTATCATTGGTTTTTGGTTTCAGATGAGTTTGGTGAAGCCATTTGAAGAATAATAGTGACTATTCCTTAAGATGTAGTTTAGAGTTTGAGAAATGAAGCTTTGGTATTTATAGGCTTTTGTTGAGTAGGAATTTCTCAGAACTTTGATAGACGAGAGAAAAGATTTGATTTGAATTGTAAGATGATGAAGAATGTTGAGGAGAAAAGAGGTTTATATAGCCTCCAGATGCCAATCATTACAGGAACCCGTTATAATGAGTTCTCCATCCGTTACAACAGTTTCCTAGCCATTGTAACGAGTCTCTTCCCTTTTATGTAACGCTAGCTGCATTTACACTTCCAACAACTAGTTTTAATTTCTCCAACGGTTTTTGATCTGCTAACCCGTTATAACGGGTTGCCATCCATTATAACAGATTCCTGACCCGTTAAAATGCCTCTGGTAACGTGTCACAACCCATCTTTTTTTGTGATGTATTTTATAATATTTTATTATATAAAATATTAAGAAGAAAGATTGTATATTAAACTATTTCAGAACTTAAGAAATCTTTTAAATCAATTTTTACTAATAACTCTTTTCAGCAATAATTTAAGAATATTTCATCAAATAATATGTGTAATCCTTGCAATAGTCAAATATATCGAAATGTATGGTGATATAAATTTATTATAATTTTTCATCATACAACACAAAGTCATTTAAAAGAAATATTTTAATATCTAAATTAATTTTACCAACAAAAATAAGATAATATTTTTGAGATAAAGAAACAAGTTAAATTTAGAAATAGAAGTTATAATTTTTGCTAAAATATAATTCAAAATACAAGATTATAGGCTGAATAATTGATAGAAATATTAATTAAGAAAATGACTCGTGACTCGTTTCATAATTTGACCTGCTTCATGGAAGCTACACACTTTTTGCCACAAAAGATCCTACAGGAAAAAAGGATCAACCCCTTCGCTCATTTCCCTTTCGGCAGAACCCAAACCTATATATTTCCTTTTTCTCTTCGTTTAACCCTCTGTGCCCCAACACTACTCATTCTTATACCATAAAATGGCACTTCTCTCAGTTCAAAAAAAGGTTCACTTCTTTGCATCGATGCATGACTCTAGAAACTTTTATCAAGCATTCATCGAAACTTTCACCATACACAGAAAAATCATCCATGAATACCTCTATTGATTTCTCAATAAGGTATGAGAATATGCCCATCATTGCTCGCTGAAAAGTGGCCGACGCATTGCACAAACCAAAAGGCATTCTTCTATATGCGAAGGTTCCGTATGAACAAGTGAAGGTGGTTTTCTCTTGATCGTCTGGGTGAATAAGAATATGAAAGAAATCACTATATCCATCTAGGTAGCAGAAATATATGTGCTTGGCTAGTCTCTCTAAGAGTTGATCAATGAATCGGAGAGGAAAATGGTATTTTTCGGGTTCCTGTGTTCAACTTTCGGTAGTGGATACACATCCTCCATCTAGTGACAAGTCTTGTTGCAATCAATTCACTCTTGTCTTCTTTTATAACTGTACCACCTTTCTTTGGCACAACATGTACCAGACTGATCCACATGCTATCTGAAATTGGGTAAGTGATACCTACATCTAAAAGCTTATGCACCTCTTTCCACACTACCTCGCTCAAATTCAGATTCAACCTCCGTTGGGCTTCAATTGTCGGTTTGTGATCGTCCTCCATCATTATTCGGTGCATGTAGATAAATGGATTGATACCTTTGAGGTCATCAATTGTATTCCTGGTCACTTTACGGTGTTCTCTTAGCACTTGAAGAAGTTTAAATGTTTGTTCTTTGTCAAGGGCAGAATTGATGATCACCGGGTATGTGTTGTCGGGTCTCAAATATTTGTATCGCAAGGTGTTTGGCAATGGTTTGCACATCTTCTAGTCTACGCCTATTTGATAATATATCCTTAAAGAATTTGGCATAAACTGGCATTTGTGAAATCACTTCGGTAATTGGTAAATTAACATGCAATTGCTTCAATAGGTCAAAGAAATTACCAAACTATTTTTCGGTATTTACCTTATCCTTTGCAAGTCTTTCAGGAAAAGGTGCCCACCTGTGCGAAGGTATGTACCATGGTACCTCAGTGTTTACCTTTGCTGGAGTTTCTTTTCGGCAACATCGCTCGATTATGCTTTCACTGAGGCTGGTTCCTCGGGTGTGGAGATCAGCTCATCTTCTATTTGTTGCTTTGGCTCATCCTCATTCAACATAGGAGGGTCTTCATACCTTGTGCCACTGCGGAGCTTGTGAGTGACTGCCTTGACATGTTCCTTCGAATTCGGGTTAATTAGTTTCGGAGGTAAGTAACCCAGTTGGCGCAAAAACTGAGCGGCTTGCCATGGCTAACAAGTGACTAACAAGTCCATCATTTGCTCTTGTCTTGGCATTCAACTCATTATACCTCTTGTCTTGGCTTACCATGAACTACTCCATCATTTGCTCAAGCCTCGACTTGGATTGCCCTTGGTTACCAAAGTTATTGTTCTGGTTTTGGTTGGTACCACTGCTTTGACCTTGGTTGAACCCTTTATTTGATCGATTGAATTGTTGGTTACCTTGGTTAGCATTATGGTCATTGTTTCGCCATGAGAAATTGGGATGGTTCCTCCATCTAGGGTTATATGTGTTGGAATACGGGTTGCTATTGTTTGGTCTAAAATTACCGGTATTGTTCAATGCATTCACAGATTCTATGGTATCATCTAAACCCATACCTACAATGCAATGAATGTTCAAATGGTCTGTACCACCACAATAAGAACAAGAGATAGTGTTAGCTACCTGATTCACGCTCATGCGGTCCAATTGATGTTGCATCGCTTTCATCCGAGCTGCCAACTTGGTTGTGTTGTCGACTTTCACCTGGAGTTCTTGTCGGTCTTCGCTCCATTTGCCATTGAGTTTGAGCAAGTGCCATGTCTTTCACTAACTTGTAAGCATCGTTGACGCTCTTATTCATTAAACTGCCCCTTGTTGCTACATCCAACATGCTATGAGTATTAGGCATCAAGCTTTCATAAAAAATGCAACAAATACCATTTTTCGATGCCATGATGAGGGCAAAGACGAATCAACTCCTGAAATCTATCCCAAGCTTCGGTCATGTTCTCATTAGAGTTTTGCCGAAAGTATTGATTTGAGATTTCAATGCTGAAATTTTAGATGATGGGAAGAATCGGTTGAGGAATGCTTTACTGACTTTATCCCATGTGTTCATATCTTCTCTTCTTTGAGATCACAGCCAACTCTTTGCTTTGTCCTGAAGCGAGAAGGTGAAAGCCATTAGCTTGATGCTATCAGCATCAACACCGTTGTATTTGAGTGCGCTACAAAACTCTTCAAAGTTGGCAATATGTTGAGTTGCGTCTTCATGAGCGTTTCTAGAAAACGGGTTTCGTTGAAGCATGTTGATCCATGCTGGAGGTAGATGAAAATCATTGTTTGCGATGGGAGGAGGCGTGTAACTAGTGTTTATGGCAGTTGCTTGTGGGGCTATGAAGTCCTGCATAAGTCGGTTTAGATTCGTGTTTGCCATAGTTTGCTCCCCACTTCATCAAAGTAAATCCTTCTTGGAGTTGGTGAAGGTGTCATCGAACGGGTTTTGGGTACCCGCTGTTGTCTTCTGATGTAGACAAGATGTGAAGTTTCTCTGTGGGTTGTATGCGACGATTCTCTAGTAAGAATTTCTACAAAAGATTGAATCTCCGGTGTTGATTCTTCACTAGGGTTTAAGGTTTAGAGTTTAGGATTTAGGGTTAGTCTTTGCCTTTTCTTCAGCTATCTTCTCTTTTGCACTTGCATCTTCTTTTGGAAGACTCAAATGCTTCTCAATTCATCTTGGAATATTCATCTTTGAAAAAGTTAAGGGATTCTCAATCCTTTTTAGAATATTCATCTTTGGAAGGCTCACAGGCTTCTCAATCAACT